>OZ021684.1:3422743-3733468 GCA_963978505.1 Listrodromus nycthemerus | reverse complement strand
CTCCAATTATTTCCACCTGACACGTATCAAACGTGGATTAGCTTGATTATAATCGAATAAGCCGAGCTCCGAGGGAACCGCATTCGCATCGTTCGTTTGGCTCCGCAATGCTTTGGGCTCCGTGTGCTTTATGCTCCGGGAGATCCGAGTTGGCGGACTACAGATGTTACTTTGAGCTCACCGGCGATCAAAAGTCTCCAATGATTAAAGTTTCCCGGTGAACTCGTCCCGGCGACCCCGACGATAACCGACGATGAGAACACACCGAGCGTGTCGTCGCAAACAGGACATTAGCCGGTTCCACTGAGTGCAAAGTTCCATAGTAATTAAGAGGGTCCCTCATGGGGTAACGACATTCGGATAAAGTTAATACTTTTACTCGTACGCTGTTGTTCGGCCACTGAATATTCGGGCAAAAGCGTTGTCGCTCTACGTTGCTACGACTTCGCAAGTTATCACCGTCCAAGCTTCACCAAACGGACGAGTTAGACAAATTACTCCTTTTCTAGATTCCTGCAGATTAGTTTGTTTGGAAATTTTTATTTAACACCGGAAGCGACTCCGTGATGGAGTACGTCACTTCCCGTTCGAACATCTCTGTTTAAGACCCGGAAGTGACGTCATGGCATTACATCCAACGAGAAGCATAAGTTTCTTTAAACCGGAAGTGACATCAACGTGAAAACGTCATTACCGTCATTCGAAAATTGTGTTTTTTTTTTTTTTTTTTTTTTTTTTTTTTTTTTTCCCGGTCCACTACCCCCATAACGAAGAGTCACAGCTCGGCTCGATGGATCGACGCCATTGCCCGTAAGATAATATATTTGATTTTGGTTTTCAAAGGATCTTTCGGAGTTTTAAACCGGAAGTGACATCATCGTGAAAACGTCATTACCGTCATTCGAAAATTGTGTGTGTGTGTGTGTTTTTTTTTTGTTTTTCCGGTCCACTACCCCCATAACGAAGAGTCACAGCTCGGCTCGATGGATCGACGCCATTGCCCGTAAGATAATATATTTGATTTTGGTTTTCAAAGGATCTCTCGGAGTTTAGTACGGAACCTACCCTCCGGAACGTAAGCGCGGCCACGTGCCCAGTTTAAATAAAACCACGCCGGTTCGCCCTCATCCAGTGCCTAAAAAGAATCGGCGAGCATACAAATGTATGAACGAGCCAGGGCCACAACGGGGTGGGCACAAACAGGGGCGCTTAGTATCGGACCTCCCTCGATTCAACTCGGATTTCGAGGCGAGTCCACTGAACCGTAAGGCATTGTCGTTGCCGCCCGCGAACGCCACCCCTACGAGCACGCACACTGTTTTCTCATCGTCGCACAGTCATCCCCTTTGTACGATTCACTTTGCGTGGCTTACGGAGCATGGAGCATTAGACAGGAGTGTACGAGAGTAGTCTAGAATCAGGGAATATCTTAGGCAGTTTTTCAACAGCCATCAAAGCCGGTTCCTTCGTGGGTGACAAATGTTGATTCGTCGCCGTGCATTTTTCCCGTTCGTCGCGCTACCCCGTCTGCATCTTCAGCTTCGACAAATGTATTTCATTCGGATATCGTATTGATTTTCGTCACACTTCCCATCCCTCGTTTATAGCTCATGAACTTTGACACACACATTCTGCAAGTCGCGATCAGAATAAATTGAACGTCCCAATAAACGACCGCGACGCAATTACTCGTCCTTCAATCATATTATCCACGCTATAGAATTATTAATATCGCTGAAGTGATACTCTGTCACGATAATTGTGCATTCGATACACCGAGTTGGAAGTCTCGTCAGCGGTGACGTCCTCCTGTTACTAAAAAAAAAAAAAACTGGCACATCATAATACTATTAAAAATCAATATATGTTTCTATTGGATTTTATATAAATAATCATAATTAACGTAATTTTGTAATAATACTAAAGTCCCGTGCCGAGTCTAAGTCGTCAGTAATTGGGCCATTGAACGTACACCAATTTTCGATTTATTACGTTGGTTTATTTTCCAGGATTTTTGATTGAACCATATCCGCGCGATCCGAGCTGGAAATACATCTCCGAACTGATTCACCCATGCGCATACCGTGGGGCACATTCGAGGTGTGAGGTCCACGTACGGATGCTGTCACTCGGTACGTATAGTGATCGGCGCGTGTTTCTGCTACTACGTAATTAAATTATGTTAATAAGCGGCGTGAAGAGGCGGATGGGACTAGGGTTCGGAGGGAAGGGCAATTTGTGGAGGAAGATGCCCCTGCGCGCCATCGTGTAATTTCCTATCATTACGTCACTCCGTAAGCGAAGGGCCCATGACGCTCTCTCTCTTCTCTCCGCTCCCCAACAGCCTCAGCGCCGCCTGCGGCGCCTATGACCGGTAAGCTCGCCTTCCTTCGCCAGATCCTCCGCTCAACCCGACTCACATTCGCTTCCTCTCTCTGACATACCTACACGAGTAAACTATAATGAACGGACGTGCTCCGAGCTCGGGAGTACCCCTCCGACACCTAGTCTACCTGCCAGACCGCGATCACGGTCCCTGCCGGTCGGCTTCCATTCTTTCCATCTGCACGACCCGTTCGAACGATCTCCGCTCGTTGGGAATCGCGTATAAGGCACGAAGGACTGATGTATTCGCAGCTTGTACTTTCCCAAACATTCTTGCCTTTTTTTGCCTTTTTCTTGCCTTTTTTGGCATTTTTGTGCTGTTGCCAATTCTTCCATTTTCGTCCCACATTTTCCTGTTTATATTCCTTTCTGTCCCTTTATTCCCCTCTTTTTTCCTTTCGAACTGCGATTCTTTTTGACGGACATCCGTCGCCATCTCTTTTTACGTTCTGGACGATCTGTTAGGAAGATTCCCGGTCGTTGATCATCGTACATAATGTAAAAGTGTTCGATTTATTTACAGTCTGGACTTTCTCAAAAATTTCTGCGATTCCTTGCAATTTCTGGATTTTTTTTTCGTTATTCCTCAGTCATTTTTATTGAAATACTTACATCGCAACGATCACTTTGGTCTCGTGATTACTAGCCTTGAAAACGATGTATGGAGACGTCTAGGATTTGATTCTCAGTGCTGTAGAATTCTTAGCAGAAAAATACCGGGACGCGACATAGTTCTAGCGTTTATGTTAGCGATGGCCGAAAAATATGCCAGTTGACCAATCTCTACAGCCAGTAGTTCACGTGACGAATCTACGTGCGCCATGAACCAAAACTAAAAATGAACTGCTACGGCCATCTAAAAGTTTACATTAAAAGTGGTGCAGTTTCCACCAAAGGAAAAATACTAGGTCACGCCTCTAATAATCATAGCAGCTGAAGCAACGTTAAATAAGAGCAAATAAAAAAAAAGTCCTATCGCATGATGTTCCTCTATTTAACACATATCGATTTATTATGATTTTGAACGCATCTCCCATCCGGTTGACGAAACTGGATCAACGTGTATCGCACACGAGGCCGTGAATCATCGACCTGCGAGCCCAATTACACCGTCGCTTCAGGACCATACCGCGAGACGTACGAAAGTTTATCGGTACAATGTTGCGTGAGAAAAGTGGAAGTGGTAATCGAACCGATAAATAAGACAGCGATGTCACGCGTAGAGTCCGACGTGTACGTGTGGCGTGAGTAATTTTCATAATGCGTATGATTCATGTGACTCGACTCGCGAAACCGGAATCATCTCCGAGCCGGGATGCAGCACGAACGTGATGGCCGACTGCCACTGTTGTCCGTACCAGCACCTGCGGATTTTAAGGTACCTTGAGAAACGAAAATAATAAAATAAGAACGTGTATAAAAAAATTGGCTACCGGCTAAATTGCCAGGTGGTTATATATTATATCGGTACGCGTATATATCACGAAGTAAGTCATTGGCGACGAGTACATACGATTTCCGGCAGCGAGTCGTATCGATCCGGTAGCGGTGAATTCCTGGGTTATTCGTTCGCCGCCGAGAAAACCCTGCGACTCGTTCGTACTAAGAGATTCATCGTCTTCGTTGTAACGACACGTGTTTCGATTGCACCTCCGTTGTCCCCGTCGTCGTTTGTACCGGCCGAATGATCGCGTTCTCCGACGCTCGGGTTCGTTGACCCCGTCAGCCTCGTTCGCCCTTCCAACCCTCCGCCATACGTTCGAGCTTGCTTCCACGCTCAGTGACGGCTTTTTTCTTAGCAGTTACCACTGCGACCACCTAGAGCGCAATCGGTTACAGATCGTTACGCTCAAAATTAAAGAATCGAGCTTTTATAAACACTACGATGTTATGCACGAATTATAACGAAACAATTTATATTTCAGGATCCCGTTCTCGCCGGGTGGCGAAGGTCTATAAAACTCGCAGCAGCAACCGAGGGCAATTTTTCACCAGTCTCTCGGACGAGCAACGCTATCGGCTCTTCCACAAAGTCAGGGACATTGAGAAAGGGTGCTTGGAAAAACTACCGGGTCGAGTGGTAAATTTCGAACGAGCGACATGGTACCGGCACCGCCGTTAATGATACTTTGAATTTTTAAGAAAAATTATATGCCCTTTTTTTTTTTCCAAAAAACGGGTTGCCAAGAGTTTCATTCATCTGGCGAAGAATTTTGCGGATAAAATAAAAAATTTTGTTGATTAATTTTTTATGGATGTACATGTAAAAAAAAAATGTTATCGATATAAAGTGGCATGAAAATTAATGAACTTTATTGATAAATTCGTCACATGAATTATTTCTGAAAAACCCACGGGCATTAGTAATTTAGAGTAAAATTATCGTTTTCGGTAAAAAATTTCACGAAACCTCGTTTACAATATATATTATACGGAATATATTTTTTACTCTGCAATACGTGTTAAATTTCATACAAATTTTTACCGGGATCTCGCTGTTTCGTGAGTTTTTTTTTAGCAAATTTTGGGTGAAAGTGGAAAATTTTGACCAGTCCGATTAGCAGGTGAATCGATGATATACCGACCGGTCCATGTTGACAACTTACCCTATTGTCATTTTTGTTTTCCACTCATTGTAGGTGATCCGGTTGAGACTGCAAATTCCCATCGCTGCTATCACACGATCGGCAACCGGTAACGTGACGAGATCCGGAAAGGGCTGTAACAAGGATTTTGCAGATCATTATTGGGCCTCGATGTAAAATGTTCTGAAATCCCTACTCGGAATCAGCGTCTCGAGAAACTCGGCAGCTTGCCTGCGTAAGTTTCGTGAAAAAGCCAGCATCGGCACGAATAAACTTTCGATCGCCGCACAGTATACACTTGCGAGTACCAATATCCTGATGAAAATCCATCAAGGGTCGCAAAACCGTGCCATTATGCGGAAGATAATGGATTCTCAACGTAGAAGCGAGTGCGCCATACTTCGGCTCCTCTGAGGTTCGGCATTATCTCTAGATTTGACCCAAACCACGATTGGAGGATCCCTCTTCGAATATATAATTAAAATCCGCCTGGTATACGTAGCAAGGTTCGTCCTTACACCCATAAAAGATTCCTTCGGCGGTGTATAAATTGATTGCGGGCTGCCTGCTCGACGGTTTCATTTTATTATATCAATCCAATGTCTATGAAAATCTAAGATCGATTTTGCCAGAATTAAAGCAGTAGTAAAAAAAAATTGCAGATGAAGCTATATTTCGTTTTACATATTTTATTCTACACTAAAGTTCACTCTTTCATTAGAACCAAAAAAAAAAAATAGTTTTTCTGAATCGAAAAAAGTTTAGAAAAAAAACCTAGTGTCCTCTGTGAGGTAGCAAAGGTCTTCACTTAAAACTCTTCTAAGCCACGCACAGGCTTAAAAGGCAGGATACGATAGATCGAGGCCGTCATCCTTGTACAGAAAGCGCATTTCAAGGATTACAGGAGGGCAACTCTGATGCAAATTTAAGGTAGTCTGGTTGTCAGGGGCGAGGAGGGGGCGGGGGAGTCGATATCTTCTTTTTTATTTAGGAACTTTGAGACATGGTATGGGAGTTAAATCAGAGTTAAGCTATCCTTTTTTTCCTTCCCCGAACTTGCCTTTTTCTCCCCATCCAACTCTGCGTTCATCTTATGCGCTTACACAAAGTAGTTTTCGGAAGACATTGGAAGAGCTCGCACGCGCTTCGACCAGTGGCAATCCACTGCTCTTGGTTACCGTCCTTCGAGATTCCAATGTCATAAATTCCAGAATTAGTTAAATTTTTTAAAAGTATAATTGAAAAAACAATTCCATAAAAAAAAAAAAAAAATTGGTTATTCTCCAAAAATTCGTCTGGTTCGATCCAGGAAATTTCGTTACATGAGCACAAACGAATCGTGTCGCGTGTCGAACCGTCGACGATTAAATCATAAAAATAGGGTCTTTGTCACAGATCAGCTGAACGTTTGGCCAATGCAAAGACATTCGGAGCTCCAGCATACGACTGGTGAATCGGAAACAAGACTCACGCTTCTTTATTCCTTTGATAATGACGACGGCCATTCCATTAAAGTATTGTGGTCCCGAATGATCCCGAGCTTCGGACTCTCTGGCTCGAGCGTTGCAAGACGATCGAACAAAAGGATCGGAAACGATTGACTCACCGGACGCACCACTTCGTCGATATCAGCCGTATCGATCGCGAATGATGATCGACCGTCCATTGAATCACGCCGATCGCTATCGAAGGCCCTATCCTCTAGGCGATTTCTCGGTCAGTCTACAAATCACCCGTGATTATCATCTGCTCGTGATTCTCGCCCGGCACACTATACGTTCATGCGGCATTCTTTATTAAGCTCAGTCTCCGCATAAGCTACCGCAGCTGCGTCTGTTAAGGCAGCCGAGCTATTGCAGAAATATATCATCTTCATATTCATTTTTTTTCCGACGGTAAATTATCGACTCCCGCGTTTAGTCCCTCGCTTCGAGCACGGTCTCTTTTACGTTTTTGGCTCTAGTTCGGAATCGATTAAGCGTGATTGCATCCACGCTAGTTTGAACGTCGATTTTTTTTCGTTACTCTCGTATAAACCGAAGCGACATTTCGTATCATTCTATTTCATCTCGTCATTTGCAGAAGCATTACCATTCGTCAAACTTTATAATGGAAAATCTTTATTTCTGTTGCTCCTGCAAATTAGCTCTGAGCAACCTAATGCGAGAACATATTATTTTCATTGCAACTTCTCTCCGACGGTTAATTACGGACTCCCGTTTAGCGCTTCGATAGGATTTCTTTTTTCTTTTTTTATTACATCCGCACAAGTTTAAAGTGCGTTTCTCGCGTCGAACGCGCATGAACTAAAGCGACATTCCAGTTCGTATCGTTCGATTCGATTTTATCTCGTCGTTGAGAAAGCTCCTGTACAGTAATACTATTTTGTTTTATAACCGACTTCATTTTTTGCTCCAATAAATTAGCTTTGAGCAATCTTGATGATTTTTTTTTCTCTTGCTATAAATTATTATTTTGTTTCAACTGATATTCTTGAAACTTTAAACTATTATTGCTAACGAGATTATAAATTACAGGGCTGTTGTTAATTGTAAATTAAATCTTGTTCGAAGTTTACCAAACAGAATTGCCAGCGTGGACAAACATACGGTATGAAATCGCGGCACGCCGATTTTATTACCGATATTCCGAAAATTCATCGCTCTCGCTTTCCACATTTACTTGGCTCAGAATACGATCGCATTTTTCTTTTTAATTCGTATCGACGTAGCCCCATTTAATTTAAACAATCGCGCAATTTTCGGCTGCGTTTTTTGCGTTAGACCGATTCAAATTAAAATGACATTCTACTCCATACAATTATAAAATTTATTCCCTTCTATTTCGTGCAATTCCATCAAACTTCATCTCATCGTTTCCAAAATAAAATAACAATGCATTATTACCATTGTTCAAAATTTATAACCGAAAAATCCTTATTTTTACCGTCTAAAAAATGAGCTCCGAGCAATCTCGCTATCTCGAGCCGTGGCAATTTTCATTCTCCAAGTATAATTTTAATCCGGATTGTAAATTAAAGCCTCGGTATCAAACCTGTTTCGTAGTTTCCCGAAGCGGACGCCAAAAAAGACGAACCCCACGTCGCGTGGACACGGTTCGCCGATGTTTTTCGCCGATATCGAGGAAAAATGTATCCCGCGCATGAAACGAGTCTCGAGCAAATTAATCGAATTCGGCAAAGTGATAAAGCTTCGGTGGACGTCTGATACGATTTGTACATCGGATTCACGCGAACGCCAGTCTTTCTTACTCGTGCCCGAAGGTAAAACACGAGCCTGCACGGGCGGCGTTATATCCGACAGCGAGGAACAGCGGCCAGGAGCGTGGTTTAATGTTTAGCCCCTTTTTTAACATCACTTGTCTTTTTATACTCCTTTTACAGTCCCTTTCCCTTGAGCTCTCCGATGCATGTAGTTTTCTGTCTTCCCGCGAGCACGCGTATTCGCTCCTTAGTGGGAATATGTATCGTACGCGCCCGTCTACCCCGAATATATTCGTTTTTTTTTTTTGTGTGTTTTTTATTTTGTTTTTTATTTCGCGTTTATTTTGGCTGGAAGATCGGGGTCCGAGCGGAGTCAGAGCAACAACCGGGCCCGGGATACTTGTGCGTCCAACTGAATTTACGACGAAGAAAGCCGGGACTCGCGTGGGGAGCGGGGCTTTATTTTAATGCGCTTGGATCCCGCGGCGCGGATAGTATACGCGCGCTGGACAGGCTCCGCGTGTCCCGCTGTGCCAAAAATCTTAAATATTCATAATTAAATATGCTAATGGACCGCGGCCACATCGACGGTAAAATAATTATCAATTCGTACAATAGTTACGGTATGCACACCGTGGACGCTAAACCGTGCGTCATCCGCGTTCGTGCGGGCATCTCGGTTCGCTAAAATCTATTCGTCTCGACGAGGAACACGCCGAACGAATCGGCCATGTCGCGGACCGAAGCAAAGCAATCAACTCTCGGCCCCCTCGATACAGTTTAATCAGTAATCTTGAGATAGCGTTTCCGGAATTTTTGCTTGGGTGTTTATTATGGAATATCTCATCGACTAATTACGGAAGGACGAGTGTCTTGTAATTATTTGTCTACTTTTTTTATCCAAGAAATAATACACCTGGCTTCTTTCAACTTAGCTCACATATTATTGAATTTGCCTGCTAAATCCTATAATATATTACACAATATATTATATAATAATATATGAAAATATATAATAAACAGTATATTTAACGACGAGCCGAATAAATAACGCGCAAAGTTAGTTTTATACCGGAAATTGTACAATAAAATCGCACCTGTTTCACTTGTAATAACTGGGACTTTGCAGGGCGACGTCCAGACTGCGAGATAGTCCTGGCGCGATGACTGATCGAAGCAAAAGCCCGTCGAAATTTTCACACGTCCGTATATCGGACGATCTTTTGGACGTGCGTGTACGACAGACCAGATAGATACGATAATTGTGTGTAAGTGTGTTCCTGGTTGTGCGTGCACACAGAACCCTCACAATCTCTCCAGGTAGAGGTTTGGGTCCGAGCGAACGTTCCTCGATCCACGGCCGCGTGTCTACTCGAATTCGGCTGATTTTTTTTTTTTTTTTCTCTTCGAGTCGAGCTGCTGCCGGCAGCTACGCCTCCCCCCCCCTCCCCCTTCATTCCACGGTGTAGAAGACGAAGACCAGAAAAACAAGAAGAACAGACCGCCGCTGCAGCCTCTCATCCAGTATAGAAGAAAGACCTGTGACCCCGAAGCTATTAGGGCGGTTCAAGTATTTGAACCTCACGCCTCGATTTCGCCGGGCTGTTCCCGGCCGGCCGGCCGACAGACACCTGCCTGTTTCGGATCAGGCGGTCCGTAATTACCTGCCCTATGCCTCATTCAACGGCCTCACCACTTCCCATAGTAGATTTAATCAAAAGGAATTATTTGAAAACTCAATTATCCCTCATTTCCAGCTCGGAATAAATCACCGAATGAAAATACGCATGGGAGTTCGATCCGAAATAATTTTTATCGACGACTGATCGACATACACGCGTATGTTCGTAATTCATTGATTGACGTATTTGATTGCCCGACGTCTGGGGTTTTCTTAGGGACGAAGGTATTTTGATTTTTACAAGCGTTTTGATTTTTATGCGCGGGAAACACGATTGCCCCAGTTCGAGGTGAGAAATCGTTCTCATTGATGTGCAGTAAAATGAGAACAGTGAATTTTTACGGCACGAGGGGGCACGTGCTCATCCGACATTATACCGGATTTGCTGTAGTCTGTAGCATGAACGACTTTGGTGAGGGTTGCTGAATTGACTCGGAGCGAGAGAACCAGAGAGAAGACAGTTGGAGAAGGTGGTCCGTCTTGTTCTATTATAGGGGGCAATAGAAATAGTCGAGGCACCCTCAGCTTCTACCACCATGCAGATGTCTTATTCTTTGCGGATTGTGCTCTATCCAGGCTTGGCTTCCATTAAAATCTTCAACCCCTTTTCCTCATCTAGGCTGCTTGAACTCCAATGGCGAGAAAGAACTGGTCTTACATGTTTATCGTTTTACCTTACCAATAAAACCTACTAGCTTTTCCCTTCGGACGTATGTTCGTTCCTGTATTTTTATCCACCGGTGTAGGACGCGGTGTCTTTCTCTGCAATCGCGGGTAACCTAGTGGCATTTTTTCACTAAAGCCAATTTTCAATGTCCCAGTTATTCTCAATGGACTGGAAGTGAGACTGGAACTGGATGCATATGCTTACTATAACATTTTTCTGGGTTCTTGGTAGAGTAAAAACATTTCCTTAGCTAGCTTATTTGCCAATTGGAAAAATGATCGTAGCCTCGCAATGTTTAATTTAGCGTTGTGACTGAAACTCATCTATGCCTCCAATTTTGAACGCCTTATAACGAATGCTTTGTAGGGGTGTAAAAGTCATCTGGCGATGAATCTGATCCGTAGTTGTCTGGTGATGACTTTGTTTTGTTTTTGTCTGGTAATTACTGATTCGTTGTTTTCTGGCTGGAATATTAATTCAATGAATCCGATTGTTCGTAATTCAAAGAACCATTTGCAATGGACAACAGTGTACCGCCATTAAGGTATGTGAGAATCACTTTTCCTTTCGCTCGCGCAAAGAATCTCGTTTGTTGCACTCCCAACACATTGTTTGTCCCGTACACACCTGCAAGTTTCGAGACAACGAAAGAGTGAAAAAGGGATAGAACTCGAGGTGGTGGCGTGCCGAGGTAGCATTAACGTTCCGACACAATCCACCGGCAAATGAGAGGTCCGGCTCTGCGCGTTTACGTGCCGAATGAACGCACAAACTCCGAGGAAGTGCAAACCGACCAGCAGACTATCCAAGCCCCTACGCTGATGGACTCTACACACGCTCTCGAAATTTCCAATTCCTCGAACTCTTCAGCCGCAGTGCAGATCTTGCTCGGTATGCATCTATCACCCGGACCCTCGAAGAATCCCCAACGAAGCTACCGAATGCGTAACGTGTACCGAGCTTCTTAAGCAAGCCCGATCGGACCGACTCTCGCAGATTTGATAGCCCTTCATCCAATGACGATACAAGCTGAGAACCAAACTTCAACGCCACTCCAGATTCGGGAGTCCAAGAAACAGAATCCGAAAGCTGAACACACGCGTGCCATTTAATGACAAAACGTATCATGAATGAATCAAATGTCAAGTGTGCCCTGTACCAAAAGTTCCTATCATCTGTGCCTCAAAAAATTCCCAAAAAAGCTAGCAAACGCGTAACGTGTATCGAGTGTCTCAAGCCGGCTAAGTTGGACCAAGTGTCGTACATTTGATAGCCCTTCATCCAATGACGATACAAGCTGAGGACCAACCTTCAACGCCACTCCAGATTCGGGAGTCCAAGAAACAGAATCCGAAAGCTGAACACATGCGTGCCATTTAATGACAAAACGTATCATGAATGAATCAAATATCAATTGTGCCCTGTACCAAAAGTTCCTATCATCCATGCCTCAAAAAATTCCCAAAAAAGCTAGCAAACGCGTAACGTTTATCGAGTGTCTCAAGCAGGCTAAGTTGGACCAAGTGTCGTACATTTGATAAATCTTTAACCAATGACGATACAAGCTGAGAACCAAACTTCAACGCAACTCCAGATTCGGAGGTCCAAGAAACAGTATCAGAAATCTGAACACATGCGTGCCATTTAATGACAAAACGTATCATGAATGAATCAAATGTCAAGTGTGGCCTGTACCAAAAGTTCCTATCATCTGTGCCTCAAAAAATTCCCAACAAAGCTAGCAAACGCGTAACGTGTATCGAGTGTCTCAAGCCGGCTAAGTTGGACCAAGTGTCGTACATTTGATAACTCTTAACCAATGACGATACAAGCTGAGGACCAAACTTCAACGCCACTCCAGATTCGGAGGTCCAAGAAACAGTATCAGAAATCTGAACACATGCGTGCCATTTAATGACAAAACGTATCGTGAATCAATAATTAAACCCGGTCTCTGGCAAATGCGTCTATGGCTCACGGCAAAAGTCGTCAACATGACCCGTTTCGTACATCATTGATCTGCCAATTGAGCTGGGCAATAACCAGCACCCTTACCGTATTACTAAGAACCTAGGACCGTATCATTGAATTGGCTGTTTGATCGAATCGGTGGAGAGGAGCGTCGACTGTACACTGGCATCGTTTTGCTCACCATCGCCCATACACGGACGAAAGGCTATTTGAATATGGAACTCGAATACGCTGACGAACCGGTGGGCATACATCAGTCTACGTTTGTTTGAACTGGACGCCGCATGGAAATGTCCCTGACTGCGGGTGCCTGACTAGTCTTCGTCTGCTCCCTACTCTCCGAGTGATTCGAGCAACACGGAAGCTGGGCCCAGCTGCATTGGGTTCGCAAATGTACGTACACACTTGAACGTAAATGCCATGGTTCCGCAGACCAAGTGTATATCCGTTGGTTGGTCCACGTACATTGCGAATCGACGGACGGACAAACGGACGCGCAAGAGTTACCAAAGTTCCCGGGAATGCGATTTCTTCTCACCGGTATTTTTCACATCCGGTGTTGACACAAAATTGAGCTGGACGAAAATTATTCGGTACACGAAAGATCCGACGAGAGACGTGCGGCGCCTCCTAACAAAGTCCGCGACACGGAATCAAAACGCTAGGTTGGCGAATCATTGCTAGTTCGTTAGACACGATAGGAAGAAAGGAACGGCAAGTGGACGGTGAATAATCAGGCCACGGAAGTTCCCGGATCTTTACATTCAAGATAGAACTAATTCCGTCAGGTATGCTTCAGTGATTCCCGTGAGTTCGTTAAATATGTCGGCTCATTGTCACACACTTGGACGTTGGTGTTTTCGCTTGTTTCGTAGTCGTTCGATAAACCAGCGGGTTTCGGTGAGCCGCCAAAAGCTTCGTCTGCGATGGTCCTCGACTGCAGAGTTCGTCGTCCTAACGCGTAAATAAATGAATTGGCGGGCGATATCCCAGTATAGACTTTACGCGAGTTCAAAATTGTGTCGTGAACTGAACATTTAATCCTGAGCGAAGAAGCATGATTCAGAGGCTGACAGGTTGGCGACAGGTAGACACAGCCTCATCGTCGCGGAGTGAACGTTGTCGGAAAATGTACGAAACCGCACAGTTGCCGTTCTTGCGGCACTGAGACACTTAGCGACGCATTAATATTTCATCGAACCTTCGGTATGTTCGCAAAAGCTGAGCCGTAGCCGGGCGTATTGAGGTTCAGAATTTAAAGGTCTTCGGTACCACAATATGCAATGCACAATACGGCAACTCTGCCCCATGCCATGAAAAATATGGAGATGATCTTTCGACTTAACTCAACAGAGCAATGATATGCCGGTTTGTATGATCGAGCCTAGGCGTTTGTGGTCTTAGCTGACGCGTCTAATCGACACATCCAATGGCAACGAAAATTACGGCAAAACAGCTGCCTTATTTCGGGTGTTCATAATTTTGTCTTCTATAATATTTCAGTTAATCACTGGCAGAATCACCACAGGGAGCTGCGTTCGGTGTGTGAAGTGGCATTTAATTGTAGACGTAATGATAATATTTTAATATTAATTTACACCTACCAGATAAATAGAAACCAGAAAAATCATTTTTCGGGCAGTTTGTGGAGTTACATTTTTTAATGGTACGTCTTGCGTAATGCAAGGAAGTCTGCTCCGCGCATGTTAGGGTTTATATTTTGTAGTATAAGGTTCAGTTGAACGAACTCGAGTTTGGTCATTTTTATGTAACGAGACAGTGGACACAGAAACGTATATTTTGTTTTATAAATGAGTACGTAATTTTATCGGTTAGTAGGTTGAATAATCTGGTACGTTAATCTGTCAGTGTTTAACGAAAATGGGCGCGTGAATATGAACAGCCGAGTATCGAATTTGACGATACGATATGAATATTTTCGTAGAATCTGTGGCGACTTGAGCACGACATGTATAGAGAAGAGTTCCTGAACTGCCAGAATATTTTCAGATTATTACACGTTTTGGCGTTCTCTCCCATGATTTTACAGAAATTACAAGCAACTCTGACCGCGATGCTTTTAATATTTCACGTTGCCAATCGAGATGGAGCATGCTGTTGCAGTGAATACTGAATCAAAGCTGAATATTCTGACCTGAAAATTCAGCAGCTAACGACTCATTATCATGTTCGAAAAAAAAAAAAAAAAATCCCTGCCATGTCCCTTTCTCAGTTCTTTACGTCAGGTGACGTTACAGATAAAAGATAAATGTTCTCCGTACATGAGTAAATGGTCTAAAGAAAGGTTGCGCGAGGAAGAGCTACCGAGGTGGTAATATATTCGGGCCGAGTTTCGGAGCCGTGATGGTGGTATTGGCGGCGTCGATTTGCCTCAAGATTTACGGGCAGCACTAAATATCCCGAGGTTGGTGTTATTATCGACTTTATTACACTACCGGATATGCCACGCAACCGTACGATAGGGTTAACAGAAAGAGCAATGCCATTTCGCGTCTGCGCCTCGTATATCATTGCGACTCCATTGATTTCGACCGGATTCTCACTATAGTAGTGTGGCATTGTGTGGCACACTCCGAAACCACGGGGAGACGATAACTGCACGTGGATGCAATTTTCGAAAAAATTTTCACGGTACCAAGTACAGCTCCAGATTTTTTTTTTCCACCCTAACCGTTCATTCGCGTTATTAATATTCTTATCAGTCGTAAATGACGTGCGACGAAAGAGAGCGGCGTGACTGAGAGAGGGGAAACTGCCGGAGGATGATCGCGACTGGTTCGAGGACCCAGTAAAATTCATTCGCTTACAAACGGATGTAAATTTATTTAAATTGTGCGATTTCGGGTGGCAGTTCATTGTCGCACACGGCGCGGAGCTCTATTTGCTTTATAGCCACTGTTGCGTGGCTACAGGGGAAGGGCGTGACGGCTGCGGGCTCGCACCGAGAGATATATTCTATTTTGAGATACAATAAAAGAAAAAAAAAAAAAAAATAACATATACTTCTCTCCTGTTGCTATTCCCGGCGAATATCGTATTTGCGAACGTTGGACTGACATTCTCACAGTCGGGACGAGATTGAATTTTCAGGTGCTGAATTTTAGTCATTTTTTTTTTCTCGGGCGAAATCGTCTATTAAAATTACCTCCAGGCGTATTTTTCGTACCTCCAAGGATATCTTTGAGGACAACGGCGCCTTTTGCCCAATATTTCTGCGCACTGTATGGACTATGCAATAACATAAAAAAATAAAAATTGTAAAACGGAAGGCGATTATTATTTGAAGTGAAAATTAAAAAAAAAAAAAAAAAATGCCAGGTGAAGACAAAGTAGGGTTGAGCGAGACTGTCGTGAATGATGAGATTATGCGTATGTGGTTTTGAGTGACGTGAGGAGGATCGAAAGTGCGGGGAAGGTGGATGAATTCCTTGCGACGAGCAAGTGCGCTTGTTGCTAGACGTCGATAACAGGGATGCCCGGTTTGCCGATATGGGGACAGCTGGTCGTCGATGGACATATCTTATCGACGGAAATGGTTCGAGGACCTTCGTCCAAGCGATGGCAGTACGATGGTGCTTCGTAACGAGGTTGAAGCGTACATCGCGAGTTGAAGAAATACTCATACGTACCTGAGTGAACATGAAGAAAAATTAGATATAAAATGACGATGGCTTGCTCGACTGTGACTTTACCTGAAAAATCGAATTTTTTAACGAAAGTGTTCATCTAGGACAAAAATCACTTTCGGATTAGAAATTTTACTTTTCGACTACGAGTGACGGCGTTTATGGAAAATGTTATTTCCGGTCGAGTATTGTGGAAATATTTGGATGAAAAATAATGGAAATTGCAGGAATGAAAGAATATTGATTTCGACATATTTTAAGATGCGCGAGTCGTTTTACGATGACGATGATAAATGGGACTTTCAAACAGGAAATGACGTTTCCGTCGATGGCCAGACAACGCGACAATGCTCGTCAAACTGTCACCGATAATACAGTTATTAATCTTCGACACGTGGCCCGTTGAGTCGTGACTTTTCAAACCAACTTGTCGAATTGATCGAAGTAGCTTGTTTGATCATTTTTTTTTTTTGACACTTGGGTGAATCAACCCGTCAATAAAAGTAACAAATGGCAAGCTTGTCCAAAATATCTGGATGTGGATAGTTGGAAAATAATCTTACCTCGAAAAGTATTCATTCTACGGGCACTTGCAAATCAATATTCATTTGATTTGAATGAATAAAATGAATTTTTATAAATTCAAATAAATATTTATATAAATGAAGTAAATATTTATTAGCGTCGAGCTCGGTGAATAAATAATTTCTCTGTGTGCGATGTCGTTCGAAAGTCCAGACGAAGAATGTCCCTCGGTATTGCAGCTCCGACTTTTATAGTCGCTTGCCGCTTGGAGGTAAAATAAAATCGTTCACCCAATCTCGTGATCAATAATTTGATATACGGGTTTCACATAAACGCCGCCCCACTATGATAAGGTAGCGACTATGTTCAGCCTATACCGTCAACATTACCCTCGATTTAAATTATTCCCCAAAGTGCACTTCCGATTTATCCGCAATCGTGAGAAACGAATATAGAAAAAAAAAAAAACCCCAATATACATTGAGAGCTCGCGATGAGGAATTCGCGTTCTGAGGGTAAGAAGAAAGGAAATCGGAGGGGTCGGATCGACAAGATTGAGAGGGAAGGACCGCTCTCTTCCCGGAGTGGCTCGAGGCGTCAACGTCCTAGCGGTGCTACTGCATACGCATTTATTATAATCGCTGAATTCCCGGTGAGCGCGGATGCCGTCCCGGAGTCCAAAGCGAGACGGAACAGCGAGAGGGAAAAAAGGAGACATCTCCCCCTTAGCGCACAGGGATGCAGAAAGAGCCGCAGTAGGTACGGAAGCGAGCGGGCGAAGGATGCAAGATAATCGTCCGAGATCTGGTGGAAGCCGGCTCGGAGGACCGGCGAGCGAAAGCCACGGGCAGGACCAAAAGCAGGACCAGCAGCGGGAGCAACTGCGTGTTTCCCTTCTCTCGGTGAGCCGGGGCGATCTCTCAGCGGAGAGAAAATATATCTTCGAAACAAAAGGGAGCAACGTGACGGAGGTAAGCGAATGCGTCGAGAACCACGGAAGATGGGTGGGTAGAACAAGTGAACGATCGGGCTGGAGGAAGACGCACGGGACGAAAGGGTAACGAAATCGAGAGAGAAGGCAACTGCAGAAAGAAATGTGGCTATACAGTCTACGAGAACAAGGATCCGAGTGGTTACCCCGTGAAACGGCGAGGTTCGCCGGGTCTCTCCCTGTCCTCGGGACGCGCCGGTCTGGGTAACCTCAATTTTTGAGCATAACTCATGCGCAAGCCAGCGAGCAAGAGCTGCGCTTAAATCTTCCGTCCGAATAATAAGTGGAGCGCATTTACTTTCGGCTACCGCTCGGTGACAACCTATCCGGAGGCCCTCGTTGTCGTCGCGGTCCGCGACTGCCAACGGGAGCGGTGGCTGTGCCGAGTGCAATAGCGGTAACGGACGAAGCTGAGGGAGACTCCGGGGAGAAAACGGAAAGAGCCAAAAGAAGCGGGAGAAAAGAGACGGCGGCTCTCGTATTTCTCTGCGGCCGGGCTGAAATAATCCTTGTTCTCTGTATAAAAGAGTCGATGGATTACTTCGGAACTTTGATTTTATCGAACCTCATTGTCAATTTCGCGTTTAAATGGATTCGGGACGGAGCGACTCTGGATGGGTTTCTGCTAAGCATGGAATGTGCCTGATTAGGAAGAAGGAAAGAACGTTCTTTCAGCAATTATTCCTCGTTGCCAAGGTTTCGATGGTGGACAAAAAAAATATCAGTTGCGCCCTCAAGATATCGTTGTTTTCTTGCGGAATTTCAAAAATATTGTTGAAAAATCTAAAGTTGATGAATCGTACAAGTTCGGGGTAAATTCGATGTTACCGTATGGTTGGATTTTTAGGGAAATTCGATGTTATTAAATTGTAAACATTTTTTGAGAAATTTAATGTTACGTGTTTGTTGAATTTTTTGAGAACTTGGGAAGATTGGGTTTGCTGAATTTTTATGAAAACCCTTATATAAGTTATGCTGAGTGCGGTAACAGACGAACCAGAGAGACTTCGCAGAGGAAACGGAAAGACCGAGAGAAAAAGCAGCGGGAGCCAGAACCAGTGGCAGCTCTCGCATTTCTCTGCGGCAAAGCTGAAATAATCCTCATTCTTTCTGCAAAAGAGTCAATAACTAACTTCGGGACTTTGATCATATCGTATCTCATTGCCGGCTGCCTTTCGAGTCGTGGTAATGATGCATTTAAATGTATTTGAAAGAAGCGACTCCAAGTACTTCTTTATAAAACAAGAAATGCACCTGAACAAGAAAAAAAAAGGATTATTCCGGAAGTTTGTTAAAGCAGCTAACGTTATTATTTTTTTTAAAGAAATATTGAAAGTCCCCGCTTCCAAGATATCATTATTGAGAAAAATATATATCAGAAGCAGCGCCGGTTCATAAATGGAGGTTCATTTGGAATTACAATGTCGGAATAAAAAATTCAATACTACGGAATTTTTGAATTTTTGAAGTACCCCAATTTGACCGAACCGATCATTTTATTGCAGAAAATTCAATGTCACATAATTGTAGAATTTTTCAAGTACTCTGAAACCATTGAGCTATGGATTTTTTTAATAGCTTCGAAAGATCTGATGGTTGAATTGGAATACCTCATATCTCATGAAAACTTTCGTACAAGATCTCATTTCCCTCTCTTCACAGATCCACCTTCGGGATTGCACGTTTTCTCGAGAACGCGTTACGGGACTCAATGTATGATTTTTTTTTTTTTTTTTAAGGAAGCCAAATGATGCTTTACGATATCACTGTACGCAATTTCACTTTGTAACTGGTCGTCGGATTTTCCTTTTTTTGGAAAAGAGATAAGATAGACAGAGCTGATGAGGAATGTCATTATCGACGATGACTGGCAGCGAAAACGACGTCGTGACGGAGCCGTTTGCTGAAGTGGCTTCCCTTCTGCCTCGCGGCAAGTCCCATGCGTATTGTACGAACTGGTTAAAAAGATTATCGTCATGGGTGTGTGGACAATTGTGATTTCTGGTGGCAAGACTCATCAGCATCGAGTTCAAAGTTTCTTCCGGGCAATAACACCGGGCTAACGCGCGTACACATCGCGCTTGTCCGAATCGAGGGAGGGCGCTTGGCGTGTTACAGTAATCGCCACACTGGGCGGACTCGTTACAAAATATATAATTTTATTAATAATACGTCTCGCGACAGCGGCGACTGAACTAAAACGAAAACACACCGTGGATTCGTGCAAATTATTTTTTGGTCCCCGACAGAACCGAGATTTGCGGTCCGATTTAATAGCGTAATGAGGACAGCGGTTGTTTATTTGTCGAAACGAAGCAAAAGATAAATTAAGAGGGTGCTGCGATCGTTGGGTCATGACACGACCATTCGACCGTAAAATTTTATTCGTCATTATTTCTCGTGTATCTAAACGCGTGTACGACTCGTTTATCGTCGCTCAAGCTTGGACCTTTGCCTGGTCTTCGTGTCTGACTAGTCGCGACGTTACCTACTTTATCACACTAGATCGATAACTCGATCCTTCAGGCACTTCCATTACGGCTGGAGACACTTAACGTAGTATGAGCGAACTTGACTTTTAGACGCAATGTGTCATTTTTTGAATATCTTGCAAATAATGTATATAGTATGTGTCTGCAAAAATCCAAACACGGTTACCGGTGATTTGCGTTAAACGAATTAATCCAAAGTCGATGGATTTGGTACGCGCGTCGGACGACGATAGCGCTTATTTTCCGTTTTGTCTGAGCGCCTGAATGACTTCTATCGCCGCGTGAGCTTGGAACTTCGCCTGGTCTTCGTGTCTGACTAGTAGCGACGTTACCTACTTTATCGCACTAAATCGATAACTCGACCCTTCAAGCACTTCCATTACAACTGGAAACACTTAAGGTAATATGAGCGATCTTGATTGTTACATGCAATGGGCTTTTGTTTCATATTTTGCGAATAATGCATATAGTGTGGGTTTGCAAAAATTCAAACTTAGTTACCGGCGATTTGCGTTAAATAAATTAATCCAAAGTCGATGGATTTCGTATGCTTTGTAGCGCCGATAGCGCTTACGTTTCGTTTTACATGTATTTCGCGTTAGATTCATATAGGAACGATAATCGTAATTTAATCCGGAGATTTCGAGGATTAAAAGAATATTGGAAAATATCGAGAGTACCAAATGTTTCGATAATAATTCTTTATTTAATCTCGTCTATTGATCTACCGCCTGTGGTCTCGCTCTCCACCAAAGTGGCGATACCACGAATTCGAGACCACTAGTTTGTGAGCTGTGCTAAGCCATTAGGTTAGACCGGACCGCACGCTTAATTACGTTAAATTTTAAGAGGAATCAATAACTTGTAAATGTGTCATGGATCGTGAAATTGTACTCATGAAATTTTTGTTTAAATACATATTAAGTAGGTGGTATTCATCGTATTAAACTTCCCTGCTGGAGAAACTGCGTTACCCAAAATTCAACCTCTCTCAATATCTAACAGTTCCCAAAGAATCCTGTCATTTAGTCTCACACCAATGAATAAACAATGTTTTATTATTTTACCAAAAATTAAATAGCGATAGTTCCAAATTTTCATGACTCTCTTCGATAAGTCAACGAGTAAAAACCACCTAAGTTACCTACGTTAGCACAGAAAACAATTGTTAGTTCATCGAACCCAAATTCGCGATGCGATCTGAAATGCATTTCGTTCTTTCGAAGCGGATGAAAGTACCGTGCGGGAAAGAAAAATAATGGAAAATCTTGGGACCGAAGTTGGAACAATCTATACCACATTCGGAGAGTTGGGAGAGAAAGGTCAGGCCGCGGGAGAGCGGCGAGGACGGTGGGATGGAAACTGGAATTTATTCGTGTACGAAGGTAATGCAAGTCCGATCCTCGTGGCGTGTTACGCGTCCGGTGAGTCACGGTCTAAAATTCAGTCGCAAACCGAGTGAGTGAGCGAGAGGGGCACCTCGTCATAAAGGAAGCGTCAGTCCATAAATTGGCCTCCCCACACCAAACTCCCGACCGGCTCCCCCGAGCGAGCCCAGCGTTATGTGCCAATTTCGAGGGTGCCAGCAGGAAACTACCACCCTCGACAAAACTTACTGAATTCATTATAGAGCGAACAAAGGCCCATGGCGAGTGAAATGGTTAGATGGAGTGAACAAGAGGAAAGTAAGCCCAAGGCGGTATACTTTTATAGCACGCTAGAGCACTGCCTTCTTACCGGGCCTACAGGGACAACTGAATCTCGCTTCTTTGATAAGCTTATAACCGCCGTTTCGCCTTCCAATTTTAGCGGACGTCCTGGCGTCAGACACCGGTACATTTTTCGCAGCAACCACGCCAAGAATGAGAGACGATTGAAATTCATAGGCTTGTTCCGAATTTGTTCAACTCGAATGTAGTACACGGTATTCCAAACTCAGCATGAAAGTCATTATCATGTGTCATCTGGTGTAATGGGTGGTTTGTAGTATTTAACTGTTTTGAGCATTGCAATAATCTGGATGATCCGGATCTGACGGATTTGATACTTTAAATTCGTAGGATTCCAGTATTCGAATACTTGGATCTTAATCGATTTTTATAACTGAAATTCGTGGATCGGCATTCAGATTAACAAATACGGATGCTCGAATCCGAATTCGAGTCAACAGATTAGAAGGCTCGGTTCCGAGTGCAGATCAACTGATTAGTATGGTTGGTTCCGAATTCGGGTAGGAAGATTCGGATTCCCGGATCCATATTCAGATGGACAGACTTATGACGTCGCATCTGGATTCTGGTTGAAAGATTCCTATGTCTAGGTGCAGATTCAGATTGAAAAATCCGGGTAACTGCATTAGGATTGAGATCGACGGACTTTGATACTTGGATCCGGATCCAAATTGCCAGATTCTGATGCTCGTATCAGGATAAAGAGCAATAGATTCCAATAACCCGAACGTTCAAATAGCGGATACTTGATGCCAAGTATCCGGTATTTTCTAAATTCATCAGCCCAGTACGCAGACCAGAAGACCACGCAGAAGCTCATGTGTGAATATCCGGTATAAAAAAAGTGATCCACAGTATTCGAATACACTTTCAATAAGATCAATAAGGATTCGAAGAGCGTCTGTCGATCGATGATCCATTTCGATTGGATGACGATCGAGCATTGTTTCAGAAACCCCGACGACGATGCAGTTTGCTAACCTGTTCACCACCAAGCGGAGCACACAGTGTTTAGCTCGGTGAGCTTGCGAACTGTGCAGTCGGGCTAAACCAGCAGCATCGGCGGTCCTAGTAATTGCGGCGATAATTCTCGCACGTGAACATGTGGCGTCGTGTCACTCGCCCCTTAATCCTCTCGTTACCCGATTCCAACGGCACTCTCCGTCACTGGCTCGCGCTCATGCGATGTGTACGTATGTAGGAATGCACAGCGGGGCCGCAAATACCAAAAGAGATATTGGAGGGGTGCTCGTGAACCACCATCGATTTTCCGTGAGTTCTATGACGACCAAAGCGACCGTCCAGACGAATACTGCCGAGACGGCCATATCCGACTTGCTTTCATTCATATCATTACGACAAATTAATTTGGCTATGTGCTAATGGTATAATAAATTATCCGTTAATTACGGATTAAAGATAGCAATGTGCCGCGAATCCTGACAGAAATTCCAGAGCAGTAAATTGAATCCGATTTAACGTTCAAAAATTTCCGCTTCGAAACTCGACCAGGTTTTAGACTTTACCGACGCAACGTCCTGCCATCTGAAAAATATTTTCGGGACAGTGTTTTATGGTTGTGGTTACCCTCTCTTACGTGTTCATCACGTGCGATATACACAAGCGGATGAAGTATTGTGATAAAAAAATTTGACTGCCAGATCATGTCCCGGAATAATATTTCACACACCCTCGAATGCAAAGAAGGCATTTTTCTATTTCTGTCTGACTGATTGTGCGAATGTTTATATTAAACTAGAAAGTTGTCACCGCTCAGATGTTGAGCACCCTCGCCATGCACCATGAAATTTAGCGACCGAAAATCTTCACTGCGACTTCGAACTTTAAAAAAAATGTCCTCGATAACCAGATTTTTAGTTGCATTTTGTGCCTGACCGCAGGAACTACGCATTAGTTACTCGGCGATACAGAAGAAAAAGTATCCTGTACTTTGGATCTTACAATAGTACATCGAGTACCGAAATTCCTTATAACTCATAGTACTCCTCGGTACTCAGACCAGTTCTGATGTATACCTTATGTCGTACTGCAGAGTATATTTTAAAGATTCATAACCCGACGTCTGACATTTACTTATGCAGGTGTGCCCAATTATGTCCAGACTCGTAATAGAAGTGGTAGAATGTCACTATCATCTTTGCGTACACCCCGAGTTCTGGATACATGCGAGTTGATAACGAATCGCGATGTGGACACATCGCGCGATGCCAACTTGTCATGCAGTGGATAGAGCCATCGGGACAAGTGAAATCGTTCGTCCTGTCGGGTCGTTCGTTGTCCGACAGAGACGCGGAACTGCGAGGATAAGAGTGCGTGCAAGCATGGTCTAACGTGGCGAGGGCGCGAAACGACACTGAACTGTTATGATGTGCGCCAACCCACACGTACGCTCGGACGCGTTATGTTCAACATACCGCACGCAACATGCATTTGGCAGCATCGAATAGTCGCAGTTTCACGGATAACGGTGTTTGCAAAATTGCAAAGAAATTACATTGCCTCGTTCGTTCCGAACGTGCGCCGATATTTGCGCACTCGTATCCGCAGTGCCGCATGTGCGGAGCGCATTGGTTGGATGGTGAGCACGAATCCGTCAGTCCGAACCGCGAAGCGATAACCGGCATCCGACGCCTAGGCCTGATCGCCGTGGGGCATTCGGTGGATACGCTAAGGTGCGCAACGCCACGCTCGATTGATCCGTTCGACGCGGTAATTTGCATCGGTTTCGAGTCCCGTCGAGTTCCCATTGGTCTAACGATCCAACTATCGGCGGCGACGGATATCTTAATGGTCGCGCTGCACGCCACATTATGTTTCGATCCATATTGCTAGACGCGTACGGTACCGCGTGTGGCTCGTGGCTGCGAAGTACTGTACAAGTTTCCAGAATACCCGAGGCGCTTGCACACCTACAATGATCATTGACGACCATAACGACCAGGGTGAGTCACGTCGGCTGGGAGTAAAGAACCCGCGAAAACTTTCAGGAAAAACAGTCCGACAAGACGACGATCGGGTAAGTGGAAAATGACATCGATTCGGTGGAAAAGCCTACTTGACCCATCCATTTTACCTCACATCACGCGATAGCGCCACCTGGCGCGAGCGGCCGATACCGCGAGCACACTCGAGTCAATAACCGGGCTTCTATTTCCGGGATTCGTCACCTTAATTACTTAGTACTCGCTTCTGGATCGTCGGGTGTGAAATATGCAACGTGCGATTCTACCGTGATCAAAAATCGACCCCCAAGATTGCGCTTACCTTCAACTCTGACCAGATCGGAGCCGGATTCTCGTGAGCGTCGCGCCATTGATCGGGACCGCGTCAACGCATCGTACTCAGGCCGCAGGTTACTTTCCGCCGGATCTGGTACGGCGACGAGCATACTTTATCCACTCTGACACGAATTTTGCCACTCGGGCCAGAAGCGATTTCGGCGCTGAGGAGGAAATTCTTCGCTCCCTAGCCACACCCTGCCAGACTCTCACGAATTTCCGGGCGACTCTTTCCTTCCTATACTCTCCACCGACGTGGAAGTCGTCTACGAGCGACACCACGTCGTAGACGGAACACCGGGACGGGGCACACCGCGCATACCCAACTTCACACCCTGATGCGCACGCGATTGTATTATAACACGGCAATAAAGCTCGGTTATGGGAATGCGGGGAGGAGAACCGGGCCAGGCGAGCAACTGAGTGCTAGCGAACTTTTCAAATTATTCCCGGAAGACCGCAGAATCTCATAAACATTGACAGTGGCCGACCGCAGGTAGTTATTGGGAGCGAAATTTGTTGGGCGGTTTCATCGTCCCAACCCCCAGCGCGTCCGGATCACCTCGACTGCTTGCTTCGTGCCTACGCTCCGCCATCGTCTCGCTTCGTTCGACCCCTCCACCCATATTCCTCTTTTTGCAAAGGCCATGTTTCTACCGCGCGCGTCTTTACACTGTCACTGCGGCGTTGGTTCGCAAAAGTTTCGGCAATGGAAAAAGACAGGGAGTTTCTTCCCTGGCAGCAATTTTTAAGCGGCTAATCGGAATCTGATAAGGTCCTGACGAGGCTCCGTCAGAATGCGATGGAACGCTCCGAAAGCAACATAAAACAGTGTACAACAGCTTGTGTACCCTCGAACACAGTTCAGATTTTGCTGTATGTCCTGAAGGTAAAAGTCGCTCGACGGACAGACGCTCATCAAGTATTGAATCTTGACAAGGTTTTGATGAGCGCCGTCAGTTCATGGACTTTCAAAGGAGCGCACATTTAACGCATTACTATGTCCTCGAACAAAAAAATCTGTCGACGGTCAATTGTCCGATAGGTATTCATTCAATCTTCAGCAAGTTTCGGCGAAGAAAGAAACAGAATTCCTTCCCTAAAAAAAAAATTCCAGAGCGTCAAATCGGAATCTGCTAAGGTTCTGCCACGGCCTCGTCAGGAATTCACCGGGATCCGAAAAAATGCTGTGCAAGCAACACACAACAGTGAAAAACAGTGTACGTACCTTGACCGCGGTACGCAATTTTGCCCGTTGTGCTGGATTTTACGGGCTGGAGGGAAAAATCGGTCGACGGTCCGAGTGGGCAGTGGCCGGTCATTAAATCTTCTCCTTGCTCTTCCGTAACGTCATTTCCCTCGGAATGGTCCGTTAACACAATTTCACCGGAGTTCCAGGAAATTACTATTCCCTGTTGGCAGCAACACACGCGAATTGTCGGTGAATATGCAGTGGCCAGTTGGGAAATGACATTTTTTTAACTCATGTAGATTCGCGATTTTCGCCGATGTTACTGTTTGTGCTCGGAGTAAAAAATAATGAAAAAGGGTAGTAATTAAATAAAACGCGAGAAACGCCAGCACGAGTATTTCGCTCCAACGTTTCTACCTTCGCGAACGGACAGACGGATGATGAGAAGATGGGTATTAAAAGAGGGGTTTGATGAATAAATAATTGGAGACTAAAGGTCATACTCCAGATATGAATGTAACTGGACGTTCATTTTTCGGTTGATAGTCGGCAGCTTACTCGTTCGAGCGAAATAAAATGTTGGCCCGCCACGATTCAGGGAGGTCGAAAATTTTTATTTTCCTACCCACGGTTATAACTTCGTTATAATACCTCGCATCCCGTGTCGTCCTTCGACTCTGCTTCCGTCCTATCTCGCCTGTATCTCCTTTCGCTCCCGTTCTCCCTCGGTCCTGCGTCGTCCAGATGTCCCCTTGGGTTTTTCGCGAGGGTTTACCGGACGGACCGTACCACGAAGAGAACGACCTGAGGTTGGCGATACCGGCAGGATGAGACAGCGAAAAATACAGGACCTGTAACAAGCCCAGGACGACGGATGGTCATCAGACGCCCGCTCCGCTCTCCTCAAAGTTGCTGAATCATATCTGCCTCGATTTCCTCGGTATGGCGCTACTCATTACGAGTGGAAAAAAGTAAGTTCTATGTACAGTGACTGACAAAAAAAAGAGACCACTAAATTTGTTGAGTCAAATTTTCCAATATTATGAAAACAGTTGGCAAAACCGTATCGTTTTTTCGTTTACATACATGTACTATACTTCAAACTAATATGTGAATAATATTTGTACGTTTTTTCATTTCGATACTATATTCACAATGAGTTTTCCAAAAATACTTTATTTTAGCCAGGGACAGAATAAAGAGACCGATGTCAACACGTATGGTATAACTTGCTGTTTTGTACGTTTTACCTGTTTACTATTTTTGTGCTTTGTTCTTGGTCGTCGTATGATGCTTTCTATGAACTGGTATTATTCTTTGACTCAGTTGAAAACCGTTTCTCGACGACAGTACATGTGCTACGATGACCAAGAAACAATCTTCCATCGATTTACGAAAATTAATTATAAAAAATATTCAGGCTGGTTTATCACAAAGAAAAATTGCTACGAAATTTAATGTGAGCAACACTCAAGTGCAAAAACTGTGGAAAAAATTTTCTCAGACTGGTTGTGTAGAGGACATCGAAGAAAGAGGAAGGAAACGCGCGACTTCGTACCGGGACGATTCTCGCATTATACGAGAAATAAAAAAAAATCCGCGTACAACAATACGAGTGATTCAAGAAAATCTTCAGCTAGACGTGTCTCACAAAACGATTCGTCGTCGACTCCGGGAAGCTGGTCTGCATAGCCGATTTTCAGCAAAACGGCCCTTTATCAGCAAACGAAATGAAATAAAACGTTTGCAGTTCGCAAAAAAATTTGTCGAACAGCCAATTGCTTTTTGGAAAAAGATCCTTTGGTCGGACGAAAGCAAATTCGAATTGTTCAACCGGAAAAGAAGGGCCAGAGTGTGGAGAAAAGCCGGGGAACAGTTGGAAGAACGTCACCTAGAGCAAACTGTAAAGCACGGTGGAGGCAGCATCATGGTTTGGGGCTGCTTTGCTTGGTTCGGAGTGGGAAATTTGATGCCAATCACTGACATATTGACTGCCGATAGATATATCGACATTTTCAGTGAGAATTTGGAAGTGTCGTTGGTTCGGGTCGGATTGGAAGAAAATTTCACCTTTCAACAAGACAATGATCCGAAGCATACAGCGAAGAGAACACAGCTGTTCGTGACATCGAACAAGATAAAAGTGCTTGATTGGCCAGCGCAATCACCCGATCTCAACCCAATTGAGAATTTATGGTCGATTTTGGACGCAAAAATCAACAAAACTGGTGTAACAAACAAGGACAATTATTTCACGGCGCTTAACAAAACTTGGGAGGAATTGGATGACCACTATCTCCAAAATCTCGTCGAAAGTGTGCGTAGACGACTCCAAGCCGTCATCAAGGCTAAAGGTGGCCATACCAAATATTAGGCATCGTCAAAAAAAAAAAAATTCTATGTTATATTGACAAATTGAAAAGCGGTCTCTTTTTTTTGTCCATGCGTTGAAAGATATAAATTATCATTATAAATTATAATCATTGTTATAAGCAAAAGAAAGTAATTATTTCTACGATTACCATGTTACCTATTTATAAGGATTATAAAATTTGCCTATTGAAGATGATACAAATACAAAAATATTAAATTTTTCGATTTTTTTAAAATTTATTGAGGTGGTCTCTTTTTTTTGTCAGTCACTGTACATGCGAAACCTCGTTAATATCCCAGTCTGCACAAGAGCCGTGATACGAAACAATGGCCGCGACAGCGGACGAGCAAATTTCGTTATATATCTTGCAACAAAAGCTTTACGGTATAATGAGAGAACGATAATACGGATCGAATATCGAACACATTTGGTAAACCCGCGATTCCATTACGCTGGTAAATATGGCCCGGTCCATGTACCGTTGATACACGTGTTGATCGAACTGGACCATATTCCCCACGTTTACCCTGTTCCAGCTGGTAAGCTCCACAACGAAGATTACTTTTCACTGCTGAAAGATATTAAATTTTAGATTCTTGAAGAAATTTTTGATTTTTATTTTGATTTAAAAATGTTTAAATCACTCTCGAGGGGAAAATATTTTCAACAGACGATAAAGAAGAATCTATGGGGATAGCGACCGAAAGAAATAATGGTAAGGAATAATTGGTCAATAATTACAATTGGTTGTTAATATTTGCAACGATCCTTTTCATTATTATCAGTCGAGACTGGGGGGAGGCAGACTCCGCGAGATATCTTCCTCCGGTGACAAAGGGTTGGCATTCAACTGAAATTGTAACATCCTCAGTTAAGGTTCACCGGCGCCGGCAGACGAGGGTGGCAGAAGGGTGCGCGACGTTGTATCGGGTGCGTAGACGTTTCATCCTGCACAGCAGGACGGAGAGGTCCTTTCAGCGCTACACTCTCCGAGAAAACCAAGTTTACAAGCGAACGAAAACTCGATTTAGACTCCTATGCATCATACAAGTCGCCCGGCGCGACGGCGAGCTTCCCGCTCCACTCTCCGTACGCGAAGGAAATTCTCTTTTTCTCTCTCGTGCAAGCCCCGTGTACCTGAATCACGACGACACTTGCGTACGTTATAGTAGGGTAGTATCTCATTTTCCGTTCCGCGTGAGCGAGCTCAAAGGGAGTTACGACGTGGGTCCCCCAGCTAACGCCCAGTCGATGTTGCCGTTCACCTCGCCCTTCGTTTATCTCTTCGCTTCACTTTCCTTCGCTCACGGCCCTTCTTCTCTTTTCGTCGACCCGACGAGATTCCGCGTTTCCCGCGTACCTCAACCAAGTCGCCGCCCGAGAGCCGTCCCGCGTTCGGCAAACTTCTGCGGATCCATTCGAGACGCATCCGTTGTGTCCGCATAGTCCTCGAGCTCTTCTCATGATAAATGAAGCAAACGAACGTTGATTCTCCGAGAATGGCTTCTAAGAGCGACTCGAATCATTCTGCTGAGGTGCAGACTCAGAATTTAAATTGTTCATACGTTCTGTCGTATCCAACCCTGCTGAATATTTTTGAGCATCCGGTTCGGGAATCCACTGTGGATTCATTTGAGAAGCATTGGGTTTGTTCGCATCGTCCTCGACCTCTTCTCATAATTAATGAAGCAAACGAACGTTGATTCTCCGAGAATGGCTTCTAAGAGCGACTCGAATCATTCTGCTGAGGTACAGACTCAGAATTTAAATTGTTCATACGTTCTGTCGTATCCAACCCTGCTGAATATTTTGGAGCATCCGGTTCGGGAATCCACTGTGGATTCATTTGAGAAGCATTGGGTTTGTTTGCATAGTCCTCGAGCTCTTCTCATGATAAATGAAGCAAAGGAATCTTGATTTTGCCAGAATGGATTCTAAAAGGAACTTAGATCATTCCGCTGAGTTCCAGACTTGCGAATCAAATAGTTTCTACGTCCATTCATACCTAAACCTTGGTTAAGTTTTAGATAAGCAGACTGGAACTTTGTCTTGGCTTCGATTAAGGTCTTAAAGGGATCCGGCTCAGTGTTTAAAAATGTCTATTCTGAAATCAATTGTTAAATACGTTTTCTTAAATCAGCTTCAATAATTCATGCCTTCGAGTGTATTAATACGTGGGCAATCACCCGTGTGCAAGAAAACGAAACCCTTGGGACGTGTAAACATTAGAAAAATACGCGAGCTATCTTTGTAAGTATACGAATGTAATGCAAGCTGATATATGGCGAACCTATTGTTCGTCTCGAGGGTGTGCAATCTTTCCTCAGGGGCATTGTCGGCCGATGCCGAATAGATAGCCTACAATCGATCTGTAATTGTCACTATAGACGCAGGGAAGATTGATTGAAGGACTTTACTTACCGTAGGGGAGTGGCGATGACAGAGGATTCCCAACTGCACAGAGGGAATCCACAGTGGATACGGAAAGTGGTACCGGTCGGTCTTGGCCGCTATTCCCCTAAATTGCGGATAGTACACTTGCAATCAACGAATGTCAATACCGTTCGATATCCGCCGATCACTGCGGATTCAAATTCGGACGAAATTGAATGTACCGTACTGAAAGATTTTATGCAAAAAACCGGTATAGGAAATTGTATTTACAGTGTAATAAAAAATTCTGGCCGCGCGGATTAGAAACGGAAAAATTTTAGGTTTCAGCAGTTTACTTTGATTTCAATGGTAAAGTATCTTGTTTTTTCATCACAATTGTAGATTCAATTGCATTACCAGTTTTTTAACAACTTCCAGTTCAGCACGTGAATTTCACTATTTTTTATTGCAACGATAGATAATTTGTTTAATTGAATAAAAATTCAGTAACTTCCTCAAATCTTACTCCAAAATTGAGAGTTTTAGTTCCAATGATTTCCTTTAATTTAATTTTGTTTTCTTCAGTTTATGCGTGCAAACTTCCTGTCCTGTACATTAAGTTTATAATTCTTCTTTTAATAATCTCCATCAGACACATCGTCATCAACGGTTCGAATTTGCTACTCGTTTAATGCTAACTTGACTTGTTTAATAAAAATAATAAATTCACGAATTCGGGAATATTTTTGAAGATCGTATTTTTAAAGATCAGTCGATTGCATCGACGCATCGATGCGATCGCCCCATCTTGCAGGCACACAAAAGTTGCCATGTGTCCGGCCATCAAACCTCACGGCGTTTCGTTGATTGGCATTCGAGGTTGCCGTTCAGCGGTGAATGCGCTTTCACCCCTCTGGCAGAATTAGCTGGATGTGATTAAGGTACTTGGTGAGGACGTGTACATGTATGATGCGCTCAAGTGCGATTTCATCGAGGGGAGATGGTGATGGCACGAGCCTTGTGTGGATTGGCACGATGGGGACACGATCGAATGCGACGAGTGCGGTGCTACAACTGTCCGACAGTCTGGATAGTGTGGGAGTTTGCCTCTCCAGTCTTGAGACTCGATCCCATACTAGTAAATGTATGTATGTGAGTAAATATATATATACATACAGATACGTTTACGAAGCATTCCTACATATGGGGCAATTTAGATGAGTCGATAGTGAAGCGGTTCTCCCATTTTTTTTAAATAGCCCATTTTTCTAAAGTCATTTCTCTTTCCTGGCAATTGCGACAAAAAATCCGTCGTTGATTTAATTTTAAATTTGGATAAAGGATTCGTCGTTGAAACCGAAATTCTATTTTTTTTTCATCTGAAAATAAACGAAAGAAGGATTCGAATGAAAAAAAAAAGCAATCTGTATTCTTCTATTAAATTTATTTTATTATTAATTATCATTAATATACCCCCATCAAAAACGATATTTTTTTAGCAATCTGTGAGATGAGTGAAATTTTAAAAATTCCACTTTTTTATTCCATTCACCCTAATGAATTGATTTAATTCGTATCTGAAAAAAGCTAAAATGGAGCTAGGCTAAAAGAATCAAACAAGAAATCCTCATTATCTAACATATTGAAAAAAAAAAAAAAATACTCCGACACAATTTCAAGCAATAAAATCGGATTGGATTTCCTCCGAAATTCTACAGAAACTTTTTCATCAAGAACGATTTTTTTAGTTATCTCAAGAACACTGAATTAAACAAAAAAAATGTGTTTTATCCGACAAACCAATGCGAATACTTGTGTTCCTAATGCATGTGCAGGAGATCGACAATGCATTCCTCTGCAAGGTATGTCCTCGGGTACGTAAGTGCATGTGTCTGTACTGGGATGGGGTGGAAATGTCCCGTGATTGCGGCGAGGTGTTGTGCGGCCCGTTGAACCACGCAACGGATTGCGATTAGTGTCTGATGGGGTCCGATCGGGCGGGCGCTGCTCACCGACAAACCGTGAGACCGTTATCGACGGTATCGTCTCATCTCAATCGATCCCTGAGTTCCGTTACACGAGTAAACGTAGGTGGGGTAGGCGGGCGGTTACATCCGTGCACACCGGCACGAGGTGTTGCACCGGCGCAACACCTTGAGCCAGTGTGCGTGGATCTAATCGCCAGCCGAACCAAACCTTACCTGGTCAGGTACTCCGAAACAATATCTTCTAGCACTCTCGCTCAACCACTTGCAGAGGAAAAGTTGCCTCCGATGAGCTTTCCCGAGTCTTCGCGTATCGAAGAGTTAAAATCGTACTGAGATGGGTCACTCGCTATTTTTGAGCTGGGTCACCGCTCCTTTTAGAGTGCCATCTGAAGTCTTTAAGGAGAAGGCGGGCCGTACAAGGTGTGCAGCGTGTGGGTCAGATCTGACTCCGCAGAGAAAGGGCCGACGCAACTCGATATCTTTGCTCAAGTGGTCAAAGATTTTTCGTTGCCATACTTGGTGACAATAGTTTTTTTTTATATGGCGCTTTTTTGATGTATTAGACAGTGAAAGATAATTTCGTAAAATCAGAAGACGAAGTTTCGTGAAAAAGAATTTGTTGAAGTTGGAAACCACGTGTGTCACTCGCTACTAGTTTGAATGTACAAAGCCCTCTTATCGGGAGTGTGCGTATAATTAAATTTAATCAAATTAAATATTAACATCAAATTCGGAATTTGGATTAAATATTCAGGAAATTCTAATAATTCGAATATTTACGAGTAAGTAAAAAAATTTGGACAGTATGAATATTCGACGAAACTTGAACAATGAAACTTTTACGAGGAAGCGACATTAGAATTTAAATTTTTTGTTTTTTGTGAAAGCGGTTCGAAAATGCCAATTTTTTTTCAATTCCAGTCACCATCCGTGTTTTCTTTGCGTGTCAAAATCGTGCGTTGACGCCGTAGCCGATAAGTTTTGAATTGTCAACTCGATAGAGCACTCTCAAGTGAACACATGAAATTTCCTTAAATTGAATCTCTCGGTAAAAAAAAAAAAGTAAAAAATATATCGTCGAGTGTGCTGTATTAATTACTAAAGGGAATTATTGCCAAAGCGATTGACCAGCGAGGAAGCATACCTGAGAGGTATCGCCGATCAGTGTACCGCACTACGCGTGAACGTGCTTTAAAAATCTAAAAAGACTCCGTTCAGTTTTTCCGTCGAAAATCCCATCTTGAGAAACAATTGTCCACTTCGTCCACTTTCTGCTATTTTTCAAAAGGTTTATATTCGTTCAATTTTTCCAAAAAACAATCCTCAATTCTTGCTCGATCTTGACGTAGCACGTGTCATTTTTTCCCACGAAAGATGCTGTGTGAATTCACCATCTAAATCAGTGTTCCTAACCCTGGGGGTCCACAGGTCCCTCCTGTATTTCGGTGGTCCGCGGGCCCCGTTTAAGAACCGGCGTAGATATTTGATACTATTTTCCAACAAAAAATGTCGACCTTCCGTTTATCCATCAACGAAAGTTCTCCGAAGCGCTCAAACGTTCTCGAGATGAGCGCCTCCTGATTCATCGACGAATTATCGAGTGAATTCGGTCCTGAGTCGTTCGTCGATGTCACCTCAGTGCAAAAAGTCGACTACCGCTCGCTCGAATTCCTACGGAGCGATACAGGTGTCGTCATTCAAAAATGCAAAGCAACGCCGGATCCGTACCAGTCAGATGATCAAACGTATAAACTGGTTATATCCCTTTTCCCCTGGCGCCTCTTCTCGCCTCGCTGGCTTACCCTGTATCGCTCGTATTCCCCGCCCCCACCTTCGATTCCCTTCCTCTCATTCTCACGTGGTTGCACGCGAGAAAGGGAACGAATGAGACGGCGCAGGATGAAGGAAAAAGAGGAACTCGGTGGATGGCGAGACGAGCGAGACCGAGTCGATCAAACACACGGCGCGCGGTCCCGCGGCTCATTTTTTTCGCCCCCGGGACTTCTGCCGTATCTCGTCGAAAAATCTATGTCAAACATGTTGACACGTGTTAGGCGAGCGGTGAGAGAGGTGGGTTGCAGCCTCGACGATCCGCCGGTTGAAATAACTCGTGCAGTCGCGTTACACGAGTATGTAGTCGAGTGTGCTGGCCGCGAGGGCGCAGTGTCGAATTTCGTTGCGCCTCTCGACCCGAAGAGTCCGCGCCGCTAGTAGTTTATCCCGGCGAGGGAAGCGGCGCGCGAGCGCGAAAGAACGAGGGAACAAGCAAGACCACAATGCAAAGAACGCGCGATCGTTCCCGGGACACACGGTCCACGAGACTTCCACCGTTCCGAGTCACTCACACGTTCTTGTACTCTACACTGTACAGTACAACGCTTCGTAAGTTGGTAGCACGCACTCCTGAACTACGCATTTGTTGTGGTCAGCGGACGGAGCCATTTTGTTTCGCGCGCCATTTTGTTCCACGCCGCCATTTTGCGTCGCGTACCGATTCCAGCATTTTGGTTCTCACTGAGAGGATCCAGCGAAAATGTCGATACCGCTTGAGAGATTACGATGGTGCATAAGGAAATGGACGAGTACCACGAAATGCAGTCAATATAGTGTTGGATTTTCGGCACGCGCCGTTAGTGTCGCAAATGTTGCGCAACATTAGGTTAATTTAGCAATAGGGAACTACGGTGCTACCCATGGTAGGAGGTATCGGGTTTATAAGAATTTTTCGTGGATATTATAGTACACATTCTTAGACATTTTCAGATCTTTCACCATAAGTGACACTCTGGTGCCGGACCATTTTTCGTAGATTTTAATAGTTTTCTTTTGCTCCACATGTCCGTTTTATCCCACGTATTGATATCGCTCTATCTATCTATTTTGTCCCACGTACAACAAGACATGAAGTTGAGGCTTTGCGCTACAAAGGACGTGTTGGCATGTTCTCGACATTCTTCACTATTTTAGTAGGAAACAACACTAGGTTGAAAAAGGGTGTTTGAAAAATTATGTAATGCTGTCGAAAAGCTTCCGTATCTCGGAAGTAGACTCCTTATAACCGTGCAGCCGTACTATTGGTGTATGATTGGTTACTCATTCAAAACTTTTTCTATCCAAGAAAGGGTTGAATTTAGCGGCTGCATGTAATGTGGTTACAGCTTTTTTTTCATACGTGCCGTATCTTTCCTTGGCTCCATTGAACACCAGCGAAGCATAGGCGATCGGGAGATCCTTTCTCGGGAAGCTCCGACTTAATATTCCTCCTACTACTGCACCAGATGCATCCGCAGTCACGATAAATTGCTGCGTGAGGTCTGTAAACCGCAACATTGCCGCTCCACATAATTGGTCAGGTAAAGTTTCCAACGCTGCTTGTTGAGGCCGTTTCCATTAAAAACCGACGTCTTTCCTCAAACCCTGTAAAAGGTTTGGCAGTTTGTCGAAATGCTTTTAAAATCTCCGGTAACCGCAAGCGTTCAAGAAGTTCCCCGTTGATGATTCATGAAACGCTGTGACTGATTATGTGATCCATCAAAAGAGATCGGTTTTTGACCACTTAACTGCGTACATAAAATCCAATCAAGGGTTGACGTGCATTCATCACATTCAAGGGTTGAATGAATTCAAACAGGGTTGAATACTGATTCACTTGGTCCACATTCACCTCCTTCACTCCAAAACAATTACAATGTAAATAGTGATTGTCAAGAACGTCGCGACTCTTTTTTATCGAGTGAGGTTTTTTTCTCTCTTTTTTATTTGAGCACGGAAAAGTCGATCCGTTCCCAAAAAGATCTCGTTCTTGCGACGTATGTGCGCTCCGACTGTATCGAATACTACAGTCGGTACAACACACACTCTCGGGAAACGCCAGCATGCGTCTCCCCGCATAAGGCACGGTTACAAGCCGACCATGAATCAAAACTATTCAAGAAGTGAACACATACGGTGTGTTTGCTTACAATGAGATCGGGAGGAGGTCATGTCGCGGCGCGGTAGCTATCGCATTCCTGATTCAAGATATGGAATTTAATTTTATTATGACGTGAGCCGTCCGACGCTATCCTTGAATCGGCAAGCTCCCCGTGGCGAGCGGAGAGTTCGGGACTCAGCTAAACGAGACACCGGGCCGGAGCCATTTAATCTCTATACATACATGTGTACACGTATGTGGGTAGCGGATACATAAAATTGTACACGTGTGTTTGGATCATAGATGCAAAAATTCGCGCTATGCGCTACGGTCTTGGCCATTTGTTTTTTTTTTTTTTTTTTTTTCACTTTCACCCTCTCCGGACCGGACTTTGTTTTACCATCGGAGATAGAAAATTTCAACTGGGCTCGCTTTATTTGTTCTCGTGTCTTGCAGAACTTTATGTAATTTGGACGCTGCAGAAGTTGGATTGTGGCACATTATTCGCTACGGCGGCGTAGAATGCGAGCTTCGATCAAGATAAATCTTTGTTACCCACGAACCTCGATTCGTGTGCAGGAATATTAACCCCGGACTCCTGAGTCACGCACTGTCCGCGGTGCACTTCTTATACGAAATATTCAATTGTTGGAGCTGATTTCCTATTCCTACTCGCTGTACGCATTCTTAATTCGTTCTCGTTCTGCATAGAGAAGGCTGTGTTGAATTTTTTATGGGTGTCGAAAAACGATATCGGTATTGGAAGCATGAAAATTTTGTTACGGATGAGATTTTAAAATCTTTAAATTTCACGATAAGTTTATTTCGCGAAAAGTCGACATCACGGTTCTAAATCAAATGAATATTGAGAACCATTGAATAGTGACATTTTAACGTTTGTGGAGTTTTAACGATCATACGATCGAAATAGCCAAATTGATTAACGTTTTTCGGCTGGGTGAAAAGTGACGAGTGCATACAATTCTTATGGGGCGGAGAACTATCGCAGAAATGGCTTGAAACTATTTCCGATCTGATAAGAATTCGATATTCTAAAAATGGGAAATTTTCATTCGGCAGTACCGGGAAATCACATGCTTGCTTCATAAAAGTTTTAATAGATCAGAACTGGTGCTTTCTTATGAAAAGAGAAATGCTTTTTTTCAATGAAAAAATACATGAACAGCCCGAACTCTTAAGATTCAACGATTTCAGCCTTTATGCAGAAAACCAAGTCAAATAATGGATTTACAGAAAAATAACTAAGTTCAAACCAATAAAACTACGCGTATATTGTACAAAGTTTTTGTAAAATCAAATTTGTAATTACGCCATTATCTGAACTTTTCTTCCAATTAAGAATCTAAACAAAGCGAATTACACGACCAATTCGCAAAACATATTTTAACAAATAAAATAAGTTTTCAATGATTGAAACCGGATTAAAATAACGAATTTGACTTCACAATCGCGTAAAAAAATACCTATGTATTCATTGATTCAAAATAAGTTTTTTTTTTTTGTAAATTAATTGTCGTGATTTGTTTTCTACGCAAAGTAGGAACTCTTCAATCTAGATCCGCGAAAGTCCGTCCATCAAAGCGTGTGAAATTTTTTTTCCAAATCGCGTACTCGATTGACTTGACCGCACGAACCTTAAATGAGATCAAGCTCCCATGCTAACGAGTATGCAGATCGAGTAGTACAGCGGGACAGAAATAATAGCGTGTTTATTACTCGTAAAAATGAATTAGGAGAACGAACTACAGGGCCACTCCCCAGTTGAAGAACCCAAGGAGAATGAATTTTGTGCGGTGACCTATTGTACAGTGACGATACGAGTTCACGAGGATCAATCATTCAATTAGCTCTGTATTTGCCCTCCGCGCACGATAGCTCTTCATATGATTTAATTTAACAATCCTAATGCGTCTACGAATCGTAGACCGTAATGGGTGCCTCAGCAAGCGGTCGCTCGTTGTCGTCTTCGTCATCTTGGTACGTACGGCCTCGGCTCCGTTCTCGTTTACGACGTTATTCATGCAGATGACTAGCTTCACCCAGGAGTTCCATTATCATTGCGTCCCTTTCGTCTGCGGGGTTGGTGTGCGCACGACTGCAAGTGTTTATACGTGTCCCTGTACATGTGCCATGCGAATTAGGTACTGAGAGTAGAGTCCGATGGCAGTTACCATTAATCTGGTAAAAAAAAAGCAATGGAATTTTTAGTGAAATCCTGAGAAACATTCTCATGAAATCTTACAGACTGTTTTGATGCGCCCAACACGCAAAACAACACTGTGAAATATTTCCTATTGATTTTGACGAAAATTCATCTAATCTTTTACTTTTTGTGGTGTTTTGAATATTTTTTTTGATTGTTTTTCTACGGCCGATATGAGTTTCCGAATCAAGGATCACGAAAAATGTTTGCCGTTTCCCGTAATAAATTCTTCTGTAAATTTTGCCGATTTCAAATTTATACATGTAGCTATTTTTTGTGACATCAGAAATAGTGCAAAGATTCATTTACGTAGTTTTTTTTGTATACCTATTTCAAAAATGCAAGTAAAAAGAGTAGAAAAACGTATGTTAATTGTAAGTTCCTCTACGAGAAAGCCAAAAGCGAACGAGATTGATTGTAGAGGAAGTTATGCGGAAAACCGTGAAACCAGAGAGACCCCTTGTGCGAATCACTGTGCGTGGTTTTTCGGAAGCTGAAAAATGAAAATTTTACATATGGGTAGCGGTAGCGTTGGTGTACGACGTTGCCTGGTCGAAACCTGCCACACGACTGAATGGTTTTTCCGAGATCTTTGTCTCAGTGCATAGCAACAACGCATACAGAGTGTCGGCGCGGTTTGACGTCTCGCCGTAGCAGGGATCCGGATTGGTAGCGAAAACTGGCTTGAGGATTAACATATTCACGAAACATTTATCCCGAGTTTCGATGAGGGGGGGGGGGGGGGGGGGGGGGGAAATATGTCGTGATTCGCGGGTAATACGCTCGACGAGGATTGCAGAAGCAGAACGAGAATCCATTCGGATCGTCGTCCAAATATTGTCGTACCGTCTCGCCTCGTTAACCCGGAAAAAAATTTTAATGAATATTACTTGGGTCGCAATGCGTTCGCGTAGTTCTGCATTTTATTAATATTCTTTTTATCGTTTACTCCGTTGGCGCAATTATAATCCCGGTGCGGCATCGTCGTCGAATAATTGCCGCGTTCTTCGACCGTTCCGGTTGCGTTCGTTTGAATACCCGATGTCCGTACATTTAACGTTTCATTTTCCGACTTTTATGGTACATTTCGAAACGACGGAATGGACACTTTGAGATGCTTGAAACGGGAACGCGAAACGAGCGGCAGCGGAGGGAATTGGTCGTCGGTTGTGCACAAATTGCGTAAAGACCGAAAGCCAAAGTAGCGTGTGGGCGGACGGTAAATACTTAATGGTGAGAGTTCGATATTCGTGTCTATGGCGCTGACCGGACCGCGATCATTGAATTCAATTGGCCACCAGCGATGAGCAGCTCGAGAATGAGAATATTCGCTATAATGGTTGAGTGACAATCGCGAGGAGCACGTCGGACGCGTTTTGTTCGTCAAAGCGCAAGGTTTCTCGTCATTCGACCGAGCCACAGAACCGCACACTAAGGTTAGTCATTAAATTTCCCAATTTTCCACGTTATTATTTTCAACTCAGTTATTAAAAATTATTTGAAAAAAAAAAAAAATATATATATATATATATATATATAAATCGCGTAATGAAATTTCGGTTTACTAGAGTTTTCTTCGTTGGTGCATCCACTTCTTGCAATGGCAATGAATCACCGAGCTCGGCTGGTTTCAAGCATTAATACGCGAAAGATACCTGTTGCAAGAAGCACGCAGGGCATAAAAAATTGCTCCGTAATATATTTCACTATAGAGTCTATCCGCGCTAGATGTTCGGTTGATTTACTCGCTCGTAAAAGGAGCTCTCGTGAAAACACGGTTAAACTCGGTGGCCGACATTATTTATAACGAGATCAACAATTTTCATCAATTTAAATTTTCGTCCGGTGACGCGTGACAATTAAGAGTACAGCGCAGTGGAAGAACGCGGCTCGTGGTGGTAATGAATATAAATTGATGCGCAGGATTGTCGGGGAAAATTTCAGTTCCGGAAAGCAATAACGTCAAAGGTAAATGTTTCAAGTCCATAGATCAAATGCAAAAATCTATGAATATATATGCATGTGTCCGTCATTCCCTTCGACTATTGGAGATATTTCCATGTAAAAATAATACGAACGCGGTGCGCGTTCCAATACATATTGTATTTGGTTTGGCTGTAAATGAATGGAGCGAGCTGGGAGCGAACGAACAAGTGCAACCTTCATAGAGAGATAGGAGTAAATTTATTCGTTACAGTTCACTTGAGCGGTGCCCGAGGCGCTTCGAATCAGCCACCGCTCCCTTGCCGAGGCAGGTCCTTATTCAAATCCTATCTCCTAGAGGCCATTTTCGATCACAACACTGTATTGACAAAACCACTTTCCTTATGCAATATGCATGAGAATTTTTTTACGCGGAGATGTAAAGCGGCGCTCGGTAATCCCTGTGCGAGGAATCGCGGCATACCTCGTTCGCGGCATTTAAAGAGATATGCGATGTTACGCCCGAGAATCCGGCGATTTTTCCCGGTTCTTGCATCGCGGCTTGCAGTCCTCGCTAAGCTTCGGGTACTTCCGGTCAAGCGTTGAGCGCCGCGGCCACCCAATGCCGAATCGCCATCGGCGAAAGTACGGATTGTTGATTATACGAATCAAGCGCGGAAACTGATCAGCCGAGAACGAATCTGAAAAATTGATTGATCGAATCCACGTCCCGAATCCTGAATCGAAAGCCATAGGGGAGTTATTGGGAAAACAACGTGTATCATTTAATCCGTCCCTAGGTCAGTTTCCCGATGTCGCATTGATCTCCTACATCGCTAACGCAGTAATGATTTATCACCGTCGTTTCAACCGAGCATCAACCGGAAGGTAACAGCCTCGAGTGCCTGAATCGTTGCGATATGACGTCTATTTTTCACCGCCATTCCATTCCGATTCGACCTCAACGCGACTTTTCACCTCCCGATCAATGCTCGAATCATCGCTACAAAGTAACGAAGAATCTTTCATCCCCCCTAGATAGCCATCGCGTTGATCTCGTCAAAGTCGCAAACGGTCGATTCGTGAATCGATGGGCCGGCTATAAGAAATTCTCGGAGCCCGTCGGACGGGATTCCCGGCGCTGCAGGACACGTCACTGACCAGACTTCAAGAATCCAGTGTTCACATAGCAAAAGGCGCGCGCTTGTCCCCAACTTCTGGTCCTCGGTGATAGTTTGGCTCTCGCGGCTGTCGACACATAGCTTCACAGCGACGCGCCTAACCTTCCGAGGAATAATGGCCGACGTAATTAAAAGTTGAATGCTCTACAGCGAGCTGGGAATTTCTGTGTAGCTTCCTACAAACACACGCACACACACAGGTGACGCAAGTGTACCGATGAATCTAGCTTTAGAGCAGGAAGGTATCGGATGCGATGAACCGGAGCGCACACCGAGCGAGACTTACATTTACGGCCAACACCACGAAACAGCAATCCGCCTCGGTAGTGGTGGACGAACTCGCACAGCCACAAGGCAAGGGGGTCGATCGATCCCTTTATATACAGTTATACAGACAACGATGATTCTTGTTCGTTCGTTTTCCTTCCACTCGGCTCCCGCGCAGTTTCGTTAATGGAGCCGTTTCCCGGAATGAGCGAAGTGCTTTTTACAATCGGTAGGGCTGACCGACCCACCTATCCCTCCGCGTCGCCGCCGCCGCCGCCGCAGTTCTGTCGCGGTGGCCGCGATCAGACCATACGGTTGACGACAGCATCCACGAAACGACGATTCTCCCAGCCGTGCGACCGACGTCCGGTCTACGGTTCGTTCGTTGCTACACGGTTGTCGTTACATTCCGCGGCAATGAACGCCTGACAACCTTTACAGTCCTCGGATACCATCCTTCGCGTTAAAGTTGTACTGCGATTTGGAAAAACCGAGTTGTGAACGATAGATCCAATGTCCGGAAGGTTTGGGACACTTGCCGTTGTTCATGTGGCGAAATGGTTTTTTTTTTTTTTGCAAAGGAATTCAATTATTTATAGGCAAAAGATATCCATAGAGAAGGATCATTTGAAGCTATCACTCCGCGTGATTGTGGATTGTCACTTCAAAGGGAGAGTTTTCGGGTCGTTGAAGAGAAGCCGTTAAGCGGCGTTAAAAAAAAAGTCGATCAAGCTGGGATGAAAATGCTCGATAGTTGACCGATACGACAGAACTCTCAGGATTTTTTTGCTACGGACAACAACTTCGACATTTGTTAATGGCGCTTGTTCTCTTTTTTTTCTTTTCATCACTTGAACTTAATTGTTTGTGATGAAAAAGTATGGATGCAAAAGTCCAAGGGATTCTTATCTAAAGCATTTTCATAACAGTGCTTTTAATATTGGTGAGGTTAGATGAAATCATGAACGACGACATGTAATCACACACCTCAGTGAACACTTTAGAATGTTTAATCGAGCCTGACTAAATCCTGCAGAGACTTTGCCCGATGTAACGCTCTGTAATTTCTGGCCGACCGAGCTAAATTTATATATGAGCAGGTATTATCAAGCGTTTTGGGATATTTGTATCTATAACACTGGCAAATCTACCAGATAATGCCACGCCCAGAAATGAACCATGTAATAACTCTACCGGAAACCATCTCGATCGTATTAATTGTATTAGAACTATACGGCAATAAAGACATATTAATATTACAATGACTCAGAACTCTACCAGAATACATGACTACCCGAAAAATTTTCCTGGAATAGCACACTACTGGATAAAAAAAACAAAGTTCTACCAAAAAATACTACATAACAATTCCAGCAGGAAAAATCTCTACGATGTTACAGCTCCATCGTTCTAAAAGTTACTCATTATGTCTAGGAGTAGTATAAAAAAAAAACCCTGACTAAACAAATCAAACGACAAGAAAACGACAAAGAAAATGTCTACCAATAGAGCTTTATTTTCTAGTAGAGATTTCCTCAGACTCTTTTCTTCCGGTACAGCTGTATGGAACTGATTCACTCTGGTAGAGTTCTAATCGGGTAGAGTAGTTTCGGCAGTGATTCCATTTAGAATTATTAATTCTGAGTGCCAGTAACATAACTAGGCCAGGGTTTCTGTGCGATTGTATAGGAAACATTGTTTTCCGGAAAGGTAAATTTCCGGTACAATTAATCAGTTTCTCCTCCATTACAGTAAGAAGATTCTACAAAGCGCATCCTGTACATTAGTTACCGACTGCCGACGACTGTAGTTGACATGCCAAAGTCAATGGCGTCTCTCGCAAGAGAGTATCACAAAAATGAGCGAGTAGTGTGCGAAAGCTGAGATAGTCGTTGGAGAACCGAGACCGGATGCCTGTCGGAGTTGCTACCTGTCGTCGGATCTTCTCCGTCCAAGTGCAATTTCCGCTCGTTCCGGGAAGCATCCATTATAATCCATGGTGGCCGTGCAATGTCCTCGTGGCATGCTCGCAGCGGCTGATAGGTTTATAAGAGATTCCACCGGCCATCAGTAGTCGACTGACGTGTTTAATTTACATGGCGAAATTGGAGATCAAACAGTCTGCGGGTTTGTGAGATCAACAACCGTTCCGCAACCTTCAAACCCTGTTGTTCCGGCTGTAGTGAGGTTTGGAGAAGTTTCCAATCGATCGGCCGATTCGCAGACGATTTTCTCTGCCTCTTCGAGCCGATAAGGTTCGAATGACGTATTGAGATGTAGGAATGACACTGCAACTGTTGGCACGGCATCTGTGCGACAAGGATTCGATACGGCGGTCGCTGCAATCTGACCGGTTTCGTATAAGTCGCGAAAAATGAAATGAATCATAGAGAGTCGAATAACCGGACGATTCCGCGATCGCGAGGGTCGGATAAATGGGGATGAGCCGGACGAGTGTGTCGCGCAACTGGGGGAGTCCACTGTTGCGTAGACCCATACCGTCGGGAATATCCTCGATTTATCGTGATACGAATCAGTTTATATGGGATAGCGAGAGAACGGGAATGCCGAGTCAGCTCCTGCGTCGAATAGCGGAGAGCTGAGGCAGCCCTCCATAGTTTCTCAGAAACGTCGCTGAAGAAACGGTCGCTACTGGTGGAAGAGAGCGCGTGCGAGATATCGAGCACCACTCTTCCCCGATTAATCGCATATCGCTCTGACCGTTAGCTTATTTACGCTGATTACGAGCAGCGCCAAATAACAAGTAGACTTCGTCCGGTTCCGCCATCAATTTTCACCGTCTCTTGGAACAACGGTTGAATGCAAATTAGGTCTCGAATCACGTGCTGTCGAGACCGCTTGCTCTAGTACATTCCGTCGTTATGGGACATGCTTTTTAGCTTCTTCAAGAATCTTCACCAGGCGAAGATTCAAAGAACTTGCGACCCAAATGGTCGTCGGTAACTCGGTTCCTCGGTTTGGCTGGAAGTCTCCCGTTTACGAAAATCTGCTCTTTCCGGCTATTTCCGATAAGACAGACAATCGGTGAATGGGTTGTTTTAGACTTCAGAGTCTGGTTACTGAAATCGTCGGCACTCGACTGAGCAAAGGCCAACGGAGAGCTGATTTCCCGGGGATGAGTTTTTTCCCCCTAACCGACAAGTTTTGCCCATCCGACTATTGTCAGAATCGAGCGCGGATAAGTCATCACTTATCGTGGTTTCCGATAAGTCGCCGATGACTCCGACTCTCAACGTATTTCCGATGGTGCACCATATCAGTGTAACGTACATTGTCCGCCAAACAACGCAGTCTTCGCCTGACTCCACCATCGATCTTCACCGTCACCTGAAATAAAAGCGATTTCTCTCATCAGCTGGTTATCCTCTGAGTAGAAAAACTGAAGATCCCTTCAACTGCCTTCGATAAAACAGACGATCAATGAGATCGCTCTATTGAACTCCAGAGTCTGCGTGCAAAGATTGTGGGTATTCGATTAAGCGAAGTAACTCAACGAAACATGCCAGCGAAAGAGCTGATTTTCTCTGAATGAGTTTTTTTCCCGATCAACGAGCCTTCCAGCGAACCCGAGTTTCTTCGAGTCCATTGCGCGGTAAGAGAAGAACGAAATGATCGGGATTGCTGGGGCAAATCCGAAAGTTCTTCGCAAGGTTTTCGCTCGGATCGCGTGCATGCATGTCGCGCTCGATTAAGATGCTTTTCGCGAGTCCGCATCGGGAACGACGGAAAGATCGTAAGATCGAGGGGTGGGAAGGTCTCCGAGGTCCTGGTGATCTTCTTGGCCGATCGTCCGAAGGCCATTACGCGCCAGCTCTCGTTGCGCTGTTTTTCTCCTCTTCCCTGTTCGTCTTTGCCGTATTCACTCGCTCCACTGGCGAATCTCGAACCTCGTGGGACGAACACGCGCCGTCCCGGTGCGAATCGGAGGAAAATCTGGACTCTCAATAAGCTGACGAGGACGGGCGGGCCCTTCGATTTCGGGATGCCAGACGCGTACGCTCCGGCGCCAAATTGCCTTCGAGGGGTGAAACGGGCACGATAACATGCCCGCAACCACGAGTTCTTCGCGGCAGTGTATGCCGTATCTACGTACAACGCTTGTGTGTTCGCTCACTCGTATAGACACGATTCACGTTCATAATCCGATCTGTAATCTGGAAGTTACTCGCTGTTCTTCGTGTACTCGAAGCGATACGAAGTCGCTGACGACTTCGCCATTAAAGACGTGAAGTGGCGTCGACTGAAATCGGAGATACCTTGAACTAACAATATCACATTGTTGCTAAGGTGAAGCGAGAGTTACGTGACCAAGTCAGGAGTGTGCGAGAGATGGCGGCACTGGGCGGATTGGTCTTCCGGTGAAGCGAGCGAGGTGTTTCACTTCAGCTGAAGGTTTATAAACTGGGCAATTACTCTTACTACAAAATGTCCAGCCAAGCTTTTATCGTGCGTTCCTTAATTTCCAAAATACGTTTCATCGCTAAGCACGGAGATTTTTCCTGTGCAACGCGTAGAGATATTCGAATTCGGATATATAGAAATTTTTTTTCGATGGCGAGGACATAAAATGTCACACCTGCTGAAATAATAGTGATTCACGATACCACTACGATGAAACTTTTATGGTACTTGGTGCGAAATAGTACGTTTCGATACGAGTGCAGAAAAGCTTTTTCGATCGAGTGCGAGAGAAAAAGCTTCGCAGCACAAGTCGAAGAGGAGTCTTGCCAATCACACTCGTTCAGAAAACGCTTTTCGCACGAGTATCGAACGAAATTTGATTTTATGACGTGCGAGAATTGCGGTTCTCGTACGCGAGGCCGTTCGAGAAAATCTTCATTTTTACACCGAATGACATGAATGACCTTTTTATGCATGCTCCGCTTGCTGGTAATGAAATAAAATTTGTCCATCCACCTCTGAGCGGAACGATCATTTTTACGATTCTTATGATATATATTATAAAAAATATATTATACACAAGATGTACATATTATAAGATATAAGATATATTATAAAAAAAAAAGAAATTCTTTCAAAGCTCGATAAGGGCAAGAAAAAATTTCAATTTTCATCTTTTATGAGGATACGTTATAAAAATTTGAATTATTCATTTTTTTTTTCAAATATCGAAAGCAATATGATTGACCGATTCAGGCGAAAAGATCCACCAACCTTGCGCTTTTGATGAAAATAGGTATCGAATCTGTGCTTGGTGCGAAAAAATACATTCAGTTATGTGTTCCATATTTAAATGCCTCAAAAATGTTTTTATGAAATCATAAAAAAACGAAATGTTTCAAGCAATTTTTTATCCGTACCAATGAAATATTCATTTTCCAGTCCCTGGCCGAAGCTTCAGTCCACTAAACCGTATTTTTTTATCACCGTATTCAATATTGCACGCGCCCTTTACGGTTGAAATATTGAAGAAGCTCAAATGTTGTTGTTTTTTTTTAACTTTTCTCCCGGCATGATTCTCGCTTTCTATAGTGCCACGTAGCCCCATGTCGCAAAAGGAATTGTACAGCCTCACATAAGAGCCTTGTCGGGCTTTTCCCGACCTCATTTATTCGGACCTATGTCATCCATCCCCCGTCGTTTTTTTTTTACCTCTGCCAATACCACTTCGCGAATGCCCTATACGCGTTTCAGCAATAAATGGAGGGTGTTAAGTCGCCTGGTAGATAACTATCTATCGACCACCGACAGTGCCCGGCATGCCGAGCTCTCGATATTGTTTTTAGGCTGCGGTTTTGTGCCTCGCGCACACCGACACCCGCGCCGCGAACCTCGTGAGAGAAGCCCTCTTGGGAAATTGGTCCTGCGCGCGCGTCTATCCGGCACCGCACTCGCCGCCGCGCATCTATTATACTCGCTGTGCTTTACCTCTGGGTGGCCAAATTCGCCACCGGTCCACCGATCGGTCAGCTTATAGCCCCGTCGCTCGTCCCCTTCGATCGATGTTATTTCACTTTACGGACCGTTGCAAAAATGCCCCCTCATCCCTTTCGCTCCGCCACCCAATCAGTCGCCTTCGCAGCCTGCCATACCACCCGCCTCTCACTCACGGTGCACTATTGAAACTCCCGACCCGAGCGAGCGCAGCACTTTAGGCACTTTTGTCTTTTTCACATCATGTACCGCAATCTCAAAGCTATAAAAATTTTTTTTAATTAAAAAGACCAAAAAAAAAAAAATTGGGGGTAGAATTTCGAGTTCAAATCGCCCCGGGCTGATGGAATGGAGATCAAAATTGGCTGCAAGATTCGTTTTGGAAAGGTTGTGGAAAGTTGGTTGTGGAATCTTCGGGCTCGAAATCAAAAGTGCTCGGATAAATGACGATTGGGACAAATCGAAACTATGGTGCAGCAATGGTTGAAATGTTGCACCACGGTATCCCGATAATCGTTTGGATATCGGCGACAAGCCACCAAAGCGGCTACATCTGCCGTTCCAGCGGTACCAACGAATTTATCCCGATTGGAAAGTGCCGTGGCACCGAACTCGTATTAATTGGGCGCGAGATAGGAGCCCAGGAGTGGTCTGTCGAAGTGGCGAGGTATCTTTTTTTTTTTACATTGTAACGCGGTTTTTTTTTATCGCCGAAGTGATTCTAAAAGAAAGGTAGACCAGAGAGAACAGAGCGCTGAGGGATTTTTTTTTCTACGTCTCTATGTTATTCTACGTCTATGTCTACGCCTATAAAATTGAAGAGCGTTAAATAGGAGTTTGCTTAGGATTTTAGGTGAAGGCCTGATTACTACTTAATCATGGCCTGACGTAGCAGTCAAAAATTCGCCCCTAAAGACGTGTCTTCCAATATCTCTGATTCAATTAATTCTTTCAGTAAGTTATCTTTCTATAAAAAAAAAGGTTTTTCCCACTCTACTGTATATCTCTGTTTGGTTAGCACCGCTGCAAAATTCAGCAGGCGTTATCAACTGGAAACAATTTCAAGTACCAACTTAATAATGCTTGCCACAATTAGTCTCACACAATTACAATTGTAAATACATTACCGGTCACTCTTTCTGGAAAAAGGTCTACAGGAAATCTTTCTCGTTTAAACTCACTCGTTTGAACTTTGAACAAACACAGCTATCGTCATTTATTCTTCACCGTCGGAAAATCAAAGAATACTGCGATCCCAATTAACGAAATTTTCGAGAAAGACGTACCTCATAATTCTGCATGCCGTTAACCGATTACTTCGATGTCTATGAAACTTAAAAAGGCCGGATATGACCGTGCCGTGTTTCGTTGGTATTCGCAGTTCATGGGATACACTCTAGCGCCGAGGACTTTTCAATTTACCCGGGCGCTGGAGCGGTACCCGACATAAATCGACGTACTATTCTTTGTCCGTCTCCCGAGAGGGCAGACCGAGAAGAACGAAGCAGAAGCAAGGCATTAATGAAATGCGAGGTCGCGTGAATTTCCCTAAAACAAAAGGATACCGGGGGAAGAGGTGAGTGTGCTGCAATGCGAGGCCGCAGAGCACTACCGCCCAAGCTCTTTCATTCCCCTGATCTTTGCGGATATTCTCGAGAGTCACCTCGTAGGGGCGAAGGGGGAAGGGGGGTCGACTAATAATCGCTTATTCTTCGCCCCAAGCGTCGTCGTGCTCAAACGTCTTTGTTCCCAATTCACGATGGCGGTCGTGAGCGCTGCCAAGCGTGGACCGAGCAAGGCTCGACCGTCGAAACCGAAGAAGCATGGAAAATCGTTGACTACGACTACAGCATTAGCGGTCTTAGACACGGGAGAGAAAGTCCTTAACCTAGTCACAGACGCACGGTTCTTCGCTATGAGAATGCACAAACCTCTCTCTAATACACTCTGGTTCTTGCTATCCTCATTTTTTATTCTCACCTCGACGATCTTGTCCGGTATCAACGTCCAATCGGGTTTTCAACGAAAACGTACCAGAATCCACGGTTGACATTTTTTGGATTTATTTTTCGAAAAAACGGCCATTTTTCCGAGTGGGAAGTTTTAGACCGTGACTCGTTTGTTCGATCGATACGAGCTATGCAAAATATTTATGCTGAACCGATAAACTGTTTTGCTGTAACTGCACCGACAAAAAGGTGCGCTGAGATGAAACAAATTTGGTTGTGAATCAACCCAATCGGGCGCTTACGGCTGTCGAAAGAAATATCTAATCAAGTTGGATCAAAAATTACATTACTTAAAAAAAAAAATTACATCTAAGAATATGTTTAATTGAACAGAGTGGGTAAATATTTTGAAATATAATTGTTGGTAACACATATCTAGTTACACAGAGGAAAAACAAGTTTGGCTCAATTTAATCTGAAGTTTGTGCTGTTGATGACGTTGCTGCCCACTAATTAATTTTATACAGGGTTCAATCGTGCTTTATACTCCTAATGATTAACAGCATATCGCTACTCGTAAAATCACAGAAATTAATTGAGACTCAACTTCAGTAATTTAACATTGAAATTTCGAAAAAACTCGAAAGTGAATTTGTGAATTTGCGAATTACTAAATTGACGTCTCACCGAATTTAATAAAATTATTACCAAGATAAAAAAAGTTTGTATATACGATCATTGTTTTTCGCGCTGTTCATAAATAAATTACTAAAGATCCAAATTCTCTTGCAATTATAAAAAAATATTTATCCGTGCATTTGTCTCGAAAAGCGTCTCTTGCTTCCGTGAGTTTTTTACGCGCCAAGAAGACTGCCGAATCGCAGTGCACCACCGATATCACGATTACCATCAACGTTTGATGCAAGGAAGAAAGAAAAAAATTAAAGCCCCTACTGAAATTCCGAGTGAGTTATGCACCCAAGTAGCGAGTAGTAGGTGTACGTACCACTGAGCCAATGTCGTGTAGATCGCGGCGAGGGTTAACGGTCGCCTTCCGCATTTCGAAATGAACTCTGCACGCTGGAGCGAGTGTTTCGTTGCAACTACAGTGCATGCACATTAGAACATACTGTGCTGAATGTACAGTGTGTTGTGTTGTAGATCGGGCCCTGGACGAACCTGTATTTTCCTCCCCGTACTCACTCGCTCCCGCACGTACATGGCGTGACTCTATTTATGCGCGCGAGTGTAATACGAAGCGATCCCTTTAGTATATAATAACGTTGAAATGATTAAGCACTACTGCGTGGAATATGCATACCTAATCGTCGGCCAACACGAAGGTCCCTTTCTTGCTTTCATTTTTTTCATTCTCTCTTCTCTGCCCTTTTTTTTTATATTATTGACCCTTTTTCAACACGACTAGTACAAGGCGATGGAGCAACGTGCGAGAGCTTTTTTAATTCTCAAAAATCGCAGTGCAATTTCCATGAGGCTTAAATTCCTATGATTATATGTCCATTCTTGCCAGCCTTTTGATTTTGTCATTTGGCATACCGATCATTGACCGTAAACCAACCATTGGGGGAAAAGAAAAAAAAATCCGCCAACTATCCAGCATTGTTGTTACAATGTTGCAAGTGCATGAGAAGTTTGCAGCCATATTCCAAAAAAAGATTTCACGATGGCCAGTTTATGGCTAATAATCGTTTTATGGCGCGATAAATGGGTCATTCATGCAAAAAACAGACATGAGATAATGAAAAAAATTATTCCATAAACAGTGCCAGCCTCTAAAATTGTTGTTACGATGTTGCAGCTTCACGATAAGTCTGTAAGCATATCCGAAAAAAAGATTCCAGGATGGCTGATTGAGGGCCAAGAGATTAATTTGTTTCGCATCTTCGGATATTTTTCTATGTTGATTTCTATATTGATTTCTATATTGATTTCTATATTGATTTCTATATTGATTTCTATATTGATTTCTATATTGATTTCTATATTGATTTCTATATTGATTTCTATATTGATTTCTATATTGATTTCTATATTGATTTCTATATTGATTTCTATATTGATTTCTATATTGATCAGGAGACTCGTTGCCTCAATTAATTATTGGACTCGTTACAAGAAAATACGGGGTAAACATTTTGGAGCGTTGCATCAGCCCGGAAATCGTTCCGACGAGGCCTTCTCAGCATCTCATCGGGTCACGACCCGAGGCGCAAAAATTACTGCCAGGGATCCGCTATCATACTCGCAAGTATCGGACAAATGTGATTTATCAAGATAAGACAACGATAGAGTGAACAGGGATCGATTTGGAAACCCGTGGTTGAGTGTATTACGCAAGGAGAACCGGGAAAGCCTCTGGTATCCCAGCGAACAATTGCGCACCCCGACGGCAACCCTGTCCTGGGACAGACTTTGCATTTTAATACAGCTGGGCCAACCCTGCCGCACACCCTTCGCAGTTCTGACGTCGAACATTGAATGTTAACTATGCATGCGCACCCTGCCGGTAATATCGGATCGCTGTGCCGTACTATGGCAATGCGGGGCATCCCCGGTTCGCACGGCTGCGCAGCTTTTCTCGATATTAATTAGATTCCTCGGGTTATCCGTCATAACAATCATCGAATCAGATGTCAGTATTAAAATTCGTAAAATTCCTATGGCGTATCGGTTTTTTTTCCATAGAGATCATTTAACTCTGTTTAACTCAATCGTGACCTGATCAGCCTTTTCCATCATTTTGTAACTCAATCGGACAAAGTGCTTTTACTATTGCTAATTTCCCTTCGGTGACGTTTGCAATCGTGTATGGTGGAAACGTCAATTAGACTGCTCATTGCATTACAGATCGGATAACTGAATAATGTATGCGCATGCGCACTGATATCTTGATAACTTCAAATTTCATCTGCGACAGGTCTGTGTCGACGCACTAGTTTAGGAAGGAAATTACATTGGAAACTTGTAGAATTTTATGCTCTCAATGAACGTCTACGACTGAACTTTGTATCGTTGCCTCCGCACAGGAATGTGCGGAAAATATTAGCAGTAAAAAGTAATAACTAACAAGTTAATTCTACTCGTACAATTTTTTTTATCCAAGTCACTGACTAATGTGTAAAACGACAGGCTGATTATAAGGATCGTTATTTATAGAATATCATACGAATTGGAGACAACGTGGAAAAATATGATAAATTGATGAACCGAAATGGAATATTTCGTACAAAAGTCGGTTCAAATTTCTTGTGCGATTGTGATGAAAAATTCAGACTTTTGTAGTGAAATTAAAGTACATTCTCGGGTCTAAAGTAATTTAATGGTGAATTTAAAGTAAAATATTAATAAAAGTAATAAGGCTTAAGGACCGCGGTCAACGGTCTATCATTAGCCTGAGGGAAAAAAATCACATGTATACACGCGACACGACCGACCAATGTATTACTCCGGCTAATAAAGCACATTTCCTACTACCACCATTAAAAGTAAAATATTTCTAAAGTTCTCAACATACCGTGGCTAAATTTTTCATCACGATTCAACATAAAATTTAATTAACCAGCTTGTTCACAAAAACTTCTCGCACAAGTGAATTAAATTCCCCACGAATATTTTCATTTCTAAATACCATTAATTTTTTTTAACAAATCAATTGTTCGTCCCAATTCTACATGAAATTTATAACACCAGCTTATCCACGGAAGCTTCCACCAGTAAAATCGATTCCATCCAAATATTTTTTCTTCACAGTCCAATTAAAACGTAAAAAAAAAAAATCCTTGTTAACCGCGATGCCGAGGTAAAGCTGCCGATCACGTAGCACCGAACGATCGAACTCAGCTGTTGCGGGAGAGAAAGAAAAAAGCCGCCCAACAAAGTTGCTCCGTGACTTGATAACCCGACCTCAGACCACCAGGTTCAATGATCGACGATCGATAATGATCCATAAGCCAGGATCTACCGCGTTCCCTCTGATGCGATCTTCGGCCAGCAATCCTTTTCGCGTGAAGCAAACCGGAGAACACCGTGTTTACACGCCGACGGCACACATAATACAATATAGCGCCAGCCGTATCTTTATTACTCGTGCAGTATTCATTGTTTACTAGACAGGTTCAGGCTATCCAGACTCAGCGAGATAAACAGGCCAACGTATTCCGGTGGGAAAAATCGTTCGATCGTGCTTTTCGCAATTCGCTAACTAAAAAAAAAAAAAAAAAAAAAAAAAAAAAAAAAAAAAAAAAACGCCAGTACAAGATGTACGAGGTCGCGCACAGCGAAGGGTGGTGTACAGAATATATATCGAAAGTGGACATGCGATGTAGAGGGCGGATGTATGTAGCCGCATACCTGTACGTATTATCGTCAAGTGACCGTAGTCGGACGAGGGGTCGGTGGGGTAAACCTAATTGTTCAAATACACGCATTTCACCGCAACCCATGAGACGAACCAAGCCGGCCCTCGAGCGCGAAACAACAATGCACTTATCACACACTCACGATAAAACGCGCGCACACCAACACACGGGGACACACAGACAAACAAATGGAAACGCGCGCGGCTCAAATACCGAAGCTACTAGTCGCGAACTCGACGCGAATCCACGCGATGGCACGTACGAACGCTCGCGCACACGCGCACATCGAAAGAATAAATGCGCTAACAAACTCAAACGAAGATAAACATACATATAGCGCCTCGGTATTCCACACATGTGCATAATATATACATACATATATATATATATATATATATATATATATATATATATACACCTATATACACGTATGTGTCTATATATATATATATATGTATGTATATCTCGAGGAGATGCGGTAGCCGAGTACTCCGTCGAGAGGCAAACCTCGCGCACACGCACGCACGCATACCTTCTCGAATACTCGTTATTCCGTACACGGAATTTCGATCGGGCGCGAGCTGGCACCACCCGAACCAGGATTATTTTAATGAAACCATTTGGTGCCCTAACCACCTCCTGCCGCCGGTGCCGCCAACGCCGCCGCCGTTGTGCTACAACCACCCTTATTCCTCATTCTCCCACACCCAATGTACGCGTACAACAACGCCCTCGGGCCAATGCGAAATGTTTTCGTGATGATGCAGCGGACCATTACCGAAAGAATTTTCACTCAATGTTGCAGATAAATAAGTCGTTGGAACGTTGCCTTTTTTTTTTTTATTAATCCGTTTTTGTACCTCTATGTGTTGGTTCGGTAACGCGGTGCACTCGTTGATCGTTATGTACCGGTTAGAATCGGGCGCTTACCTTGTTTCTCGGTATCGACTGCGACACTTCATCGTGATGGAAATTGTAGACGGGATACCGGCCGACGTTGGGCGGGCGCTGGATGCCGTTCTCCCAGCTCAGACCCTGTGTGCAGACAGAAAACAGTTTTATTAAAATCAAATGAATTTGGATATTTAAATGACGTTCATTAAGTTGAAGAGATATTTATTTGCTACAAGAAAATCTTCGTTACATTTGATTAACGCCGATTTTTTACTCCAGGTGGAAAAATCATTTGAAGCGACTATTTATTGATGTGCATTCTGAAATGAATGTTTGTTCGATGTAAAAAAAATTAATTTATGAAGATATGAGTTCGAGGAGTTATTTATTTTCTCCAATTTTCCTTGAGTAGAACAAATACATTTTTTGGGTGTGGCGTTTTCGCAACAACATCGACCACTTTCATGACTTTCAATTTTTTTACCTCACCTGAACTCTCAATTGACGTGCTATGGTAGACGGTCCGCATAAGCAAATATCACTCGTTTTTAGTATTAAAAATCCATCGAACCGCAATTTTTATCGTCAGAGTTGCATTAAAAATAGCGTACAAACAAAAACAACTAAACATTTTTGGACGAAACTTTGACCAAACGTTGACTATCGATGACACATAATGTGTGCCAATTTCAGGTTGATCGGTCGAGATGTTTTCCAGTTATAGACGTCTGAATTTTTCACGTCCGATTCATACACGACACGTTTTCATTAAAATCTCCATTATTTTTTTTCATCGTAATAAAGCTTTCTCTGTGAGGAAGCAGAATATGGTGCATTCGTTGCTTTTATGAAGTAGCGCACTGGCCGACGGCGTCCCAGTACTGATCCTGTGTAACGCTCCAGCTAGACCATGCGCGCATTCATAATATTCAATCTCATTTCTTACAAGAACTCCCGACTGTGTCGGTTTTCGGACGGTCCGCGAACATTTGTACCACGCATCGTTCTACCATATTTCAGTATTACATCCATCGAAGCATAAACTGTAAAGTTTCATTATCATACAATAATCGCTACCATTTTCGCTGGAGGATTTTCGTAAACCCACATACACCGGTTTAATTTGCATAATGCTTTTTCCAAATAATAATTTCTCCGCACAATCCTCATTTTTCCAGTACTTTTTTTTCAATTTTCATATCCCGAGCTGTTGAGTAATTAGAGTTATGGAAGGGTGTTTCCGTTTTTACAAAAAAACAAAAAAAAAAGAAAAACTACAAGAACCGAAACGCGTTTAAAAGAATTTGTTGCACGCGTATATCCGTAGCCCGAGCGAGCTAGCGAGCCAGTCAGACAGCCAGCCAGCCAGCCACGAATTTAGCTTACGCCGCGTAAATTCGAATGTGGGAGCGGGTGTAGAAGGACCGGCATTGTGACGTTGTCCCGTGTACTCGGTTAATGAAAACATTGTCCCACTCGCGTTCGAGCAACACGAGCCAGCGGACTGGACGACTCGTCACGCGGAACCTCCCTCGGCCCCGAGCACGATCTCGCGAAGTCACATGTACATCTGTGCATACAAACGCACGAACGACTACTATACGTGGACCGATATCACTACAGATACGCGCACAGACGGGGGTAGCTTCGGGGATCCCGAGTGTACACGTCTGACGATTCATCCCCCAACACAGAATAACCACTCGTACGCACGGATGTGCCTATGCATGTGCATTACCGTGCGGAGGTGTCACGAGAGACGTGGTCCAGCGCACAGTGAGGTGAGCTCGAGCACATGAGCATGGGTATTAGTGGCTCTGAAAGGGTGTGCTACACTCGACTGGCTTGCGGCCGGCTTTGCATCTCTCTGTAGCCCAGCCAGTCACCCACACCGTGCAAACCCAAGCGACAATACATGGCGCGATGTCGGAGACCGGCTGGTATGGCATCGCTGAAAATCGAGTGTTGGGATTATGTAGTGATGCACTGCAGCTGGCGGTAAATTATTCGCGTGATGAACCGAAAAGGTTGAAGCTGTAGCGGACGAACATACGAGCCGTTCTATAACGTTCAGTGGCTTACTATAGTATGTATAGTTTAGGGATGTGTTGTAGTCTCGCTTACTGTACTGTCGGAGTTATGTTAGAAAATAAGATACGATTCTGACTCTTCGACTGGAATTTCCGATAAATTAGAGACCGATAGAAATTTTACACACCTGGGGTAGGGATATCGAATTTTCCCCGCCGCCATTCGCTTCAAGTGACCCATTTCCGATCCAAAATTCTACGAACAAACATTTTTTTGATAACTTTTAAAATTGACCATTTCCAGCATGGGGAATCGTATGTTGGATTTTGCGAAACGAAACTTTTTTTTTTTAAATTTCGAGATATCGACCTGGAACCTTCGCCGTTCGATTCAAGTCGCATATTTACCAACCGATTTCATGTACGAAAAAATTTGAAAAAAAATTTTTCGCCGAAAAATTCACTTTGTTAAAAAAATGCATTTTTGTCGAAAAAAGGTAAGGGTACCCCTTTTCCGTTTTTCGGCTTGAAAAATTCCAAAAAAATTTTTTTCACGATATCGAATTTTCCCCACCGCCATTGGCTTCAAGTGACCGAGTCAATTCAGAAAAGGGACTTTTTGGGGAAGCATGTAACACCTTGCGATTTGTATCGAAGCGCCCTATCGAATCCATCCATATCTGGTACACATTCGCGAATCCGCGAATCAACGAAACAATAAATTAACTAATCAACGAATCCACGAATCGTACCCAAGAAAACACGCGACATCGTAGTCCCCTAAATTGACGCAAGCGATAGAATAACGACTTCACGCGAGCGCGAATCCTTTGACGAGCCAGACTTTAATCCACTTTTCCGCACGATGTAGAGCCAATTGTTCGGTCACAAGCCTCATCTCTCTCCAGCTATTTCCCTTTTACAGTTCTTTCTCGCTCAGATTATCCAAGTGAAGTCCCCTCTCGTGAGGGTCGAACGCGCGGTGTCAAAGCAGATTTGTATACATATGAATACCGTCAGCGAACGCTTGGTTCTCATAATTGTACGGGCATTTTTTTTTTTTTTTTTTCATTCTCAATGATGCACCGAAGGTTTGCGGTTAGCCTACAGCGAATTATTATTTGCCGCACGTCTGACTGTATTATTATAAGAACTATATTATTATAGGTTAATTTAAAATTCGTCACACATGCTGCTATTCATTGTACTTCTGATTATACCATTACGGAGACTATAATAAGATAGATTCTACAAATACCAATGTATACGCTATAGATATTATTCTAACATAATTCTCCATCCGACTGTATTTGGTTCAACGGGAAAATAATATGTCGGAAACAGGATCCTGCCAAATTTAAACTAATTATATTTAATTATGAAGTTTCCGCTAGTTCGCCGTTCATCGTCGTGCATAACGAACAAATCACACCGTGTACAACCGCGAATTATTTCGAAATAACTATAGATCGTATGCTAAACTTTAACAGACGCACTGAAATCACGGAAACGAAATCCACGCCAAGAGCTTCGCGATTCCGCAAACTAACAATCGAAAACAAACTCATCGCCGTAGAGACTGCCATAACAATTCATAAATGCATCCGTCAACCGCTTTCAGTCTATTGAAGCCCGATATACCTCATTAGGAAAAATCTTGCACTCAATAACGTTGAAACGAATCATTCCGCTATTTGAAAAATTTCCAATAAACTACATCCTCTAATACAAATTTTTAATTCACACCATTTTTTATATAAACTCTCCATTGGAATAAAACCAAACAGAGTAACGAACCCTTTGGCTTTAATTATTAATATAATATAAGTAGCTAATAATAGTATTATTGTAATTAGCTAATGTATTGATCGATTATACAAATACAATGATACGGGTCGAAGGACCCTGATCAATGTACATTAGCCCGAAGGCTAAGATAGAACGGATGTATTGACGCAATACCCACATCATCGAATCATCCCGCTATGCAGAAAATTCCCAACAAACAAAATCACCAAACACAATTTTATGAATAATCTGCTCATCAGGATAAAACGAAACACATCTACATAAGGCCCAGAGGAAAAATTGCCAATGTGCTAATGTGTTACCACTCGATCTTGCATCACTGAGCCTGACAAAGTGCATCTACTATTGCCAGTAATGTGTAGGACGAAATTAAAATTGTTCTGCAATAACGTACAACGATTTCAAGTCGGACCTGCATATTATTATTCTTAGTAAACACAGTGGAAAGTTGACATGTTTTCCGAAAAGTTGCGGAACTTCTCCGCAAGTAAGGGAACACATATTCTCCGAAAAGTTACTCGACAAATATATTCTATAATCCTTATCTACGATTCGCAGAAGAATTTCGCCCGATCCGTTCGCAACCCCATTTTTCGATGCCCAATGCGCTTTCCCTTATCTGTCGTCGGCCATTCTGCTTCGGCTTTTATGTCGCGCGAAAGACGTATGAAAATTTCGATTGATCGAACCGAATGAAGTGACGGGCTCGGAAGCGTTTTCCCAGGGAGCGCGGATCTTTCGCATCTTGCTGGAAAAATTCAGAAACCCGTCTTTCTTTTGGCCCGAGGGGTTCGACTAACGGATACGACACAGTCAGTCCGTGCAAGGTCCACTGGGAATCCGTTGATCAATGGAAATTTTTCATATACATATTCCGTATAGCGCACTACGCGTAGGACGAATCGTATCGCTACTTCGCGCTACGATCGAGAGCCATTTTTCGAGCGGCTGTAAAAATACGCCGTAAAGAATGCTGCGCTGTAAACCGCGTCGTAAAGGCTTTTAGGAAGATGAACGATAACGTTAAAGCGATGTCATCCGATGAAGTCATTCAATTAAATTCTGATTTTATATTTGAAAAGAGGATGCAAGGTTCAATAGCTTTCAATATTTATTATCCGGTCAGAAAGTGAGAATCAATGTTCCGTCAATCGATATGGAGCCCTTTTGCTTCTCTCCAAAAATAGGCGAGCAACAATCGTTTAAAGGAAAAATCTCTTTCATTTGAAGTGTGATTTCTCATTAAAAAAAAAATAGCGAAAGACATTTACTATTTTCTAATTTTTAACATCCATAAAAAAGTTGGGCTGTAAACGCTTTTAGGAAAATTTACGATTATCTGAAAGTGCTGTTAATCCACGATCATTTATGAAAACTGTGATTACTCGTCCAAAAAAGAAAGCTGCGTTAAATATATTCCAATTTTAGTCCTGCGATGAGAAATAAAATAAATTTCCCCTCAACCAGTAAAAAACCAAAAAACCCTTCATCTAATTCCCAACAAACGGCTCGCAAAAGCATTCTCTAATCTAAAGTTGAATTTTTCATTTCTTTTTAAAGTCGCTTCCTCAATATATTCAAATTAAAATGACCTGTAAAAAAAAAATCCGCAGTCCACATCGAAAAGTGTTTCCGATTTTCCGCGCCGCCCTCAGAATGTTATAATTATACCGCAGTCAACCGATTTTGGATGCGCGAGTCTCTCCCATTCGAGCGAGTCGTGCATCGCGGAAAAGCAGCGTCTCTGCCGTGCGACCCTTTGCACGGGCAATGTGGCTGTAGCGGCAAGTGGAGAGGAGAGTTCGCGAAAGACGCGCAGACTGAAAACCACGGTACGGTATAGTGGCACATGTAGCCATGAATATGCATGGGGTGCCTGGTTCACCCTCGGTGGCAAGCGAAGCACTAAGATACGAGCACTACCGCCCTTATTCACCACCGGCCTTTTAATATTTAACCCGCCGGTTTACCCGCGTCTCTTCGCGCCAGTAAAATTTTTCTGATATGCCCTCGGCGCAACCCTAAAATCCAGAGATCAGCGTGGCTGCACCGTGGCTGCAAAGCGGTTCCCCGATGTCGCAGTTACGGTCGAGATGCGACCGGAGAACGGCTCGGTTCGTCGAGGGCGCGAGTGCGAGCAAGGAAAATAATTCCTCTCGCCGGCGCGAGCGACGATCGTGTATGCGAGAAAACGGGCACGGCGTGTAAAGCTCGCGTATTCAACGGCGCACCGGTGACGCTGCTTTCGCAGATAGCACCGATGCCGCTCCTGCAACTGGGCGGGTTTGCTCCCTCGTAAAGTTCGCTGAGTGCACACCCGAGTTAACGGAACGCTCAGGCTCTCTCCGGACTTCCGGTAGCCCGCACGAATTCCCAGCGCTCCCTACGCGAGCAACGCGTCCCTGATACTGTTCGCGCGCATCGATCTTCCAGCACTTCCGCAATACCATAATTAAATCTTTCTCTTTCGTGACATATTTGTTACGGGACAAGTGGAGTAGTGGGAAAAAAAATTATGTTCAAGCCTCGAAATTATGTATCATTTTTTTTGCCTTCCAACCTTTTCTGTATTTCCACCCCATGCGTTTCTTCGGCGTGCAGGAGCGAGTAAATGAGATTTGCTGCACATGAATCTTTCGGTATCTAACGAGAGAACAGCAAGGCAATCGTGATTTCATTAAAGATTGAGGAGTGAAAAGTCACACTTGAAACGCAAAATGTAATAAAAAATTGCAGAAATCCTATTTTTAAGAAAAAAGAATCGAAGTTTTTTTGAAGGCTATTTAACTATTCGAATGCTTGTAATGCGTACTTATTAACAAAATGATACATTCGTTGATAAACCTTTCAAGAAGGTAACGAAACTCTCGGTGATTACACGTATGTGTGGTCAGAGCAATTACCAACGGGTCATTAAAATTGGTCTTTTAGTCCATATATTTATCATATTTTTATAATCGGAATAGGTGAGAAAAAAAGATATATTTATTTATGGATTTTCTATTTTCCCGTTTTTGTTGGGGCAGAAAGAGCGAGGATTGACGGGGTTCGAGACGAAGGAGCGATAAGATAAATATCGTATCGTTCTGTGCAGCCCCGTATAGGCATGTTGATTCTCAGTTCCGGGTCGATGTTGGCCTACGGGCGGTCACCGATGATCGCCTTCCGACGCTGCCACTTTTCGTACAGATAACGCTTGACTGATGTACGCATTGCACATGCGCTGTGTGTTCAACGATTCAGCCCTTGCCGAAGGGCAGACAATCGTCAGAGACGGAATCCCCGAATCTTGAACAAACAGAACCGACCCACGCACGCGACTGCCGATTACTAAGATCGGATATTAGCTTAAGACCGGAATCGCAAACACGCAAGTAGAGAATAATGAAATAACTGAAATGTCGGGGAATCGATTCAAGCATTGATTAAAGCCGCTTAGATGATTTTCGAAATTTCAAATTCGTCCGTTCGTAGCATTCCATTTCGCTTCAGTTTATACATAGAATTGTATTTAATTTTTATTATGAACATGGGTGAGTTATATTTGTGACTCGCCCTGTGAACTTGTATTTGAACGTTGATTGTAAGATTGTAACAGAATTTTCAATTAATCAAATAATCGATGAATTATTCAGATGATTGATAGTAGAATATTCATAAAATTGAAAAGCTATTTCAATGTGTACAATATCCGCCTTCTTTAATAACCAGCAGTATCATAACTTCGCACAATCCTTGCAGTAAATTGTAAAAAATCTATCTCTGATATCTTTGCGTGTACCTTTGTAAAGCATACTGTGGTATGACTTTCGTGATATGCGATAATGTAATTACGCACTTGCATTATATTTCTTTTCAACTTATTTATAGAATTGTGGTTATTTTTTCATTATTCTTATGGGAAGATTATATTTTTACCTTGTCGTTCAAAACCCTACCTAAGGTTGATTACGACAAAATGATTGTAATAAATAATGTCCCAAAAAAAAAAAAAAATACCGAACTATTAGGAAATTACTAAATCGACGGATAATTCAATACATCAATGTTACAAAATTAATGAAATAAAAAAATAATTTTAATAAATCGAATATTCGCCCACTTGAATAAATAGTGTCATAACTGCGCTCGGGGGTTGCAGTAAATTGTAAAAAAATCTATCTGCAATATCCCTGCGTATACCTATGTACGGCATACAATGATGTGATCAATGCCGCGAGGATACTCCATGCAATATCCGCATCAATCCAATAGAAACGCGACATAGCGCAATTTCGTATGGAAAATGAAATTCGAGGTATACGGGAAACTTAATTCAATATCGAGGAACAAGTTTTCTGATAGTCGAGCATGCGCTCGGTTCTGATAGTCGAGTCCTGTCCCGCGGAAGCCGAGGCGAGGGTATTCCGTTGCACGGACCGGGAGGACGTCGATGCTTCCGAACAACATAAAGTGCTCGAGTGCGAGGACTGGTCGCTGTCTGGGCTGAACGAGGGGACGAAGACTTCGAACCGCTCAAATTGATATGTAATACGTTTATGTGCTGCGGAAAGGGGCATCCCCGTAGCAAACGAAGTATTGATTCTCGGCCGTACTCCATCGATCCCGCCCGTCGCTTCCGGACGGTGAATTTCATCGAAAGAATATTTAACGAGTATAAATTATCCCGATACGGCTATCGCGCATGAACGTTAAGATTCATACAATTTTTACATCATTTTAAATGTACATAACGAAATTTTTCACAATTCCCGTCTCGTACGTCATTCGCTCCGTCATTGATGTTGCAAATTAAATTCTTTTCGTGTATCAAACATCCCCATGGAAATCCAGACAGGGAACCGAATAATTTAGCACGGCGATGATAAATATGTGGCAGACTATTCTCCGCGCTGACGATAGTATCTGCAATCGGCACGCATGCTAAAGCGCGTAATTCAACGCGTAAATCAATGCCGAAGGGAACGGAGCATATTCATCCCCATGGAAAGTGTATTCCTCACATATTAATATAATATATAATTTCCACGACATTTCTTATATAATGAATTCATATAGGACTAAATAAATACAGCGTATAAATCTGAACAAAGATTTATAATATATATATAAATATACGTATGTGGAATATATTTTCGTGTCAAAAATTGATTACTCATAATACGTTTCAAATATTTTATCTGTGTGTATGAATAATTTATTTTCGAGACCACTTTTACCCTCGACTGTTTGACGCGCTGCGGGTTCTTCCTGTTTTACTGGTAGAACGAGACGATTTTATATAATCGACTTTATATAATTAATATGGAACGCCTATGCTGTAAATTTTCCAGAACTGTAATGTTAGTCATAACCGTTTCGGTGTGCACTCGCGTTTCGGTTCAAATCGCCCAACACATGAATAAAGTCGAATATTGATTGGGACTTTCGCGAAAACCCATATGGCCGCTTAAAATTTCAACGACATCTATTTTGCAGGATATAAAATATTCTGGCACTTGGGTACGTAAAACGAGTGTACACGTCGATTTTCGGAAAATCCCCGAATATTCAAAAATTGTAACAAAGAATATTACATAAAAAAATCCGTGTAAAATATATTCTATATTAACGTTCACTGTTCACTTGTGACAAAATCGAAGTTTATAAAAACAGCATAAATGCAGTGTAGGACACGTTCAAGCTGAAAAAAGAAATACTTGTACAAAAAAATAAACAAATTATTTTTATGAAGAGAACCAGCCAGATTGCCGGATAATTCCGTGAATAATAATTTTTATCTTCAATTTGTTACTTACCCATTGGAATCACTACACAAAAACAATCTTAAAATCACTTCCCATACACTGGCTTTTTTTCAGATATTTCTCCCATCGAGAAGTGTTTAAAATTTTTTCTGTAACTCGCGATTGGCGAGATTTCGCCGTAGGTACTGCACAGGCGAATCAGCTCACGTTCCCGTTCACGTACAATAATCCCCTTAATTAGTGTTCAAAAGTCGAGCCAATGATGTCATTACCATTATCGGACTGATAGCAGCTGAAAAGATTTCCCTATAGTGCATCATGCGCGTGGCCAGCACTCCGCATAATGGTTAATTCTCTCTACCCTTGAAGCCCGTTATCGGCATTCCAAATGAACTTATATAGCTCTGGGTGCAGATACACGTACAAGAATCACCACCAACCAGTCGGACTGTTACGCGCGAGTTGCGCGAGTCCGCGAAGTGTGTACTTCGCTCGGTGAATATTAATCTTCGAGACGTTTCGTGGATACCTTGAACTGGCGTGTCTCATCCATCTTCTTCGCGTTTCGCCGTGTGTCTCATAGTTCTCGAGGATGGTTAATAAACCGTGCCAACTCGTCGCACTTCTTCCTCGTCTCCTGGGCCGCTCGGTTCGGCTGGTTTTTCCCTCGTCTCTTCGACCGCGCAGTTTCTCCGGAAGCGACTAAAGGCATTCCTCCCGGTGTTCGTTCAGCTCGTTCCCTCCGCCGTATTTCCAGCAGCTCATTGCCACCGTCATCGTCGACGTTGAGGAAACCTCCGCCACTCAGACCGACCGACGAGGTTGATACCGAAAAGTTCCTGAAGGTTCACCAACACGAACCATCGTGCACCTCGCCTTGAACCGCGCGGTAAATATAGATGCACCACGTACTTGCGCCGTGTTCTGACTCTTCGTCATATATTATTGACACATCACCGACGGCGAAATGACGAGCCGCGGTGTCTCCAGCCTCGATTACAGGGAGTTCCTCGTCTAATAGTAGGACAGGGAAAACGCGGATGGAAGAAACTTGTCCCTACCGCGGTGAACCCAATACATTGCCTCGATAACCCTCCGAGTATGCATTTTGCTAAACCGGAAGCGACTGCTTTGCCAACGTCGCATCAGAGACGTGGAGCAATTTTGTTTCTCTGCAAACTTCGATAAAATTTTGCCGACAATGCGTCAATAAATAGGCACATGTAGATTCCCGGATTGATGGCGAAATTGAGTAAGATGCGTCCGAATTCAAAATTTTTTTTTCGAAAAAACTCTACTAGCGCTTTCAGTCTCACTACAAACGATGAAATAATCGTGTTTTGTAAATTGCTCCCTGAATCTTTTCCATGACTGCCTAAGAAGCTTGAATTATTTCGAGCGAGATTTAATAAAATTCGATTTCTTAATAAAGTTAAATAACTCACAATATTCAATACCAAGTTTTCTTTAAAGCGAATCCCTTAATTTCTTATATTTTAGCACGATATGTCGTCGGTTGCACGAACTTTACCGTTGACACAATTTTTTTAACAAAAAAAAAATCCAAAAACTCGTGCTCATTTTAATGGCTACAGAAATTTAATTTCCGCTAAGTGAACCTCTTTACTAATTACTCAAAGCCATACATAAAAATGCATTCGTTCTTGGCTCTTTTCGTGTTTGGCCCGCCGAGTCTTATTGAATTAAAGAGATGCGCATGAGGCGTGCATGTTTTTATCTTTAAAAATATCGTCTCACATTTAGCGGTGGAAATTGACTCAATTCGCCCAATTACAGTGTAAGAATCATGGGCGTGAAGCGTTATAAATAATTCTCTGATTGAGCTCAGCTCGAGACAACCGTTGCTGGGTTTTTGCCATCGGTGCGCCGGAATCTTGTGCTATGCAATATCTCAATATTGCTGGCAATTTGTTGGGAAACATATTGACAAGTTGCTGACAACGTAGATTCCATGCGAGGCAGGCATATTTATGGCAAGGAAACAGCAAAGCTCGGAGACGTGCAATTGCACTTATTTGCCTGTGCTTCGGTTGGCTGGTATTGACTGAAGGTATAGACCGTCGATAAGCCGGCTTCGTTCAACGGTCCGATAGTCGTGGAATCGGTCGTATGTGATAAAAATAAAGCTGCTGGACGTCGAAGTCGACGCAAATATTTGTACAGGTGGAATGAGACTGAATTGTATGGAATTCTGGTAATGCTGGAATTTATGAAAATTAACGGACGTTGATAAAAATTGACCGCATGATTGAACCTCGTTAATTGCTAAAATTTGGGCCCATGAACGGAAAAAAGCGTTAATATAATTTTCACGAAACCTGAAGCTTTGAGAACCGCTTTGAGAATCAGGAAGCGACTGTTTTGCTAAGGAGGGATGAAAGGAGCGGAGCAGTTTTTTTTTGTCAAAGATAAAGGTGGTTGATAACCCGGCTGGGCGTCGAAACGCAAATATTTGTACAGATGCAATGGCGCTGAAATGTGTGCAAAGATGGACGGCCATTGTTGAGGATTGACCGAATGATAAGAAGCGTTCTTCGCAATCCAAGACTTGGATGCGCATTTTTCCACATCCGGATAGGCCCGATTTCGGGTTCCAAATTCATTTTACCGGGAAACTTCTCTGAAGTTGTCTCGCGCGTAAACTATGACTCCGCCACTTTTGCATCGCTGCTTCCACCGAGAGCAGAGGACGAATCGTCAGGTGACTGGAATAGCAGTGAAAAAAATTAACCCGCCATTTTGATAGCCGAAAGCAGCGCATGCGAGATAATGAAGCTTCAACCCTATAGAGAAATCCTCGACGTTATTTTTCAGCATCCGGAAAAGCCCAATTTTAGGTTTCAAATTTATTCTACCGAGAAACTTCTCTGAAGTCGTCTCGCGCGTAAACTATGACTCCGCCACTTTTGCATCGCTACTTTCACCGAGGGCAGAGGAAGAATCGTCAAGTGACTGGAATAACAGTCGAAAACATTAACCCGGTATTTTGATAGCCAAAAGCAGTGGATACGTGATAATCAAGCTGTAAACCTAGAGAGAAATCATTTACGTTGCTTTTCCGGAGCTCTGCGCTGTGCCCGGAAGGCATTGAAATCGCTCTGTGCGAGTTCTGTGTCGGACGGGTTGTAGCGGCCACCCACGCGAGCTTCCCCCTCTGGTATGCTCTCACCGTGTTTCGGTTGTTATCGCTATCCGGCTTTTCAACGAGTTTTACATTCGTTTCTTGACACTTTTCAAACATCACGAAAGCTCCGGAGCCACTAAACCCGCCGGCAATTTTACCTCGAGCAGCCGGTACGGGTGAAACGTCACATGCAGGGCGATATCTTGAATGAATATTACTTGTGTATCGGATTTTTTTGGATGCATATAGAGACGTGACCTTTCGTATTTGGTCCGTCGCTACGGAGTTGGGTTTTTAACCTACATTCTTCGGATATAGCGACATATGTATGTTGAATGAATATAGTTTGCGTAACCGATCGGATTTTACAGACAGAAGCAAATGACCTTTTCCTACCGAGTTATATTTTTCACCTAAAATCGATTAAATAAAGGGGGATCGGGGGGGGGAATGGTGACGTTACCCGAAGTTAATATTACTGAAATGAATTAATTTGTACATTAGAAAATCGACTTTTTCCGCGTAAAAATGAAATTGACCTCTCCCCGGCTTCTTTGCTTCGAGCGTGTATCGTGTCGGGTCAGGAGTTTTGGGCGCAGGAGCGGAACGTTTACGCGGTTCGCTTTTAACCCATCCCCGAACTATCAGGATCTCTATTAGCATAGAAATGGCTCGATCGCGATGCATTTATACGACGTGATACTACAGTGTGACGTGGACCGGTCATCACGTAACCTCGATCCAGAGAGTGGGCTGGCTCGCTACATCGTGTAAAGCAAATTTCATAATTTCGTCCTGATTGTCCTGGTGAACGATTGGTACAAAAAAAAAAAAATTAGGCTAAATATTGTGAAAAGATTACCTTCCTAAAGAACACTAAAGAAACCTACTTTTATATTTTCGAAAAAGTTTTCTTTACGAGAAAAACAAAACTTGATTTTTTTAAATTCCGTTTCGAGTTCTACGTTGCTCAACCTACGTAGCTCGTACATTATTTTTACGATCAATTACTCATATAGTTTTTTTGACGTAGGGAAAAGCGTTTGGCGTCAACTTCGGAGAATAGTATCTCGTTATGTGGACGAGATGAATTTTAATGTAAGTTTCGTAGCGGCTCTCACGACGACTATAAAACCCTCTATTAGAGAAATGTTTAAACTGCCCATTTTTTTATTTGCTGAACGACAAAAGAAGTTAAAAAAATGACGAAAAAAAACTCATCCATCCATTTCTGAATAAGGTCACTGTACAAACTACAAACTACATTAAAAAATCATTTCGAATCGCCTGAAAAAAAAGAGATTTTTTAAAAGTCGGTTCTCCCTTTCGCATAGTCCAATAATCATTATCTTTACCTTTTATAAATCATTTTTACGATGAATCACTCATCAAAGTTTTCCACCTAAAGGAAAATAAGTGTGTCGTAACAATTTCGGAGAATAGTTAGTAATGTGGAGGGGATAAATTTTAATGTAAGTTTCACAGTGGCTGTAACTGCGACGACAATCAAGGAGCCACCATAGGATGCGTATAAGATTGATACAGGAAGATCGAAGGATAAGGCAGCTTTTACAAGGTGTACGATATAATCTCGAATAATCTTTCGGGATGCCGAACTACGGTAGATCGTGTATAGAAGGTATAGGTACGAGCAGGGTGGATTATAGTGCGAGACAACGCCCGGTTTCGGTTCCAGCGACCGACCCACTGTCCAGCAGAGTCCGATGGACCGCGCGATGTCCAGAATGCTGCTCCGCCGCATACACGCGCCGGCGCGTCCACCTTTCAGGTGTTTAAAGGTGTGCTCGCGCGTGATACAAAATAAACGTCGAGTTACGGTTGACGCGCGAACAAGAGGACGGAAAAAAGTTTGAAGAAAAAAAAAAAAAATGGGCACTAGCGCTAGCAAAGCGAAGGTTCGCTTTTGACGCTAGCAGGAACTGCATTTAACTCGGCCGCGGTCCTCGCAGCGGGAGCGACAGTGGCAGCTGTAAATCGACACCCTCCCCTTTCTTGGCCGAAAATAGAATTTAACATTACGTCAAACACACACGCATGGGTAGTCAATTCTTTTCAATTTTTTTAGCGCAAGAAGATTTGTCGAAAATTATATTTTCAATATATTTTAATATATTTCGAAATCAGATTATCAACGATACGCAACGAATTTTCTCGTGGAAAATTAACTTGTAATCTGAGTCTGCCGGCTAAACGTCAAATAGGTTTGCAAATAAGGATTTTTTGCAATGAACAAATTTTTGTTGAACAATATGTTGTCTCGTCCTCAAAACTCCGCAGTTATTTCCTCGTCAATTTTCGTACACAAAGTTGTTAATTTCACTTCATCTTTTTGTACCGCGAAAAAAAAAATTCTAAACCTTCGCGACCGAGGAAAGTTTCTCAAGAGCCCCAACCATTGGAGCACCTGAAGCAATAAAATATTCGGCAAAACTAAATACTTTCCACCTCTATCGAAATCCCAAAGTACTTTAGTTGTCGCTTCCCCTTCAACAATCCACAACGAGCGAAACAGTCGCGCAGTGCCGTGAATCCTCGTAAGCAATTCTACATCAGGTAATCCCAACATCGGTTCTCTGGCTCGGTCCGTGAGCGAGTTGGCGCCGCGATGGTCGATTGATTAGCGTTCACTAATCATAACGATAATGGTCCAATTAAAAATCCCTCCTTTCGTCGTTTGTTAGCGACAAACGGAACTGATGGAACGCGGCTCCCATCGGTCGATAGTCGCTCCTCTCAGATTCCCACTCGTCGCCTCCTCGTCGACCGGCGTACCCTCCTCTCGCTCCATCTCATGAATATATTCACAAGCCAGTCTGAGAAGTACGAGACAAAGATGTTAACTGATGATTGGGGAAACGCTTTTCTGCTTTAAGATCGTCTTGTTAGCGCGGGTCCTTTCTCCCTCTGTCTGCCCCCCAGCCCTCCCAAATCCCCCTCGGACCGCGACTCTGGCTCGTCTCTTTCTCCTCGCCCGAACTCGGAATGCCTCACTTGGAGCGACGAAGCTGTGTCTCGCTGAGATCGCGGAGCGGCGCGTCGACGTGTCCGCGGTGCATGTCTAGCCCGAGGAATGATATCGCGACGTCAGCCTGTTTTCCGCCTCTTCGTGAGAAGCTCTCCTATGACTGCGTATACAGTGGGGAATGTACCGTTGAGAATGTTCACAAACATTCAGCGAAACTCCTCGATTTTCGTCACGTCGTCGCGTCTGAGCATCTGCGTTATTCGCGAGTCTTTGAGGTAATTAAAACAAAAAAAATCTCGGACAATATTTTCTTATGAAGCGGGATGCATGGGAGATAATGTGTGGATTATGAATACTGAGAAAAAAGGAACTTTGCGAGACGTACGGTCGAGTAAGACACGACTACGAGGTACCTAAATGTGAAAGAACTGCGCCAGACGAATCAGCAAAGTGCGACTAAGACTTCAAAGTCTCTCCGCGATTAAAAGTATTCCATTGCCGCTTCGGCTTGTAACGATTGCAATGTTTGCATTCATCGGAGGTGATCAATACCAGCGGCAGAAGACAGTTCGTCGACGGAATCGTTAAACTCCGGAAGAAGTCAGCTCCGTCGGCGCGGAGTATCGCCGCGATCCTTGGAGGGTTCCTCAATCCGGAACTTTGTTGAAATTCTGTAACGAACGGATAATCGAGCGGTCTTCTACGAGAGACGGAAGAGTGCACGGAAGGGAAGCACCGTCTTATCCCGAGTGGCCATCGAGGCTGCCCCGGGAACGAGACAATTTCGCTTTTCTTCTTATCGCGGCCGCGCCGGACGTGACGAAGACGCGCCGAGGTGGGTAAAGTTAAAATCAATTTTCGTTAATCAATTGACGGCGGTAATGAGGAACAGCGGGGCCGCCAGCGAGACAGCCGGGGTGCTTCGTTTCCATTATCGAAATTTAATCTTCCCCCAATACTCGTCCTTCGCGCGAGAGTGTATTATGGAGCGGACATTGGTTTGCTCCCATCTCGTGGACGAAGATTCGGCGATGAGGAAGCAAAAGGCTGGCCCCGACGAAACCGAGAGATCGTTGAGTGTATCTGATACGGCATATAGAGGCTTCGTAGGTTGAAGCGGGTGAATATGGACCGATTGGATTCGGGGATAAATCAATGTTGCGGGAACGGGTTCATATTCGCTAATTTCAGCCTGCTGATGGGAGCGCGTCACGGGACCGGTATCGGACAAGCGTCGGCCAGTGTTAGGCCAGAGTTCGACCAGCACCAGTCCTGTTTGTGCGTTCTCACTAGGGATAACGTAGGTGTGTGCGAAGACAGGACTTCGTTTATGTGTAGGCGAACCGTCGCGGAATCAGCGGCAGCGGATGCGATCGCGGCTTGTCCGCGGATCGCTGAGTGACGGACTTTAATTAATATATACCGTCTTAATTAAGCCTTCAATTTCGGAGGTATATTGCGTTACAAGATATTGGCGAGCAGCGAGGGAGGAAAGGCGGAATTGTTGGCCGTCCTATCAGCGCGCGCGGGGAGTGATTTTCAAATAAAAGAGTTCATTACGGATATCGATGGCTTGAGACCAGAGGGTCGGATTTTGCGGATGGAAGCTTTGCAGATACAAGCCCTTCTGGTGTTGGATCATCTATCTACCCTCCGGCAGGATAGTCTGTGTGAAGCTTACTATTACGCATTGTTACATCGTTTGAATGCGCGCGGCCATTAAGTCCGCACACGCTGTACATCGCGATGCCTCCGGTGTCAATTTTCCGATACCGTCGATGTATCGTGTATCAGAGAATCGACAGACCGCTCCAAATTTCATAAAGTACTCGTAACCCCTATGGAAAATCATGGCGTCTTTGTTTCTTCTGCCAATTCATCACAAACGCTCTTACAGTGTGAAAGTCACGACTGCTGTCAGGATTCCGCCGCTTTCTGCTACAATTAGAGGCAAATCCCAGTAGAGTATAATGAAGAGGTATTAACATTTTTTTAAAGATGTTGGCTTTAAGTTGCGGAGTAGTCTATCTTACGTTGGCGGTAATACGGACCACCGCGAAAATTTACTTCTCTTTAGCCAAATTATCGGCAATCGTCTTGCTGAGTATAAAATTGATTGACGATTACTATTTTATTAAGAACCTTATTTTAATATGATCTTATCAAGATATTTACACGAGTACGAGTGCTCCTGGCGGTTCGCGCTCTCACCTCAAGGGTCTCCAAAAGACTCGAAAATAAACAACGCCTGACAGGAACTTAAGACACGTAAAACAATTGGGGCCTCGCCAGAAGATCCTCGCCACTCCACGGACTAAAGCATTTATTATTCCAAGTCACCTTTAACGACTTATGCCCTTGCGATTCAAAGTCCCATTCAATAGACTGAAAATCGTAAGGGCGTGATTTTCTGTAAGGAGACTCAGAATATTGAGAACTCAAGATGCTCTCCCGATTCTTAAACACAGCCGCAGCTAAGAGCAGAATTTAATATATTACATTAATATATTCACATTAATATATACATTTTTTAAAATAAACTCCATCTGGCGTCCTTCCCCTTTCACCCCCCAAATTTCGATTTTCGTTCGCAGCCGACTCACCGCTTCACGATACGCGGACGACTCTTTCCCAAGAGATTGGTGTTCCTGCAGGGTAATCAGCAATCTCCGAGGAAATTGCCTACCGCTCGACGATTCGATGCGCCAGCCAGCCAGACGGTCACCCATCCGAGTATTGACCGCAAGGGATATTGCTCGAGTTTCGGGACCGCCAGAGTACATCAGAATGCGAGGATATCAATAGTACTGACTCTAGAGACGTTGGTAGTTACTCCGATAACTGATTTGGTCGTAATGTATCATTGATGTTAAATTTTTTTTTTTCTTGTAAGATAAATGCTCTTATCAGTGGTGGCTCAAGAATCGTGTCCGAAACATTACACAACATTTGTGCAAATATGGATATTCGATCGCGGATATCGATACCATCGAGAAGATTAATTAATTGATCAATATCTCCATAATGCATGTAATTATTCAATATTGTTCAGATAATACGAATAAAATTGTGAATAAATTGTCTATCATTTGCAACCGCGATATAGAATTGGAGGCATTAATTGCCACGCAATGTGCTTGTTAGCACCGATAATTACATAACCGCGAATATTTCTCCTCGTAAAATTGGACTTCGTCAGCAAGCGTAATTAATTGGCCAAACGGAAAACCCCTCTTAGTACAATTATCTATTTTTTAATACAATATATGAATAAATCAATGAAATAGTAAAAGGATACGTTAAACAGGAATCTTAGCAAAGAATTCATTACGAACGTTTCACGTATTAAGAACTGAAGGAGCAGCATCGATAAGAATTGCTATTATGCATAATAAACCTGGTACTAATAGGAGTATTCACCGTAAGCCGATAAGTTGCCAATAATTTAGAAACCAGGAAAGTCTTTCCCTAAGCCTCGAATGAATGTTCCAATACAAATGTTTATGCGACACCGGCACCAAGACACCTCAAAGTACATCAGCGTCACAATCGTAAACCACCCTCATCTTCTCTTGCCTCCAATTGCGAGTAAAAAAAGAGTATGGTGGCTGCAAGGTATGAAAATGTCACCGACCCATCGTCGAAATGCGAGCAACTTCGAAAATTGTTTTCGCACAAACACATCCACCGCGGAAACTTTCCGTGAATTCGCATCGGAGGTTTCCCATCAAATATTGGCTCGTGTTGAATGTAAATGGCGAATATGACGCGTGCAAGTGGAGACCGCGCAGAAGCAGTTTATAACAGTAAAGCCTCGATCATTTCGTCTATATACACATATTTGCCCGAACACGTTCGCGGGTGCGTATACGCGTCGCGTAAGCGATATTTCGTGTTTCCACTCACGCGAAAATGTCAAACGTACGGTGAAACGTGTGGATGCAGAGACGTATCGTAACGCACCCTCGGAAAGAGACACCGAGGGGCAGACGAAGTGTGTCACACGAATCATAATAATCCACGGTCGGGTGTGGACGATAGAGAATTTTCCCATTTCACTCGTTCGATGCTTCGATCTGCCGGTCCCCGTTTTACGGTTCGCTGTATAAACATTAACACCGCTCGTACCGTACTCGTACCTGCCGGTCGGCTCGCGATACACATAACTGCTGACGTTATTCGATCTCCGCCCAGCTATATCCGGTTTAGGAAACGGGATAACGGTTCCAGCATGATCGACGTGACGGGCGCGTGGAAAATCTCGTGCGTATTCATATGTGATAGGCGAAGAATATTGAATCGCCAGTAAAAAGTATTATCTTTGGTTACAAATGTTTTTTTTTTCCCGTCTGAATGATGTGAATTCGAACCTGGGCCGTCAGTAACCGGGGGAAGTCGGTACCGATTTTTTTTTTATTACAGGGTTTGTTATGATTATCGATACAATTTGGAAAGAAAAAATAGTATATTGTGTGAGAAGGGAGAAAAATGGGTGAAGTTTGGTGGACAGTGAAAATGTATTTCCTGTCAAGTGGTCGACGCCATTTCTAATCCTGATTATACTAAAATGTGGTCATATTTATTGCCCCCAATGCTGATGGAATGTCGAGTTGTAAGTAAGTTAACGTAAAACTTTTACTCCCGCAGGTCAAGAATCATTCACTTTTTACTTTCGTTGACTATTTAGCGTAGTAGAGAATAAATTATTATTTTCGTAGGGTACTTACAAAATATGGAGCACATGGTTTCCCGAATTACCGAATAAACAAAAAATAGGACTGTCTCAAGTTAAAGACGCTCTGTCGTCTATGTACTTATAAATGTTTCTTATTTTTATAAATGGTCAACTTTTCTTTTTTTTTTTTTTCAAATTAAATCCTTAAAATAGGAATTTGATCTCAGTGTTAATTCTAGTCAAGGATCTTTATAATATTTTACTATGATATTATTGGTTTTTAAATGTCGCTTTAGATTATTTTTTAGGACGTATCTATGATAGACAAAAATATTGTATTACTCGTAAAGACTATTTAGATTTGGTTACAAGGAGTTTTTGTCTGACTAAGGTATATTCGAAACTGGGCGGTAAAATATGGGAGGCAAACTTGCACACGAGAAAATTGAAAATCAATTTTTACCTTCGGTTTGATAATTGGGCCAGCATGGGAAATAACGGGGGTTGTTATGCTTTTTCATCCAGTTTGGAAATTTAAAAAAAGCGAAATGATTATTACCCGAGGCCATTCATATAATGCGCGCAGTCAAGTAAGGGGGTCATACACGAATACGAGGAAATTTGCAATCAATTTTCACCTCCAGTCTGATAATTGGGGCAGCTCGCAAAATTACAGAGGTTATTATGCTTTTCAATACAGTTTGAAAATAATTTTTAAAAATTAGTATAACCTGAGAGTATTTAAATAATTGTGCCAACGGTTCGCTCGGGTAATTAGTAAAATAAAGTATTACAGTCTCCAGTTAAATACCTTACGTCGTTTATCTACATGTGTGTACCGGGGGAAGATGTATTTTTTTTTTAATTCCTATAAAACGAAGACGTTTTACAGATTCAGTAATTCAATCTTTATAATTTTTCACAACATATTTGTTATTTTTTACGTTGTTTTCAACGATGTTGGAGAGCATATCTATGAAAGTGAAAAATATCGTACTGCTCGTAAAATGCACACGAGGAAATTCACAATCAATTTTTACCTTCACATCGTTAATTGGGTCAGCTAGAAAAATTACAGCCGTTATTATGCGTTCCAATACAGCTTGGAAATGGAATAGGAAATTAATTATTATCACGTAAAGATATTTAAGCAATGTGTGCCAATCGGTTCGCGGAGTGAAATCGTCAAATAAAGTATTATCAGTTCACACTTTGTGGTGTGTATTTTTATGAAATGTCCGTTGCTCGAATTATTCTGCAGTAAAGTAATTTGAAGTCGCGGAATTTGGTGTAAATTCTAACCAAGTAATTTTATAGAGTTTCGCGATACAATAATTTATTTTTTATTATTTTAGATACTAAATCGTTCAGGCGCGCAGCTAAAAAAAGCACTGGCGATTGCAAAATGTTCTACTTGTCAGTTACAGTACTCTCATTGTTTTAATCATTATTTTTTTAAAATTCTGACGTCCTCGATCAAGTCGCTGCACAATGTTCAATTTATGAATTGCGGTGCATGAGCTGCCCAATAATTTTAAAAAACTGCAAATAAAAAAACAGGTTTCCAGACAGCGGAGTGTTTTTGTCGCCTGATGAATAAATCAAATAGTTCAAGGAATTTCACATTTTCGGCAGTCTCCATACCAATTATACGGTATTGGTTTCAATTTTTTTTTAGAATGTCCTCGCCGACGCAATAATTGTAGTGAAATTTCAGTGCAATAAATAGATATAATATGTTTTTAAAATGTTCGTATTTAGTTGTTTTAAGGCAATTTTTAATGTATTCTTCACTGCTGATCGCAATGATGCTCTCTGCTTTATTTATGAAAAAAGGACAAAACGAACCGTCATCGGTCGGTTAAAGGAGACGTGGCTGACTCGTCGTAAAGAAGCGTGTGTCCAGAGTACACTAACGTAATTCGATAGTACGTATATACTGATATGTGGTGGGAGAAGCACCCAGAGTCACGGTTACGGGTTTCATAAAGTTCGAACTTTCGTGATCGGTTGGCGCGAACTTCCGACCCCAATTTTCTAAAGTATACGTAGATATAGCAACAGTACAAGCGTCTTCCCGACCTGTACGCCGATAGACACGGGCCCGAAGTCTCGTGAAAAATTCATTGCGTTGAGATTCTCGGATATTAAGTGCCTAGTTCTATTCAGTGATATGGACCCTGAATTTTTTTTTCTGTGTGAATTTCATCTCGGAATTGTCTGCCGGTTGAATGTCAGCATTCATTCAATTCGGTGAAAGATTCAATACGGTAAAAAAGTTTAAGTGGAAGTGTTATGAGACAAAAGTCGAAATTTAATGAGCAGTGAAAAAGCATTGAATAAAAAAAATTGTCGACTTTCTTCAAAAACTCGACACTTTTCAAAAATTGCCTAGCCGTTAATGTCAATTTCTGGATCACAAAGAAAAAAGTTTATACTACCAAAAATTATCCAATCACATATCAGCGCAAGGTCGTAACATTGAGCAACTGCATTGATTAATGCAAGTATTAGACAAGTCCCAAAAGATGTCATAAAATTGCCGCACTCTGTGTCTACACATACGTAGATGCATGTAAGTATAGAATTGGTAAAGCTTTCGAGCTGAGCGGTAGCCCAGTCACGTACAATTTCACGCGTAAATTGCGGAAGCTCGAGCGAACAGGGCGGGTGGCGAAGGGGGCCGATACAAGCCATAAATGGCGGTGCGGCGTGCGAGGGTAAGCGCGATTCGGGGACTCCGAAACTGCGGGCTCCTCCGGGGCTGGTCCCGCTCGCGATCCAGCTTCTGCTCGCGCTGTTTCAACGCGCCGCAGGTATTTTCTCTTGCCGACTCGAAAAACAAACGGCTAAAAGTGGGTTGTCCCTCATTAAGTTGGCACCACTCGCCGGTCATTCCCCCCTTTGATTCTCGGCGCGGTGCGCGAGCCCGGCCCTTCCGACGACGTGGCCCAGAGCCTCGACACCGAGGGAGATTTTTCGAAGGGGACCCACGGGTCCCTCGGGGCCATTAGGCCACTTCCCTTCCTTCCCATCGGCTCCATTCTTCCCCGCGAAACCACCGGCGCACAAAACTACACACCGACGTCCCCGCCTGCATCCACCACCGGCGAATCTCCACCACGGGAATCACAAAGTGGCCCGAGTGAGACGTCACGTACATGCGAAATGAATGCATTCGTTACGTGTCACAATCGCAGCTTGTATTTTCCCTCCGCTTCCCTCGCGCCTCACCTTACCGCCGCACCTTGAATTAAGGCGAGTACCTTTTGGTCTTGAAAATAAAGCCAGTAGGAATGGCTTAGCGTGTTTGCTGAAACGGGTATGTTAGAGCTGTGCGGATGACAAGGGTTGCGGCCACGTGTGGAGAATGCCATTGGCTTTGGGAGAGGAGCAGGTTCGTTCTGAGGAATGTATGGGTATTCTTTTTTTTTTGTCCAGAGAGCCGGCTGAATTTTAGTCCTTTTAAGTCGTGATTAAATTATCTGTAGCATGTTTGTATGGTATTCCGGCGAAGTTTATTAGTTTTTGTAGCTCATGCATGAAATGTGGCACTTTTAGTGCCTGCTGGGAGTGGCGAAAGTGGCGCTTTATAGCCGAGTGCGATGTAAATGACTCGCGTATTCGAACGTCGGTTCGAGCTTACTTTACGCACGCTTGGGAGTGCGTAAAGTAGGCTATGTTCTAAAGCGTCATAATCGGTAGGAATGGAGACAAAAAATATTAGGCGATACTAGTGCGAATAACAAATATTGTACGAGGGATGTCGAGGGGGTTTAAAGTTCGCTTTACCGCACTTGTATCGTGAATTACTGTGATCTCTCCGTCGAAGGCACGGCCTCGATATTTATGAATGTATCAATAAATACAATACATTAAATTTATGTAATGTAAGATTGTGGAATGTTAATTTGTGGATCAATGGGACTTCGATCACGGTTGTCATAAATATGGAAAATTAAATTTTGGCCGCCCATCTCCGTGAGGAACTTTCTAATAAATTGAATAAGATTCGCGGAGTAATCGAAGATATTTATGTAAGCCAAATACACTTGATTTATTACGGTTATATTCTTCATATCGCACCCTCAATGACGTACATCTGCTCAGTGAAGACACATTCATTTAATCGAATACATTTCAGTGAATTAATTTAAGTCCAATAAATATGACCTGAAGATGGCTCACACGGTGGCCGTTACTAAACAAGCCACAGCTGCCCAGTCTGCGATCGTCGGGTAACGAAAATTACCCTCAATTAGTGACGACGTTGGATATATTTACAAAGTTCCTCGGTATTTTATATGCGAAACCGATACCCAAATAATTTTAATTAAGACTAATAAGTGGCCAGAGGCGGCTGAACAGGGTCAGAGGGTGAATCGGGTAATTGGAAGATAAATTGCACGGCATATCTTCAAAAATAAACGAACGATTCCCCAAAATATTCCAAAATTATAAACGATATTTACTGCTTGATATTCAAGATAGGACTGGTGAATATCACCCGGATCATATATCATTGATTTACGTATTAATGGGTAGAACGTATTCACCACTTTAACCCTCTATACATATATATGTATATAAATAACAATTTGTCCATTTTTCCAACTTTCCTGCATAGCAATATCAACCAAAATTCTTACAATGGCGACAACTTGTTCCTGTTTGTTGTAGTCTAAAATTTCATTGGAAAAGCAGTTGATGGAACATTCTAGATAGAAAAAAAAATAAAAGTCCTATCAAGGAAGGTGCATGCCCTTGTTCTTTATCACCTCGGCCCAAAAATATACTTTTGTATGTATATAAAACCCATAGAACACAAAAATTTTCAAGTGAGAAAAATAGACTAAAAATTACAATCGATTATTATTATTATTATTTTCCTCGCGCACCCCGAAAACCGATAACGGAGGCCTGGTCTTTTAAATAAAAGTTATGCAATCTTGCCGGCAGCGTTATATTGCAGTCGGCGAAGAACGAACTGTTAAGAGTTTCATACCCGAAGATCAGTGTCCAGAAGTTTCTCTCCATTTATCGTCGTCGCGCGATATACTATTATGTCTTCGCGGACTTATTCTTCAATGAGCCAGCTTTCCAGACGTCGTTGATGTATAATGGTAGGGGACATCTGGATACAGAGGGGGAGTCGAGGGCATCAACGATAATGGGATTACACGTATAGGATTGGGATTACGGTGAATCCCTCGGATGCAAATCCCACTTACTACACAATATTGATCCGGACTCATAGTTTGTACGGGTGTAGGTGCGTTTGCTTCACCGGCACAGCGCCCAATGGTTTCTGTTTCCTCACACGGCAAACTAATTTTATACTTGTAAGAATTTTTTCAAATCCACCAAAGTCCATAATTATATATTTTTTTTCCCAGTCTCACAAAATAATGATTGTTGAAGTAACAAGAAAATGTATAAATTGAAAAATTTCTTCAATTACCAAAAAAATAATAGTGGGAATTTCTGGACAAAATTTCTTTTCGTCTATTATTGCCTTTTGCAAAATTGCACAAAATATTAGGAATATTTTGCGTCGAAGGGATGATTGATTTTTGGGTTCTTTAATCTAGTCTTCGTTAAATCTCCCATCGAGTGTGATTCGAGGGTCGCTCGGAATGTGCGCGTGCCGCACGGGGGAAATAAATATGCTGATGAAATTAATAAATTCAAGTTAAGCGTCGCTATCTGCGTTGTACACGTGGAAGGGTCCGAAGATTCGATCTCGAGTGATGTGGCTCGGGGGTTGCTCGGGCAAAAGGAAAAGAACGGAGTGAGGGGGGAGCGGGGGATGGAGAAGGAGCGACGCTCGGTGCGGTTATGGCGTGTGCGCGCCTATCTAAATTCTAGAGTTACGTGTCGTACACGAATACGTAAGGTGAACCGGAGCTGCGCCGGAGTCAAACCAGCGGGAGAAAAGCACAATCGGAGCGTTGTTTCACGTGTCCGCTGTAACCTCACCGAGTCGATTTTTATCAAATTAGTCATGTTTTTTAATATGTCGTTGAAGATAAGAAAACATTCCGTGGCTGCACGCCATTCGAACGACCAGTCAAGGGGTCTTGATAGTAACGGAGGAACAATCGCACGTGAGCTTTGTCGGACGGTTTTTTTGTCAAGTATGGAAATTATTATTCGTCCTGTAGGGAATCGGATGTTATCGAAAAATTATCCTCGATTAATTATATCACGATCGTAACACAATTCACTGAAATTTCGTCAGAAACATATGAATACTTTACTATGTATGTTGTTAGTGATAATAGCATATAATATAATTTAATATCAAAGCTGAACGCTACATAATTTTTAAAAAATAAATTAAAATTAAAATTTTGAGCTTTTGGATATATTTTGACCAAATTCAATACCAAAGGTCTTGCGTTAAAATATTGTTCTCCTATAAAATTTTCTGGACGATTGTTAAACATCTTTTATCTTTCGATTTGTGCACTTTTATTTCCTCTACCTTATTCCGCACTCGGCACACTCTCAAACGAGATTACGAAACACCCGTGATCGAGAAAAAAAATTCTATGTACTTTGTATCTCATAAACTTCAACTTCCCAGCACCTTCAAATAAATCCATTCAGAAACCGCGGAAAATATACATGTAAAAAAACATATCACGATTTCCAAGTATTTCAGCCATAATTTCCCCGCACATCCCGTGCCGAGATTATCGTCAAACTATTACAACACTCGACGTTGTAAGTGACGATAGCTCTGACCTTTTCGTCACCTCGGTTTTTTCGGTCCAATCGTAACGTCGATTCTAGGTCAGGGTTCGGGGATTGCAACACGGATCAGAAACAACCGACAGTGTCCGAATGGTCACGGATCTTAAGAATGGCACGGCTCAGCGTTGCTGAGCTAAGTTCGACAGCGGGGACACAGAAATAGGTTTCCCTACGACGGAAGCTGTACTTAAGCTCCGACGAAGAAGAGGACCGGGGCAAGTGCGGCTCCCGTGAGGAAGCTCGTCCTGGAATAACCCGATCGCTACGGTGAAGTAACGGTATCGCATTAAGGTCAGGTCAGGCCGCACGACATCTGCATAACAATGGCCCGAGACCATCGAGGATGGTGCGTTACTTCCGATCGAACGTCGCAGAAGCGTACATTCGCGAGGCGAACGGGGGCGAACGGGGTTGCGGCGATGAGATTCTCATCACTCCTCGGTCTACGGCAATCCCGTCCGCGCGGGGCGGAGAGGGACATCGGGGTGGTTGCAGGATACGCGCCGCGACCAGGAGCACTTCGCGCGACCTCCCAACCTGATCGAACTGCGGAGGTTGCTCGACGAAATTCCACAGCTTTGCGAGGTAGCGCTCGAACCCGGGACTCCGCAGCTCTCAGCCTAAATCCTTTGCAATGTCTGGGACGTCAGGGAACAAACGGTGTACACACAGTTACCGAACTGGCGACCGTGACAAAGCGCATGTACCGAACGGGACTCTTGGAACATTCGCTGCTATTAACAACCTCAAGTTTGAGCGCGAGGACGCAGACTCGGGTAGGGCCAAGTTGAGTCAATTCGGTAGAGGACGATTTTAAAAAAATGTTAATAGAAAATTCGGATTTTTTCTTCCATACTGGGATTTTTTTTTAACTTGAAATCGCAGTTTCCTAAAGATTTTTTGTTTGAGATGAAAGTTGGCAGGAGTTTACTTCGTCGGAGAGCGATACGAAGAAACGATCGATGATGGGGTTGCCATTGGCAGCCGTTGCTGGCCGAGGCGATAAGGATGGATTACGGGGTGACCGAATCGTGGGACATCGTTTTTTTTATATCCGAAATAATTGGACGGTTTTGAATAAAAATGGAGTGGCTTTGATGGTCTCGTAAAAGTTAGATTTGTTTTTGTTTTATTTTACTAAAAGAAAAAAAACAATCTGCACTTGATTTTCTGTCAGAGCGTGCAGTGAAAATCTATTGTGAAAAAAAAACGACGACATAGTATTTCATTGCGGTGTTGTTGTTTTGCATTACATTTTTGTATGGACAGTAATCGTATTATTGAATGTAAACTAATACGATCGGTCGTACCAACTTTTTCAAATCATCATTTTCAATTCATCATTGTCGAATCAAGCTTTTAATTATTTTTTGCAAAAAATTAAGTTTCGCAAGTTTCCGCATCCACATACCGCAAGGTGTTTTAGCGCGCATATCGCTTGCGGCAAACCGAAATCCCTTCCGAAATGTGGAATCCATCCGATTTCTTTTTGAACAAAAATCGCACGAATTAAGTCACCCCTAATGCTGTTACATATATAGCGGCGACTTAGTTCGTATACTATGCGATAAGATTATTGTCGTATCGATCTGCATTGTTCGCGAAAGGTAATTTTACCAAAAACGAATTATTTGTAAATTAATTATCGATAAAAGAAGCGGTATTCCGCGAAGGAACCGGAATCCGTCTAAGAATCCCGTACATTGTTTTCTCTTCAACCAACAACAACAACAAAAACCCATCGAGTCAACCCTACTTTAATGGCCCGACCGAAAAAAATCATTGATTTTCCCGTTACCTTGACGGGACTTAGTTGGTCCAATAAACCTCTCGGCCTTTGTACGAAGCGCGTATACTGCACACGTACACGCGCGACGGAACTACATAGCTATATTACGCGTCGCTACATAGGTAGCTACATTTTCGGGCGCGTCCCCGCCAAGGGTGAGATCGCGATTCAGCTTGTTTATGCGATACTCGAGATAGGGTAGCCTCTTTTGTCAGGGGGGCCAGAAAAGAGGGGGGGGGGGGGGAGGAGGAGGAAAGGTGAGGTCTCGGCAGTGAAGGGATGGCAGTCGCGTTGGTGGTTTTCGGCGTTGTTGGGACGAGATACGGGACAATAAATTTATCGCGGTACGATACCACCCTTGCTTTCCCGGCGCCCAAAGACTGCTATGTACCTCTCTTTCCCTGTGCCGGTGTACCTTGGATACTCCCGGGTTCTCTATATAGACGTAGCCGGGACACGGGAGCATGAAAATACGAGAGAACGGGGCGAGAGCCACGGCACCACACCAGCTCGTTCCTCTTCGAATTCACCGGGAGTTTTATCGTTCGAAATTTTCGGCGCTACAGATTGCACGCCATAACCAACGTGATGACATATTGTGCGCTGGATGGTTCTGGTTGTACGGGAACGTTACGGCGTTAACAGTTGAAACGAGTCTCGTCTACTCGTGGCACGACACGTTGTAAGTTACAACTGCTGCGGTATGCGCTTTGCATACGAAAAATCCCCACGTCGTTGAAAAGAACTCCAGTTTGCTTATCCACCCTCGAGTGTAACGTCTCGTCGGCCTGGAAAGTAAATACGTTTGTAATGGAGCCTGCGCAATTTTTCTGACGATTTTACCGTGAACGAACGAACCGTGACTATCGAGACGCTCAGTGGCTCGACTCGTAGGGTTCGGAATCTTGATCCTCAGGTAGAAGTTTCACGAGGACCGTTCACGGCGATACAAAGTGTAGCACTTTGGTACGAAAGACTTGGAGGGAGAAAAATACGGGAGGAAAGATCCTTGGCGTTTGAACTTTGCGGCTTTCGCTGCTCGACCCTACTGACTTTGTAGAATGTTTTTATGTACGCAAGCCCCCCCCCCTTCCTGACCGTCCGTCCTGCTCCACTCGATGGAGTTCCATGAACCGACTTGGGACTAGTCCAGTGGGACAGGGAGTTATATTTATTTGTAATATTTTAAAATCTTTTGAGGCATTTGTTGCGTAGACGGAAAACTACTTTTTTTTTTTTGCAGTCTCGTACGTTTATGTGTAAGTTACACTCACACCCGGCCCACTTCCGTTTCTATGGAATCGCTGGAATCGACTACGGACTGGTCCGCTGCAACACAGACTTATTTTCGTTCCTAATATTTTAAGTCTTTTGAAGCATTTGTCACGTGCACGAAAGACTGCCATTTTGTTTTATTTGCGTTCTTAAGTACCTCACGAAATTTAAAGTGGACCGATAACGTATACACTCGAGTGCTAACATCTTTTCATGTAGAGAGTTTTTTTTTAGGATTTCAAGAAAATGAATTTTGTTTGAAAAATTGTAACGGATAATAAATTATAAGGGAATTTTATCAACTTTTGTTTAAAAAATATATACGATATATCGTAGACGAAAGGGTTTGTTTAATAGTATAAGAAACAATTGGCCAAAATAAAATTCTGTTTCCGTGTGAACCAAAACTGTTGTTCGAAAAAAAAGGTTACATTTTTCAGCGTTACTGAATTTGAAATTAATCGGTAACCTCACCTCTTAAGATTTTGTTACGTAAACCCTTTTTTTCACAAAAACAAAAAAATCCACTATGAAGTCATTTTTTTTTTGCACATAAAATTCATAAATGACGTTCTACAGGCAAAAGCGTTGCTTCAATAATCTGAAGGACATGCGCAGACGAAAACACTCGAAAAATAAAAAAATATTTTGAAACCTAAACGTTATAATCGAAAAAAGGAATAATAAGCCAGAGGCAATGATCGAGGGACGAGAATCTTGGTAGGACGGACTGGGAACGTCGTTCCTACCTAACGGTTACCGGCGCGAAGGCTGGAGAGCATCGAAAGACACCGGGGCACATCGGCCGTTCGACGAGGCAACAGAGAAAGAGACCGCCTCGGATTGAGCCCGAGCGAGCAGACGTCGCCATCCTCTCGCTCGACGAGGAGAGACTCAGGTAGAGAAATCGAGAATGGAACAAGACGGAAGCGAGAGCGACGAAACGCTGCACGGTGGAGAGTGCGAGACTATTCCGAAGACTAGAGAATAAACACGGTAAATAGTTTGAGCCGGAATTCGCGGGAGAGTCCTGGCAATGCGCGTCACTTTCTTTTCGAAGGGATTCAATAGTTCCAGAAAAAAATACGACTCGTTCGAGTTTTTCAAATCGATGAAACTGAAATTTTATACCTCCAAAAAAGATCTCACAATTGATATAGAACTTTATGAGTCTATTAGAGACCTCGAGTTCAAAACAATTTAACAGGAAATAGAATAAAACTTTTATAATTTTCAAGTCTTTGCAATCTTAAAGAGTTGCTGGATTTTCCTCGCATCTAAGAGTATTCGTCTGTTAGCTAAGAAATGCTACGTGAGAGTCCCGTAGGTGCGGCGTTGCATCACATAATTTAGCAATTCTAACTTTTGAATTACTTTAATGATCAAAAAATGATAAGATTTTTTTCGCAATCAACTTAATTATTTTTTATAAATGCTGATACCACTTTACACAATATTCACAAAGCTATCGAAAATTTACCAGGATTTTTGACTCTCCGAAAGGCTCTTTTTTTCGGGCTCATTGTTGTTTTTCATCTGATCACCCGAGCCATCTAATAAAGGTTATGCATTTTTAACTCGATCGTTCTAGCTTGAGTTTGGCTACAGGTTTGATGTAAAATAATCGCGACGTTAACATGAAATTTCGTCGGTAAAACTCTGGGAAAAGTTTCTCGAAACTTTGCAGCGATGTTAAATATATATGTCCTTGACTGCGTTTAAGAAATTCAGAGTTTTATCAAATTTTAAAAACCGGGCGTCGAGACACTGGCTCATCATATCTTTATAACACGCTCAGAGTTCCAACGATTATTCGATGCTTCCCACGAGACGTTTCCTATTTCTGATACTCCACAGTGTAAAATACATCATCGTTCTTAATTGGATCGAATCATATTTTACCCATTTCAGAATGCACGTATAAAAGAAAATCATTTTTCTTTGACTTACCATTTGTCGCCTTCAGAGATGATCGACCATCAACCTCTTGAGCAATGTGCAGAGTAAAAAAGTGTGGACTTTCTAAAACAACTTTTCGTCCACAAATGTCCACAACTTTTGTTTCGTTAGTTTTCCAATCGCACCATCCGACACTGATTCTGTAACCAAAATTATAAGTTTCAATTGTTTGTGACATGAGAAATAAATAGACATATTTTTATATTCGATGATAAACAATGCAGTTTGGAAACTTATTCATCGAAATTATTTTTACCGAGCTTCGTATGTCGATTTAATGAAATTATATTTTAATCTTTAGTCTAATATTCCACGTATATTGAAAAGCCTCGTACACATGATTTTAAAACATTGAGAGTAAAGACTTAAGTCTACCGAAACTCACATCTGCTGCCTCTATTTTAGAATACAATTTTCGTGGATATATTATAAACATATATTTTCGGTATATATTTTATACGAGTTTTATACGATGTGACGAAAATATATTTTCGAATGCGTACCGTTTCCATTGTAGATTAAGCTGCGCTAACCCCCGGATAGTCGTCCGGCGTGTACACAAAGAACGGCCGAGATCCAAGCGACGTGAAAAAAATTTGACAACACCGCAGTAGGAGTTCCGTCGACCATCGATGAATTTCTCGTCTCCACTAAACACGAAGAAGAATTATTGTCATTATCCGTGCGATAAAATGGATGAAAAAATGTTCAGATTTTCTTTAACCGTGATTCACACAGGCAATTATATTTGGACATTGTATGGAATAATGTTTCGAACAATTTGTTGCATATTTTAATTGCATATTCGAAAAATTCCGATGCGCGTACTCAACTGTTTTATATTAACCAGTAGAATTCATTGTTCATGCGTTAATCCAATGCATAAAAACATATTTACGCGTAACGATACTGGAAATAAACAACGTAAAAGCTAACCTAAATCCTTTCAACTGTCCGGTTATCCTACCATTTTTTTTTTTTCTATAACGTTAACGATATTACCTGATATAACGATTTTTTCATGTATATAAAACAACATTTGTTGATACGATTAGTCTGAAATTGGATTTCCAATACTTAATTTCGTAATTAATGGAATTTGCATAGGAGTGTCTAACGCCAGGACGCGTAGAATTCGTACTCTCGTGTTAGCCACAAAAGAAAATGGACGAATCTCGCTTCGCAAGTAATGAGGATCAAAAAAAGGATTACTTTTCATCGCACAATATCTCCCTTGGATGACTCTCATTACCCGTGAGATCGGTGTCACGGTAAATCGTAAAAAAAGAGGGAAAATAAATAAGTAACATACGTGAGGGCGAGAGCGGGACGGCTGGCGAGTCTCGAAGGTGAGAGTGAAAGAGACGCAACGGTCGGGAGGGAGCAGCAGCTCTCGGCGCGAGGTTTCGCATGGTGAAGTGGGGATGGACGAAATGCGGCGGATTCCCCCGAGCGGTGGGTTCGGGCGGGAGCGGGAAGCGACTGAAGGGAAGCGGGATGGCGGCGAGGCTGGTTACCGGCGTGGTAGTCGAAAAGACCGTGCGAGCGGATCGCCGGTGGTGGGGGGAGCAGCGGCAGTGGTGGGGGGTCGACGCTCTCTCGCCCCTTGGCCGGTTAGTTACGCCGCTGACGTTGTCGGGAGCGGATCGGGCTTTGTCTCGCATTCCCCACGCACATCGTCGTTCGCTCTGTAAATCACACGAATTTTCAGAGTAACGGAAAAACACGCGTCGGAATACGATCCGAGTGTCGTGCGCGCGTCGTTCAGTGGATTATACATTGACTATCGCGAATCTTCGCGGCCAAGTGTTTTTTCACACGCGGAACGTTCGTGGAAATATTCAGCACGGGAATTCATGAAAATATAAGGCCAGAAACCGAAAACACCGTTTCTACGTGTACGCGTGAGCGCGGTAAACCAAAAAAAAAACGAATATCGCCCGATCGAATAGACGGTCAGTCTCGAGCGTCGCGCACCGTTTACAAAGTGTTTGTTTTTATTTTCATTTTTATTTTTCGTTCGCTTGTTCGGTCAACTTTTAATTTTCCGTCGATTGTTCGCGAAGTTTTTTTGAAGACAGTGTGTGAAGAGGACGGCTGGGGTGGTGCGAGTTGGTCCTGCGAATCAAGGACATCGAGACCGGCGTGTCGAGATTTCCGTTACGAACTGCCCCGATGCGACGCTCCTGTCGCGAGTCGGCCAATCGGATTAATCGGCCATAATCGGCTCGCTTCGTTAATTTTTCGTGCGCCTTCGTACCCGAAAAGTGCGATCCGAATAGTCACGGACGCGCACGAATGACGTAAAAACGACCGTTACACTATTTTTCAACCTCCCCCGCCCCGTTCGGATAGTCGAGTGAGTGAGTGGCCATTTTACGTTTGTTTTGTTCGTTCGTTGTTGTTTTTTTTTGTTTTCTCTCGCCGGTGTGCCAGTGCCGAAAGGGAATTATCGGTGCGGGAGAGTGAGGCCGATTCACGGCTACACGGTGGACCGTGTTACACTCTATTGAAACGGCGGATCGCGCTGAGAGTTAAACAGTGCCCGAAGTGAACCCCGCGCGTTCGGCCGGGCTGACCGTTAGAAGCCGCACAAAGTTCGACTTACCCCCTCCACCTGACTCGCTCTCGAGCGTCGCCTCGCTGTCCTGCCGGCGCTACTTGTGGATTTGTACTACCGGCCGATTCTTTAATCGGATAAAACGTGTGGGTTATATCGATACGTGTGACAGTGTTGGGTTCTCCTTTATTCGTTCGGCTTAACGATATGTGCCTGCATCCGCCCGTCGGATCCGTTCAACCTGTAAGTACGCTTCCTTATATTTTATCGATCTCGTTTGTTTTTTTTTTCATATATGTTTCGATGCTGGTATTTGTTGTTGGTGACTGCCGGTTTTGTTAGATAATTTAAAATAATGTTGATCAGAGAATAATTTATTTTTCCGACAATAAATAAAACTTTGAATAGGAACTGAAAGTGAGTTTGGGAGAACGTTTTTCAGAAACGGTTTGAGATACTTTTTGTCTGTTTATTATTTCATTTTATATACATTGCAGGGGTTTTAAGGTTGTTATTGATATTAAAATAATATATTGGGCATCTCGTTGATATGAAATTTGGAAAATAGCACAGATTTTTTTCATTTTGCGGAATTTTTTTTTAATTGGTTGAAATGTAAAATTAATTTTTTCTTTAATAAGCAAAGTTTTCTGATGCGAGACAGGACATACGATTACTGTTTGTCTCCTCGGAGAGACGATTTGCAGACTCAATCAAAAACAATTGAAAAATAACATTTGTCGGTATCGACCGTCGGGTTTCAATTGATGAACCTCCTGTTTATTTTTCGCTCGAAAATTAAAGCGACCTCGATTATTTTTTCAGATTTAAAATACGCGTTAACCGAAACTTTTTTCCCAAATATTATTTTTTCGCATATTCCGCAATATTCTGAGCCCTCTGACAGAAATATTTGGATTTAAAAAAATCCCAAAATTCAAAGCCTTTTTATATACAGAAGCTGAATCGTTCCGTTGTCTCGAAACTCATTCCCAAAACAAACTTCTCTCGAATATTAACGATAAAAATTTCATGTCGATATGAAAATTTACCTTCAAAACTTCTTCACTAATAAATCGTTCCACGGAACTTTCACACCACTAAGAAGTTGCCAAATCATAATTATAAATATACACACTTTTTTTTTATTTCCAATAACGTAAGTAATAAGTAGCGAATATTATAATAATGATTATTTGAATGCTACTTCGAACGATTATCACGAGGACTGCGCGAGCGATTCGTGATTTAGTTTCTTTTTTTTTCTCGACCACAGTCAGACTCGTTGGTCGTGATTCTTATTCGATTAGCCAATGGGCTTCGCTATCGAGTTATTTTTATTGTCAATGCTCGATGAATCGCGCGCTGACTGGTGCGGTGAAACTTCCAGAACACTTTGTATGGCTCGCTTTATCTAATAAATTTTCATGACTTATTGCGCGACTTATCACCGCGATATCGTGCACAAGTGACCCAAACAAGTCTCGGTTCGATTATCTGTTCAGCCGCAAACAACTGGACTCAGTTCCACATAATTAACTACCACTTAAAAACTATCTCGATCACTCACAGTCAATAATTTTTTTCACAACTTTTTGCCGCATCAAGAGACAATTGTTTGCTTATCAATTTTTATGACCAAAAATAAATTTTTTTTTAATCATAATATTCCTCACCCTGTGTGCACCGATATCGGCGATGGTGCATGGGAGACTTTTCACGGCGACTCTCACGAGTCACCTTCGTCAGCTGGTTTCAATATTTAAATTCGCAGAGATATTTCAATCAAATAAATTCCATCGCGCGTGTCCCGTCGATTAATTATTATTTATTTACTGGGCAAAAAATTAGATTAAAAAAAATTAAATTTCTTCGCGTGTGGACCCGTCGATTAATTATTATTTATTTACTGGGCAAAACATTAGATTTAAAAAAATTAAATTTCTTCGCGTGTGGACCCGTCGATTAATTATTATTTATTTACTGGGCAAAACATTAGATTTAAAAAAATTAAATTTCTTCGCGTGTGGACCCGTCGATTAATTATTATTTATTTACTGGGCAAAACATTAGATTTAAAAAAATTAAATTTCTTCGCGTGTGGACCCGTCGATTAATTATTATTTATTCTCCAGGCAAATAATTGGATTTGAAAAAAAAAAAAAAATTATTTATGTCTCTTCGTAATATTGTTCGGCTGCCGGTTTAGAGCGGCGATTGCAGAAGAATTATTCCTGCTTTTTGCCGTCTCGGATTTTAACGCAGCGCGCGCCACGACCAATTCGTGTCACCCAATCCTTTCTATCTCTCGCGGCAGTGACGAGATACGAGGGATAAGTTGCTCTCGCGGCTCCGTTGTTGTCCCTCGGTTACGGACGTTCTCCGTCCTTCAAAGTGCATACGCGCGCAATTTTCCCGCAAAGCACCGACGCCGTGCAATAACGTGTACGAGCACACAGATCCGTCCGTTGGTACTTTCCAGAGTTATACGGTATCTCGGCGACCCCGGTGCAGAGCTCTCATTTCGCAAGAGTTTCTTTTGCCGCTATTAAGAGGCGCAAAAAATTGCAAGCGGTCGAGTCTCATCACGGTAATTCAGCACAGCCAGGCGCATCATATTTTACCTAGTTTTCATTTTTCGTGTCAAAACATTTTTTTATTAATTTTTATTTCTTTACATATTTATCAGCATTTAACAATATTAAGTCGTACAGTGTAAACACTGAAACAACGAGTCAAGTGCTGGAAAGAAATTGAAAGTTAATCCGATAATTCGACACATCGTGGATCGAAGAATTTGCACAAGTTTTTTTATAAGGATTATTTGTTTGTGTATTTTTTGTTGTTGTTGCATATTGGAAAGTCGCGATATTCACTCGTGTCATGAGAAAATAAATAAATAGCAGGAAATGAAAATAATTACCGTGAAATATTGACGTGAAGTTTGGTGTTTTGCAAAAGTTTTTGGTAAATGGGTTTTTTTTTGTTTTTTGTTTTTTCTTTCTCCATTGACGAGAAAGTTTAGCAGCGAATTTACGGCAGTAGCCAATAGCCGTTAATTCAGTTTTCCGGCTTTCAACGAGGATTTAATCTCGAGACTGGATCGGTACGTTCCGCGCCTGAGTCATGACGAGCAGCTCTCTCGAACAACAGCAGTCGCAGACTGTGCGTTTGATGCCCGACGCGTTTACTCTTCGCCGTGCCGTTTCGTGCTTATATTCGTTGTGCCGTACACACTAATTAGCAATTTCCAAATTGTCAATCAATCTGCAGACCAGAAGCTTTGAATACGAACCAGTCGTCAAATAGATTAAAGGATTTTCGTCATAAACGAGGTGATCCTTTTTCACTACTTTTATTATTACCATCAAAGTGGTAGCGATGAAAAAACGTTCTTTGAAATTGTTTAAATAAATTTTTTAATTGAGAGACGACACTGGATTATTGACATACGAATTATGAATAAGGTAAAAGTGGTCAATATTGCCCGATCGACATTTGAGTGCCCATCGACATTCGACACAGTTCATATTTACCACTTTTACCCTATCGCAATGCTGAATCCATATTGCTATACCGAATTGTCCTTCGAAGTCTTTGTCGGTATAATTTATTTAATCAAAAAATTAAAATGAATTATTGGCAATTTGATTGTGACCAGGGCTTTGTGTCGTTTATTTAGTTACCGGTCTATTTTCACCGCCTTGCTAAAAATTTGTTTGAAGTCATTATGAATTATTCTAGTAACAAACGACAGTCATTTATTGGCATTTGAATTATACATAAAGTAAAAGCGTGGAATCTTGCCCTATCGGCTTATCGCTCACTTACATGCTAATTCATTTGTTACGTATTCGTCACTCTATCTCACTGAAATTGGTATTGCAATGACAAAAAGTCCTCTGAAGTCGTCGTCCGTAGGAATTATTAAATCAACAAACGCCAGACAGTCATCGATTTTTTAAATTATTAACACCGTAAAATCGGTAAATGTTGCCTGTACTGATTAATCCGCGAATCAATAAAACATTAATCAGGCAATATTGACCAATTTTTTTTTTTTTTTTTTTTCTTCGAAGAATGGAGAGATTTAGCAGTTTTTTATAGTCTTTTTCGAAATAGACTGATCTTCGAATACGCGCACCCGTCTAACTTCCGCACGCGTCAAACTGTCGTTCCACGTTCCGCATACCAAAGTCCCAGTGATTGGACTTGTCGCGCGACGTCGCTCGCCGACGGTACGGAACATCGATGATACATTGTCCATAGCGCATTCTACACGATACATGTGTAATTTATACAGACGACAGGAGTTCGCCGTTGAGTTCCTGCACGAATCTATCGATCCCAGACAGGCGATGCAAGACGTATTCGAGCCGTTGTCGCCCGCTTCATCGACACGAGTGTCGCGTTTCTCGCACGAGCCAAACTTGGGACCGCGAGCGAAGACTTGAATTTCGATTACTCGCGATTATCAAACATGCCGAAGAGTCATCGCGATTCAGCGCTTGCATTAATTCCAAGATAGGAAGGCTCGAAAAAAGCAATGTAAGCATTTGGATTTTCTGTCGTTATTTCGAATTCTTTTTTATTTTTTTTGCAAGTCTGATATGGGATAAATTAATTTTCGATTATCTTTCTTAATTACTATTTTCATTAATTACAATTATTTTGTCTTTGTAAAACCGGACGAAGGCCTTAATTAAGCATCATATTTTTGGGATTTGTAGAATTTGCTCTGTACAAGGATATTATTACTATTATTATTATTCTACACGCTTCACTCGAGCTTTCGTTTTTTTGCAGTATTAATATTCTTAATTTCAAACAGAGAAATGTGGTAGAATTAATCAAACCACTAATTATATTTCTATGTCCAAGTTTATTCCTAACTTAATTAGGCTCGAAATCGATTTACTTTTTTTTTATTATGATATGATTTTCTTCCGCGATTCGTCTCGATTCGATTCCATCGATAGCTGGTTGACATAAAAACTTGCAGGTTTATGGTGAAGCATCGACACGGATGAAAGCGTTCGGAAATCATTCGTCATTATAAATACCATTCATCCAATTCAGTTCAATCAACGATGGCAAATTCCTCTGATCGTTATTTTCAGAATATCCGTCATAATTCACATTTCTCTGTGCTTGATGTACCGATGCAAAAGCCTGTTACGACCAAATTGGATTCCAAGATAGAAAGAAAAATAACGTTTTTTTCCATGGGCACTCGTCTGTTATTTCCTACTGATTGTTCATCAATTATCGGTTAAATGCCAGATGATGAAAACATTTTTTTTTTATTCGTGTTTAATCCAGCTTGTTCGTTGTTCGGCAATCTTTGACACACTTGTCGTTTTTTTAACACAATTGACATTATACAAGTACATAAAAAACTTCTCATTAATAATGATAGATCATCGAATTCATCATCGATCAATTAAGCGCGACGTAATAAAATTGGCCCGTCAATTAATCGTTCGATAAAATGAATATTGAAAATAGAATTATAAGTCACAGGACTAATGTACTGTCAAATTAAACAAATTTTTTCATCATTCGTTAATGAATCGCCCCATCGATAACTCGATGACGGTATATTGGTCGGTGAATAATTGATTATATTGTACTCGAGATAATCATTTTTGGTACAATAACAAAATTGATAGTACAATAGAATAAAATACATAATAATTAATCGACGCGTCGCCCGCGAATGAATTTCATTGAAATATTCGCGAAAAACAATGATACGTTTTATCAACGTTTTGTCAACAATGACAAATCTTCGGTCACAAGCATTAGATTATTCGTAATTTTTAGTATAATAATAGAATAAATAGTAAAATAAATTCAATCGGAGTATATAAAAATGATAATAAATCAATGATTTATTATCGACAAAAACAATTCTCGGATCGCTAGCTTTGGAATATTCGCGCCGACGATTGTCCAAGTACGTAGAAGAATCGCGGCGAGTCGCGATGCAAGATGCGTCTACGGGGTAATGATAAAATAATGTTTAGCCGTGGAGCAAACGTGTCGAACCGGGCGGATCGGCAAGGAAAGGTGGGGGAACTTAACTCGGCCGGGCGAGTGAGGCCCCTCTGATAAAGTCGAGCTTCTCTCGTACGTGTAATGGTGGAAAAATTACTGCGATTAAGGCCTGCACAGAGCATCCACCTCGCGTCCGCCATTTTCTCACAACACCTGCGAATTACCGGGCGTAATTGCCGCGAACCTTCTTCCATCTACTGACTCGGTTGGCTCTTGGTGGCTATTCCTTTCATGGGAACCCACGGCGGGGCCCGATTTTATTGTCTAACACCGAGGAGGCCGCGCGCTCTGCGCCTGCCCGCAGACACTCGCCACTCCGAGCGAGCGGGCCGCACACACGTAAGCGCCATTATAGCTGCGCACACGGAAACACACAGTCGAGAGGCGATATAATAATCCCCGTGGCGAATCGAAAATTCGCGGCTCTCGGCCGCTTTCCTCACGGGTTTATATCCCTCCGGTACACTCGTTCGTTCCTTGCTTCTGTGATATTTTTCACGACGAGCCGTGTACCGGTGGGTTACTCTGCTAAAGCGACGTTTATGCCAGTTTTATTCCTGAAAAGCTAACGGGAGAATATCTTTTTAAAAAATTGAGCCACTGAAACGAGCCACGAAGAGAAGCATGGAAAGGATAGTATATGATTTTTTTTTTTCAGTGAAAAAAAGTATCTTCAAAAAAGAATTTTAAATGTTCGTAGAATGTCGTATCAGAGAACCTTTATTTTTTTAAAGGATGAGCTGTGAGAGAGAAAGACGATGAAGAAAATAATAGTCTAAGAGTTTTTTTTTCTCTTCACAGAACAAAAAAAAAATTACATTGTGTGTTGATAGATTGTCACATCAATCGATTAGTCGTTTCTTGAAAAAAAAAATTATATTCCCAAGAAAAAATTTCAAAAACGTATTTAAATAGACTGTTACATAAAATAGACCTTCGCGTTACCTCGCACACACACACACGGCTGATGTCACTTGTTATACGCCGGCTATGGATTCTCTAGTGAGAGTGCCATATAGAGTCGGTATCGGGGCTAGCGTCGGCCAACGTTTGGCCAACGTCGGCCAGTACCGGTCCACCGTGTCATTCCCATTAGAGCGAACTTGCATTCCCGAGATCCGCGCCGCTTTCCGATGCTGTCCAGTTGAATTTTAGTTCTCTCCAACGTGTCCCGTGCTTGCATAATCGCGTCTGGCTAGTCGCGGACGCTAGCGCTTTGCTCCCACTCACCAAGTTATTACCTACATGTGACTCATAAGCGTAGCGGTTTATGCGCCTGACTCGACTTCTCCGTGTCCGTACCGTAAAACAAATAACTATATTGTACGAGGGTCCAATTATAAAGCTGGGAATAGAAAACGAGACGTCGCATCACGGCCAATGACTTCACCGTCGAGACAGCGTACCTGCAATGATGCAGTACGATTAAATCGACATTTTTCTTTCTCTCTAATTATATTTCGCGCAACTGTGCTCGCGCCAGAAGCACTTGACGTCGAAACGCTACCGAGTCTTCTGATAATTAAAATTTATTCGCACTGAATTCCCCGAGAAATAAAAATTGGGTATATACCAAAATATATGCTTGGTGTGTTAAATAATTTTCGCAAATGAATGTTATTTCAATATTATACCTTCCATAATTTCAGTACAATTTATTCATAAGATATCATTTTTTTTCGTCTTACTCGCAGTGGCAAACATTTAATGTATGCGTCTTCATGTTTTTTACAATGGCTGGTAAATTGAGTTTTTTATTGAAAGCTAAATATTCCTATCTCTATTTGGTGCAAAATCGATATTAAACGGAACATCGCTATCAAACTCGCGTGCCGCCTACATAAAAAATTAGATTACTATAAATATTTGGGAATATATTCTGTAACTTTTTGAGGAAAATCAAACGCGACGTATTAAATTTTAATCGTGTTTTCAGAAATTCAACTAAAACTGCAACTGATACGTCGTAAAAATTTTATTTGCCAACTGAAATTTACCAAAAAAAAAAATAACAACATGACTGTATCGAAAAAATGAAAAATCTCCCTTGTAAATAATCACGAATTAAGGTGAAATACAAAAAATTTTAAAAACCTCGATTCTTTACCGTTCGAAACCATCATCCCTGGTGGACATCCGCGGACAAACGAAAAACCCAGTAACACGACTGTTCCTAGCAAAGTAGCATCAACGACTCAATAAAAAATGCACAAAAAAAAAAAAAAAAAAAAAAAAAAAAAAAAAAAAAACGAAACCCTTGCTCGAATCTTTCGGCCAACAGACGTAACATAGAAACAGAGGCGAAACTGGGTGCGTGCAGCATCCGTTTGGAGAGCATCGGCGCCGGTGTAAATGTTCCCCGGCAATAATATCTCGACGCATTACGCAATTAAGACAAATTATTTTTATCAATTCAAGATCGCACACAGAGGCGAGACGTTCGATGGGAGTTAAATATACGGCCGAGCTGACACTTACCTGGCCGGGCCCGGTGTCGGCTGGGTGTGCGTGAGTTCGCGTAAAACACGTATTCGCCGGTAATTGTCGTGCGTGCAAGACGAAGGCCGCGGGGCTTCGGGAGCGCGTGAGATGCCGCGAGATCAACAGCATCGACGAGAGGCGCGAGCGCGCGGCAAGGTCTGCCGGTTTGTCCGGCGCGTCGGTCGTCCGGTTTCGTTCGATGGCCGCTTCGACGACCGGCGGGAAATCGAAGCGGTAAGGCGCGCTCTGTGCGACGCTTAGAAAGGGCGAATATCGCCCGCTTAGGGTAATTTCCGCGTAATTATCACGAGTAATAATATTCCTCGGCGTAATGAGCCATTTATATGATTAATAGAGGGCTCGGAGAGAGCCGAGGACTCGGAGACTCGAAGCCGTGGCGATGTTGCTGCATGGCGGCCGAGGCTCGGCCGGCATCGGCCCCGACACTGGCCCGTACTCGCCCCGAAACTCGCCTCGCTTCCTCTCACTCTCGGAGGTATGCTATTATCATAATTGCCGCCAATAACGGCCCATGATTGGCGCACTTCACGCTTTTCGAGTGTTCCTTTTCGGTAGTCTCACTCTCGCGCCCGGACGCCCGAGCGGCAAACCTCCGAGGTGTATAAATATGTATACATCCGATACCTTTTTCTTGCTCGGCCGGCTCTCGCCCCTCCTTTCATCTCGGGATCTTCTCATTCTTCCTCTTCACTTTCGGCCTGCCGGCCCCCTCCACTACGCGTAGGCTCCGTCCGGCGATTCGCACGATAGCCGTAGCATCGTTATTCTCCACTCCGAGGGGCAAGGAGGCGAGAGGGGAGCGCAGTAAAAGTTCATTCCCGAGGAATTGGAGTGGACGAGGCGACTATTTCATCCAGGGAAGTTTTTTTTTGTAATTTTTCTTTTGGGTCGTTTTTTTTTTTTTTTTAATTTTTTTTTATTCCCATGGTAATGAGTTTGAGTATTGGGGAATTCGAATGGAAGGATTGTTTTACGAACGGATTTTTTTGGTGTAATTTCTTTATTTTAAAGTACTATGGAATTTCTGATTTTGTATAGAAGACTTGCAAGTTGTGTCATATTCATTATATTTAACTGGGTCGAAATATGGTTTTTTTTTCTAACGATAATTGCGGCGGAAATCGACAAGCGGAAACTCAAAACGACGATACAAACGTGGGCAATTAATTTTCGCGATGCAAAATGAAATTTTTCGGAGGCAATTTTTATGTGACTCGTAAGGTTTGAATAATCTTAAAAAATTCACAATTTTAATCCTTCCACAACGAATTCTAAAAAAATTTCTTGTTCTACCACGAATTTATTACATATTTTCGAACGAATCGCACGAGATTCAATATTCGACGCTAAAAACCTATGCACTAAATAACGGTAATCCAAAATAAATTTTTTTAGAACTCATTTTTATTCAGCTTACTCAGTCGAAAATGTGATTTGTCGCTCACTCGAAACATTCACGTTTTCTGATCACGTTTTCATTAAAACCTTCAAAAAATTTTTTTTTTACCAAAACAACGCTTCCTCCGTGATACATCAAAAAGGCAAAACTCGAATACTTTCGCACAAAATTCCAGAATAAATTTGCATCCACACGTGTTTCCCGTTATCGCTCAAAACAAAACGACCCGCAAGATACGTTTCCGAGTGGCTCTGCAATCTCGTCCCTCTCGGTCGCGATTCCGTCGGAGGGCATAAAAAGGTTGGAGTTTGCGGGCACTGCATCACCATTTTATTCCGAGGACACAGAGGAGGAGAGGAGTGTACTTACTTCAACGCTGGCGACGCATCTATAACGTGTTTTATGCGCTCTATGAAAAACACATTTCTCGTAGCTGTGGTGGGAGAAGGATTGAAGAGTGGAGGGTGGGGAGGGGGGGGGGGGGTGAAAGGAGAAATGGGAAGTTTTATACGACGAGCTTTGCCTCCAGTGGATCAAAGGTCGTAAATAGTACGTTCCGCTGGAAAATGTGAGTTTCTATTCGGGGAGACTGGCGCGTTCTTAACGAGTGTGCGGAAGGGCCTTGCGTATGTTTTCCCAACGACGGCTGTAACTTGTAATATTTATTGGAATATCGGAGCACGAATGATCTATGCCCTCAATCAAGTTAAGACTCGGGCGTTGATTACGCCGGCGGTCCGACGCTGGGCCGACGCCGAAACTTCGTCGGGCCTGAGCCGGCGATCGCTAGACTCGGCGTTTCCCGAGGGACGAGACGGTGACACGCGAGCGTTTGTACGGAAAGTATTCGCACGAAGCGCGAGACGCATCAAAGTGCTTGCGTCGTGTACCACGCAATTGAAACGTTAAGGGGAGAGACGCAACAATGTAGCCTGAAATTAGCGACACAAAGTCTGTCGAGACATTTGCATTGAGCTTCGCGCGAAGGTAACGTTTACCCACGGCAAAATTTGCACCTTTAGCTGGAGAGAAATTTAAAAAAAAATGGAAAATAAATAAAAATTTTGTTCAATTATGCCACATTAGTGGGGTGTAAATTATACTGAGAAAAGGAAACTGCCAGAACGGCCAAACTTCCAAGGGCAAATATTTGATCGACGTTGAAAAAGGAAGGGTCGTGGATGAGAATTTCTTTTACACCGAGCGGGCGATAGTTTTTTTTAGCTCACTTCATTACTGGATTAGCTTTAAGTACGTGCGGGACTTGCTTCGTTATATCGATGACGACGGAAAACCATTTGACGTCCCTGTGAAGTTTTATTAATGAAGAGACGCGAAGGTGAATCAAACCCGGATTTCTAATGAGGGAAAATTGATAGATCGTAGTCGTGTTATGAAAAACCGCCGTGTGATTGTTGGGATTTCCGGAGAATTTTTCAGTGAAACGAGCAGAAGATTAAAAAAAAATTAATGAAAAAAGTGTCATGCAATTATGTCACATTAGTGGGGTTGAAATTCCAGTGAGAAAAAGGAATTTCTGGAACGGACGACCTTTGAAGAGCAAACATTTGATCCAATAAAAAGAAAACGTCTTGGTGAGGAGACTTTTGTTTCTGACCAGCTCGCGGTGGTTCTTTGTCACACTTCATTACTGGATGTGTTTGCTGTACCTACGGGGACAGACTTGCCGTCGATGTGCGCTTGTATACGTGAGCACTGACGACGAAGATGGCGGAAAACCATTTCAGCTCAATGGAAACGTTTATAAATGGAAACCAACGCGAACGCGAATCAAACGAAGATTGAAGAAAGTCTTAGATTCTCCAAGAATTATTAATGTAATGTTTGGAAAAAATTCTTAGGAATCCCTTATTTCCTACCACGGATGCCGTCCTAGTTTTCCACCACTATGTGCCTTGGTAATATCTCGCAAGTCATATGATCAAATATAGTCATATTTACTGGAGTCTTCTTTCTGTGTAGTGGGTCGTTAACGGTGAGTGCTGCTAGGACAGACAGTAGGTGTCCTGTTTCCTTTGGGACAGAAATATACGTATATAGATGATGCATGTGTATACGTACATGAATCTGATTGGAAAACTGATACGGATAGGAATATTTCCCACGAAGTTGGAATCAACCACGGCAAAACAGAATGTATTTTTGGAAGCAGGATAGATTTGAACGAACACTAGGCAATCAATGGAAACGCGCTATTCAACCGGGCTAGAAATCCACATCTTCAAAGTCATAAACTCAAAACTCGGGATCAACATGAACAGAAATCCCTGAAAACACTCTAGACAATTGGAAGAGTGGAATGCGTCATGGGTGGATGCAATCGAAAAAGAGTCAATATAAACATCCAACAGTCAAATGGAATTATATTATTTTACGTGAAGAGCATTCATAGAGAAGTAGGTTTTAAAAGCGAAGACCTGATTTTGTGAATGATGGTAACAAAAAGGTTGGTGTTTAGGAAGGCGCGATCGATTCATCAGACACCAGAGTGACTCGACACTGTTCCTTTATTTTTATTTCCTCCTTCCTCCGGTTCACTCGTTTATTTTCTACCATTCATTCTTCCGTTTCTTTTCGTTTCTTCCTTTCGTTCCCCCGAGCAGATTACGTGCTCAAACGCCATCTTGAAGTTCATCGGGTGGTGGTGTTGAACCCGGTTGCCTCAGCCGCCTTTCCAGCGGAGCTTCGGTTATGTATACAATAAAAGTGGGTAGTCGTAGTGGTGGGTTAGAGACGACTCTTCCCCGGAGTCAGTTGGCTCTGACTGAGGAAAAACCCGGCACAATTAAGGAAACTTGAGAGTTTCCAAGTTTTCCCCGACATCTCTTCTCTGCTTGCCTTCTAAATTCTCCTCGCCTTCCCTTCCACCTCAACTTCCACGCTTGCTTTCCTCCTTCGACCTGTCTGTCCACCGTTTCGTATCTGGCTTCGCCATTCCCCGCACGCCACGATTCTCCCGTACCGGGCCTGGTTTCTTCGCTTACCCACTTGTTTTACCCGACTCGTCCAACGCCCGTGGGCTACGGAAAAGTTGTGTTCGAGTCGGATGCTTTCCACGCTGCGGAGGATCTCTGCCACGCCGTATTTGCATCCCATCCTTGAGATATAAATAAGACGGAATCATCGGTGATTCGCGTACCGCGAGATAAATGGCGGCGCACTGTGTAACAGTTGCGCACCTTTGGGTAACGTCAAAATGGCATCCCATCTTGAACCAACTTCTGAGCTTATGTTTGTACCAAGTTGCTATTCCTGAATTAATCATCCGGCCCAGTTACGCGATGGTTCTTGTCAGGTCGAGATTCCGACTATCTTGGAAACAGGTCAGCTGTACGTAAATTTGCATACATACTGCCGGAGCCTATTTACTTTCTCAATCTTGGTGCTTAACGACGGCGCAAAGTTGGCCCAAGATTGGCGCAGGTTTGGTCCAACGTTGACCCAAGGTTAGTTTCCAGAATCATCGGATAACGATTCTGGTCTACCGAAGTTTCCGTGAGTTCGCCGATAGAGGAAGAGCGTTGGCCCACGGTTGCTTTCCGGAACCATTGGAAAACACTCCCGATTTAGCGTAGGTTCCTAACTTGTCCCAATGACGGAGTAACATTGGCCCAACTTTGGATTTCGAAACCGCCGGATGACATCGGCGGTAGAATGTGTAACCGTTGCAGTCTTGGGTAAAGCGAAAATAACACGCCATTTGTGGGAAACTTTTGAACTTCGGTTGGCACGCAGTTTATATTCGAGAATGAAGCATCCGGCATAGATCAGCCATGGTTTTTATCAGGTTGATGCATTTTATTTCTCGATGTTGATGTCCAACAACGACTTTGTAATGGCAAAAGTGGGCAAACTTTGCGCCCAAGCTTCGCCCAAAGTTTGCCCAAGCTAAGTTCCTACAGCCATCGACCAACACTCCCAATCCATCTGAGCTTTACTTTCCCAATAACGGTGCAGGCTTCTCCCAAACTTGGTTTCCCAAACCACCGCATAGCACTTTCGGTTTGCCATCAAAGAACCGACACTCAGCAGATGTTGGGCCAATACTGGATAGTCTCAAATAGGACAACGGACCAAAACTCATGTGAGTGTTCATCTATATCGATGAGACGTTTTGCGGTAACTTCAACGAATCGGTCCAAAAACTTGCACGATAGATTGCCGGCAGCAATGGCGAGTGCCGGACGGAGGGAAATTTCGTTGTCCAACGTCCGTGGTTCCAGTGAAGAAAAATGGTATCTTGTAACCGGAGCCTCGGGGGAAAGAGGGTCGCCGTCGTGACGGACGAGTGCGGAGAAGGACCGAATAAAATTAGCGAGATCGTCGTGGCAGGAGGTATGGAAGAAGAACACAGGGAGCAAGAAGAAAAACGCTGCTTCATTAAGAAGCGTATAACAGCGGCAATGGCGATGCTCGACGGGGCCGACTGCACTCCGGTGTGTGCAGGTCGCCGGTGGAGGCAGACGGGGTAGCAATGAAATGATCCGATTGCACAGTACGTTCGCTCGTGCGACCGTACCGTGCGCTCCCGGTTAATTAACGCTGCTGCTGCTGCTGCTGCTGCTGCTGCTGCTGCTACCGGTCCTCCCGGCTGGCAGTCCGCGTTCGAGAGCCGCTGTTCTCCCTCGCGCGAAAACCCTCTCGACGTACTGCAATATTCAGTTCCGTCCGCCATTGATTTCGATTAGAAAGTAATTGTACGAGGAAGAAGAGAACTTGAGCGCTAACGTTACCAGCCTGAAAGCTATCCTATATAGCAAGGACCAAGCCCAGCTATGTAACGGCCCTCGCCAGCCTCGTAATAAAACTCGATCTCGCTCACGAGCGTTCCCATCTCGACTCTTGCCACGGTCGTTGATTAATTTTCATGGCGAAGGGAACTTGTCACAATAGTCTCTTGTTTTTCATTTTTTTTTTTTTTTCGCTACATTCTGTATCGGCTCCCTTTGACTGACCCGATCGGTTCAGACCTCGCTGTAGGTAATAACGTTTTCGAAGAGCTTTAAAAGTGAAACTGAACAATGTTTATGCAGGTAAAGGTTTATCGTCCGCGCTGCTCGAGTAAGAATTTGAATTAAATTTTTTCTTAGGATTCTACAAGCTCGTTTCGATGATTGAATTGTTGGCCAATTGGGAGAGTTCAAACAAATAAATTAGATCGTACTCGAACTTAACATCTGCTCAGATACATTGAACATTACAGAAATTTTTCGGAGAATTGAAATACCACATACTAAAATCACAAATCTTTGGCTGGATTTTACGAAAAAAAGTTTGTCTAGAAAAGCTTCCAAAACCGTTCGTTGATTTCCGAATTAAGTTTCTATACGCTCTGATCAATGGAGATGCAACGTTAAATGAATATAATAAGAGAAAGCGCAACTACCGATCTGTCTTATTGGCACATTAAGAAAGATTCTACTCGTCGATCAGCAGGACAACATTTGGCTAAATTGTCTTGACCGTATTAGATTCCGTTTTTCGCGTTGGCAGGTCGCATTTAAATTCAGCTTTCTTTCTCCGTGCCAGCTGTTAATAACAATCAAACCCTATGACAGTAATTTCATTATCGGGATTGTCGGATCCGAGCACCGGGAGTAATTTCCTTCTCCCGCAAATATATTGATTGAATCGCGGTCAAGCATATTTCCAAACGCGATTAATGGACCAGAATTTGTTGACGTTTGGTCGTCGATCCGGCGCTACGATTTTTACTATACAGCGCACTTTACCTGCGTTGAGTTAATACTTACCTGAAGCCACGAAGCTCCGAGCTCGGCCGTCTTTTTGTTCCGTCTTCCGTTGTGATCAGAACGGGTCGTGGAAAAAACAGCACTGCTCGATTTTAATCCCGCACATGAAATGTGTGTGTGTGTGTGTGTGTGTGCACGAGTGGGGCAAAAATCGAGTCGTGGATTCGTTTCGACATATATACATATTACACTAGGTATTATCCATCTGTACTGTGAGCTGTAAGCTGAAAGCTAAAAAAAAAGTTGGTCTATGTACGCTTCCTCTCGTTAGATCGCCCGCTCGAATGTCCCTCGTTATCGCACTGGTCATCCGGGGCTCTGTACATGCATGTGTGTAACTACGGATTTTCCATTTCCATTTGATGGGGAGTAAAAAAAAATTAGCGACCGGGCTTCTACTCCAGAGTTTAATTGACCCCGACTGGTGTTACAACGATCGCCGGATTACGATTATTACCCGAGCTTCGATCTACTCGCTTTTTTCCCCGGAGCTTTTCTTCCTTTTTCACCCCCTCGGTGTAGTCGCGTTTGCACGAACCGCAAATTTAGCTGCGGTCATCTTCGAGTTACAGTGCTCATAATTTTTTATTTTACACCCCGCGATTGACGGAAAAATCGGAGATTCGGTCGTTTTTTTTTGCCACGAACGTTATGTTAAATTTTATTGATTATAAGTAAATTGTCATTTTTTTAATCCTCGCGTTTTATTGCTACTTTTATTATTTTCCACCCAACTCAGGGGACGGTTAAATCTCCTTCATTCGATTTTTTTTTCGTGGTTATAATATATGTTCAATCACATTTATAATACTTAGATTATAATTTTTTCACTGTCTTCGCTTTAGATTGATAATACTTTTATAATGTTTCACGTAACTTAATTGACGGTGAAACCTCCTCCATTCGAATATTTTTCTTCAGACGTAATGTACATGGAATGGTATTAATAATAAGTGGACAATTTTCTTTATGTCTAGCGAAGCTCTCTCAGCTTTCAGAACCTTACTTACGTTACAATGCTTAAATAATTTAAATAAACCGGGAACAGCGAGAACGTCACGTTCGAGAGGAACGAATTGTTAAATGGACAGGAAAAGCGCAAAAGCAGTAATAACGAGTGATGAAGTGTTTCGTGTTTTTAAATTAATTGAGACACGGAAGCCTTGTTCATGAGGAAGTACGAAAGAGCGTTTCGCAAATTCGAATGAGAACCGTCGTTTCCAAACATTAAAGCGTCATTTATTTCACACATGCTCTCGCGCCCTCCGACGAGGCGGATTACGGGTTACATCAAAGCGCACCGAACGCAAATTATCAAAAGGAACATACAAGGGACTTTTTTTTTATACTTTTTTCCCATGATTCGACTGCAATGCCGTGCTATTGAAATAATCTTTTCCCGTTCGTGCAACGTTTAAACCAATATATTTTTTTTTTACCGCAATATGAGGACAAATATTTAACGGATATTTTTGTAGCTCCGTAAACAGACCAGGAAAATTCATTTTGGAGCAAAACTCGCAAATATATTTTCGTATTTTGACGTTGACCGGGTGATTGTTGACTCGAACTCCCATTAGGGTTTTATTGTTTATGAATGCATCTTTCCTATAATCACCTACGACAATAAAAATCCGCTTCCCCAAAAAATTGAGAAAATAATGAACCAAAAAGGTTTATTCCTAACGGCGCCTCGATTGCTCGCTCCCATCGATTCGGAGAGGGATTTCCGACGAGCGGCGTTTGTTTCTAATAGTCCGGCGATACTCTGCCTGCCGTCACGACAAATCTGTACCCGGAAGCGATCTCACTGACTGTGCACTTCGCGCACATGACAACTCCACCGATAAAAATAGTCCTCTGGCTAGTAGAGCTTTAACTCTTTTTCTTTTGCACGAGTTTCGAAGACTCGCTCTTGTGCAAACGATTTCCGGTACACTACGTCAGCATTTTTTTTTCTCCTGCTCCACGTGTGCTCTCCGAGTTTGGCTCGTCGTGTCGAAGAAACGCTCTTTAGATTTTCTCCGCTTTCGTCGCGCTCTATCCATAGCCCCGAATTATTGTTATGGCCAAAGTGCCTCGAGCTTTATCTCCATCTCGTTCCATTTAGCCTTTTTTTCGCGCTCGATACTCCTTCCGCTTTTCCCCATTGGGCCAACTCGCGCTCCGGAAACGAACTTGCCGACATTTTAATCCACCTCCGCTCGATGAGGACCCGTGATTCTATGCGAAACCACGATACGAGCAACACTTGTTGGATGGTCAGAATTAATATTAATCGATCGAACGGATTATGCGCGCTCGTGACCGGGCAAATTCCGGCCGGAATTACGTTTACACTCTCAGTGGAAAATTCGACGCCAGCTCGTTAATGATAATGCAGAATAAAATCCGACTTGCGTCGTTAAAAATAACACTTACGTCCCCTTGGTTCGTGTTTATATACTACGTTATATTTAATTAATTAGGCAATTTTTAGTGCTATGCTAAAATCTCACAAAATCTTACCACATCGATAGATTTTTAATTATTTCATTAAATTCAATACCAAAGGTCTCTAATCAAAATTGTATATTCCTCCGCAGTTTTGAGACAACAAAATTTACCCAAGTTGTGGACCTACCATAAAAAAATGCAATGCTGGAGCAAAATCTCCAATTAAGTTTCGCACTTCACAAAAAATTGCACTAAAATTTGAACTCACAGTTCCGAGCTCTTTCCGAGTTAAATATATGTCGATATATTTAACTCGGAAAGAGCTGTTTCTCTAACTGTTCTCACTGTTTCTCTAACCACCTCAATACACACAACGTCCCTACCACTCAACTCGATTGTCTTCAAATTCTTTTATAATCATTTTTATCTCTCCCCAAAAGATGCTTAAAAAATGGTAGCTCAATTTCCCCAAATTCGCACCGGCGACTCAGCTTTAATAAACCCTTAACAAGGGTTAGGGCCGATACGCCAAATCGGCAGCCCAACCCCGCGCTGCGCCTTTCCTGGGCCTGCCCTCGAATATCGCAACACACTGCGCCGTGCATAATCCACGGCGTAGCTGCGGAGTGACTTATGGGTGGCTTGCGACATTTACACATTGGCGTCGCTGATGCGGAAGTAGGAGCAACGGGGAGGGATGAAAGTGCGAGGGGAGGCGAAGCTGGACGAGGGTGACACGCACGGCTAGAGCGATTATATCGATAATGGCTCTCCGGGGATCGATTCGGGTACCGCCTCGAATTTTTTTTCTTTTTACCAACCGTCGATTCCTCGTTGAGTCGTCACTCGCGATTCGCGAGCGCGCACTCGTGCGATCCCCCCTTAAGTTCGGTCCTGGTCGGTTCTGCCGATGCAGCACCACCCTCGTTTCGTCCCAGAACAATCGCAGATGCATCAACGTCGAGCGGAACCCTCCACGGAATAATTTGACACGCGCCCAATCTTACCATTCTTTTTTTTCTTTCGTTCTTTTTCACCCCCGCGAATTCATCAACTCTCCACTCTGCTGACAAGTTTGTCTATTCTCGCTATTCTCGGCCCCTCGTGTTTTATCACCCACTCGAGTCTCCCGGTGAAGCACGGTTCGACTTCACAGTCGTTTTGATGGAAAGCACTGAAAACCGATCCGACACCACTATAGGATTTGGACCGGTGAGTCCCGGCATTGGCGCGATACTGGCCGGATTCCTCGGCTATCCGATAGCGCTCGGATGAAACAGCGCACAACCTACCTTACCTGTGTCACCTTTCGATGTTGAGTGGTGCGTGGTTCTGATAGAAAATACCGAATCTGGTAGAAACCGACTGGAATTTGTGGTACATGGAAATGGCGTTACTCTGACTGGCATTCGAGCCAATCCTAAAGCATTCTAATGGCAAGTATAGATATTTTTTGATATCGCAGGTATTCCCCGAGTATCCGATTGTTTTTTCTGGCACGTCATGTCGTTAAAATACTCTTTATACACACATAGATAAAATTCTAATATTCCACAGAATTATCAGCTTTGATCTGCGAAAATTTTAGTTTTCTCATTGCCTAAAATTCGTCATCGTCCTGGTAAAAATTACACGTATCGCTAGTTATGGTGCTGCTCTACAATATCCGGACGAAATTTTGCCATGACTTGATAGTTTTTCCGAGGCTCTTAAGTAAGTGTTTCTCATCGGGATGAATGAATCTTCTTCGGCATGAAAGAACAATGCGTTGGAATGAACCCATCGACGAATATACGACTAAACTCTCGTGCTTGCGTATATGCGCGCGCGCGTGTGTGTGTGTGTGTGTGTGTGTGTATGTGTGTACATACGAATGAGATTTAACGGGTTGGCGATGCGACAAATCTTCTCGAAGCCTCTTACGCCAAGTTGTACGAGTGTCACGACCTAAATTGTCGAATAGCGAAGGAAGTTGCAGCTGCTCGGAGTCGAAGCTACTCACTCGGCGGATTGACAAAGAACGAGGAAGAAAGAGCCCGTAGGAGGCGTAAGAAGATCGAGAGGGAGAGAGACGCAGGGAGAAGGAGAGAAGAAGGAGAGAGGAGGATAGATCGGTGAGGAAGTCGCTCGGTCTCGCAGGCGGTGTTCCTTTTATTTTTTCGATTCTACATCCCCGGAGTGCTCGTTGTCCCACGTTTGGGCGACTCCTCGGGCGTAAAGTCTCCGCCAAGGCCTCCAACTTGACAAGTCTCCCGAGGAAACTTGCGGGCAACTACAATCGCCCTGAGTGCTGTTTTCTCGTTGCCGACTTCCGCGATCGGAAAATCGACGTCGCGAGACAAAACGGTGAAGTCGGCGAATCGGTAATGTAACGTAGTCGCGAACAACAATTTCCAAAGTTTCATATAAATTAATCGTCTCGTCGAACAACCAAAATCACGAAATTCAACGTGCGCAACCGATCGATTTCCTGGATTTATTATCAGTAGATTATTTCACTACCTGAAACAAATTATATTAGGTTATGTCGTATCAGAATAAATAATCTATATAATAATAATCATAATAATTTTTTTCTAAATATACAAATAATGTATCTTAATATACACAAGAAAATAGGTTTTCAACAGATCATCAGCGGCGTTAACCGTGGTACTTTCTCTCCCCCCCTCTTATTGAATCGCTCTTTACGTTATCAGTCCAAGTGATCCGTCGATTTAACGACGACGATAGCGTAACGCGTTCCCACCTACCTTGGACATCGTTTTGCGAGCGGTGCGGTGTCCACGGACACGCCATTCGCGTATTACCTCTCGGCGCTAATGGCAGAATAAGAGTGCAACCGACGGGGTCGAACGGAGGCCACTTCCGACGTTCTCTATAGACGAAGAGCGTCGAGGCGGGCGTCCGTTATGAGCTCATACGCTATACCACAGCTGGAATGCCACTTGGCCCGCGACGCTGTCGAAACGACGCATCGGCGTGCGGCTCAGTAATTTATGTTTGTTTTATTACCGGGAGGAAAATAAGGAAGCGTCCTATTAAGTGGAAGTAGATGGGGGTATGAGAATAATGGAGTAGAGGGGGGGAAAACGCGTGGTAGACGCGAACCACGAAACGACTGGCAATCCGCCTCGTGCGCCAAGCGGTTTCGACCGCTACGCCTGCGGTTATGTCACACGTACAGAGGACACAGCACTCATAAAGGTATTCCATCTCAAAGCACCGCACCCCGGCACCGACTCTTTCACGGACACACACACGCCCGGTCCGTTCAGCGTTTTGCAAGTTTCCTCGCTCACCCTCCTCGCGGTGGCCGAAACAATCGTGAAATGACTATGCGTCGCAGCGTAGCGACGGCCCTAGCGACCACCGCATGCAAATTGACCCACGGAAAATCATAGCGGGCCCTCGGAAAATGGAGATAGAGCCGGAGCGCATGATCCGGGGCTGGCCGGAGATGCGGTAGATTGAAAATTCCACTGCCCGCTTTAAAAGGGCTCTCGAATTTTGCCTCTCGTTGTCCGTGGCTCGGCCATTTGGCTTTTTCGTGGTGGAAGGGAAAAGGGTGGTTGAAAAACAAGAAGAAAACTTGAAGCTTTTTGCGTCGAAGTTGTCGAGGTGTAAAAAAAATTGAGCAAAATTGTTTTCGGTGAAACGTGGAAAATTATCGGAAGGCAACGTAGAAGAAGAAAACTCGGAACTTTTTGCGTCGGACTTGTCGAGGTGTAAAAAAAATGGAGTAGAATTGTTTTCGGGGAAAGATGAAAAATTATCGGAAGGCAACGTAGAAGTGTCGAATTTTTTATAGCTATATTTGTTTTTCGCGGGCCTCGCTGGTGGAAATTTATGGACATGTCGGAGGCAGTCGAATCGATAAACAGGTATAAGCTTGGAGTGCAGTCAGCGAACTTTCCACTCGCCTACGATCTTGTCGTGTTCCGACTACGAAAAAAGAAAGAGAAAGAACTCGGGTCTTACCAAGCTTAAGTTATCCGCACATACGTGAACTATACATGCGTCAGATTTATTTGTAACTCGCGCAGACATGAGCATATCTCTTCACGTAGACACAGATTGAGTTGACTGTCCGTAAGAAACGAAAGATCAGATTTTTTTAGGTATTTTCTCGTGGAGAATCCTCCACGCACGTCTTATTTCTGAGAACTGTTTCCACTTTTCCCATTCCATTTAATCGCCCAATTACCTGCAGACAGATTCAACGTTTATGACGGAGGTTCCCAGATAGTAAAATCAGCTCCATTGCCCAACATCTTCAAAGCTCGCCTTCTCGACTCCCTACTTCGGCAAGAGCTATCAAAATTGAAAAAATACGCCAAAAATCAAGCAATGCTCAGAATTCACTGAGGACAAAATTCAACATTAGGTTATTAGCAACACTATGACAGTGTCGATATTTTATTTAACCTTATTCATATAAACCCTAGCGATGTAACTGCTCGATTCCTCCACAATTATGGTATTGTTATTGCACTTACATTGACTCTCAATTCAACCGAAACACAACAAATACACCAATACCTGAACCAATACATGCGCCAATATTTCACCGAGCAGTCTTCACGGCTCTCTTTCAAAGTTTGACAAAGCTGCACTATGCAACGTGAGAATTAATAATTTTCCACTCCATCCGAAAGTTCCGGGGACAAAGGGGGTTTCTGAACGGTAGACGAAATTGGACCGAGTCCTTGCCACTATAACTATATACAACGACGACATACTATACGCTTTTGCCTCCGCCAGCTGGATCGCCCGCAGTCCCTACCGCGCCTCTATCGAGTACTTTCTTCGGCAGAACTCCGAGCCAAAGTCCCCTCCATCCACCATCCGGCCGACTGAAATCCTACCTGAGAACGTCACATTGGAATGTAAAATCCCAGGGCAAATCCATATACGCGTGGAGCGGCGGTGGCCCCCAGTTGGTCGGTTCGGTATCCACCGTCACCGCGTCCCGTACCCACAATGCCAGTCCGCGGGATAAGCGGATTTAGAGCCCCCTCGGTTTCTTGACCCGGCAACGACCCAACCTCTTGTGCCTCGGTTACCGCTGCCAATGCTACCTCAGCAACTTCTCTACCACACGAGTGTACACTCTCCTTCATCTCCCCTCTCACCTGTGTAGTTCAATTCACTGGAAAATCGGTCGGTACGTACTTTCCCAGTGATCTAGGGCACACATCTCTCACTACCTCTATTTCGTCCTGCGGCACTATATCGAGACCGAATCACTTTCCGTCCAACCAGCGTAGTTCCACCGACCGGGGATCACGCGCAGCTATACGCGCAATTATTTTCCCAGCTTATCCTTCCCATTTATTTTTTGGTTCCCAATTGTTTCTTTCTTCCCAGAGTGCAATACAGCGTACGAAACAATTTGTAAGTGTCAGATGTGTCTGAACGGGCTTTGACGTAAGCCGCGCAATGGGGCTACGGAGAGAGGCATCGTTGAATCGCCTGTTATGCGAGGATGTGCGCCACGTCGGCAATTAAACGATCCGGCGTGCGTGCCTCTTTTTTCACACGATAACGACCAACCTCGTTGATGAGAATACGGGCTTTTCTTCCATCGCCTTGCTCGCCCCTCCCGGCCTCCCCGGGGAGACAGTCTTGGGGCGTTCGGAGAGACGCGATGATGCCTCTTTTAATTGGATCTAATAGACGCCCGGTTCTTCGGAGTGCGGCTAGGAGAGGGAGCAAAGGCGCGAGAGCGTTTCAACCTTGGCGCGATTATCCTCACCCGCTAAGACCTTATCGCGAAAAGCCATAAAGCGGATCCTTCGCTGGCTCGGCACTTCTCATTTTGCCTTCCCTCTTGTGTTTCCTCGCCGACCCCCACCCTGTCCCTCACTTCTTCTCTATCTTGCTCTTTTCAAACGAATCGGCCGGACGAGCTCGCTGGCGCCGATGACGAAGCCGTAAAGCGTCGCTCGTCGGATCCAAGACTTTTACTGCCCGCCAGTCCGCGGACTGCCGCGGTGTTTCCTTGTTGAATCAATGCCTCGGGAACGAGAGCATCGGGCGCACGCCGACCAATCCCCGCTGACCCCCTCTACGGCACTGACCGTTTTACCCGATCAAGGCTTATTCCACGATCTCGCGCCAACAGCGGCTGCCAGGTGCAATTTCTGACCACCTCTATTTCCGCTGAACAAACCCACCTTGGATAAATCCTATCAGCGGTGCTGGATGTGCGGCTACGTGGGTTCTAGGCCACTGACCCGGCTTCCGTTTCGAAAACACTCCGGTTTCGATCGTAAACAGAGAAGGTCGGATCGAGGAATTTGCGACTTTGAGGCTGCGATAGCTTGGAAGGGTTTGTTGAGTGGTTTTGAGTGAACCACGATGTTTTTTTCGGCCATTGGGATAGCCTTTTTGTCAGTGGATAGGTTCATTAACTTGGGCTCGGACTTGTCAGTAATGAAGAATCTATCTGATAATAAAGTACGAGTTGAAAGTCGTGATAGGCTCGAAAGCTTGGACTTGGAATTATCAATATTATTCTGCGTAAAGGAACCAACGATAACTTTTTTCGGTAATACGAAAAAAGTAAGTACGAATATAATTTCCTTTCTACGAGGTAAATTTTAATCGTTGAAAATTTAACTCATAAAATTCAATTAAATTCTACGTAGTGAAATTCCATTCTATCAGTTTAACTTTGGTTGTTGAAGAAATTTTGTCCCATAGAAAGTTTCAGTCGTGTCAAGCATTGAGCAGATTCAGAGATTAAAAATTGATTACAAAAAATCATTGTCGCAAAAGATAGGCGCGAAAATTGTTTAGTCATCGCGAGTAACCGATCGTAAAGTGTGAAAGACAGGAGGAAAAAGATCCGGTAGTGGGAAAAAAACGATCGAACCGAGAGAGCCCGAGCGAGGTGGGAGTACCGAATGTACTAGTCGAAGGATGACCGGTAACGTTTCTTTGTTGCTCTCACCATGGCGAATACCTGCATGGAGTCGTTTAGCGCGAAGTCGTCATTTAGATACTTGCTAAAAGCGATTCGCCATAAAAGTGAAATCTCGCGAATGCCCGGCCAAGCACGACTCAGATAGGAAGTCTAATGGCTGTACATTTCTTAACCGGCCAAAAGTGCGAGTCGGGCTGGACGTTTATGATGCGAGCCCGGCGTTCCAGTCTGATGGGAGTAGTCTGCTTGTGCCTCGATAAACCCAAGTGTTTCTCCCTCGGATTCCTCCCCCACACAAGTTTCGACTCTATCGCAAATACTGGAGAAATGCCATAGATTTTGTTTGCTCAATAAGAAAAATAGGATGAACAAACAAAACAGCTGCACCGAGAGGAAAATCGGAGATGAAGCGAACACACATGGGAGGTTGACCCAAACAAATATGTTTGGCTCAATGACGATTTAGGTAGTACAACCACCGATAGGTTGAGGGCGACATGAGCTTGACTCAGCCTCACTGTGAGGTGAAAAACGGAAAAACTTGTGTTGAACTTTAATCAATAGATCTCATCGAGGCTGAACCGACCTCAGCGAGTTTGATTGTTTAAAGCTCATCATCAGTTTTGCCGCATTTAACATCATAAGAGGTTGAATAAAGCTTAGGTCGTTAACTCAACTTTTCGGTCGTTGAGCCAACTATATTTGGTTACGGATAATTGATAAATTGACGTTCGTTAAAATTGATGAATTGTTGTTAAGTAGGTAAATTAATAATTTACCTACTATTAGCATCACATTCACGCCTGAGCGTATTCCGATGTTGTGTGTATTCTCCTCGTTCTCGTGTTTTCTTCACGCTCTCAGTGGTATTGAGCTTCTGGAGTCGATGCCGATATCCATCCGATCTCTGACTTCTCGTGTTACCAGAGGGAACTTCATCGTTAACGTTTCCACGAGAGCAATACGTGCATCGAGGATGAACGAAAGCTCGTAGACCTAAGTTCGCCTGGTTAACGATGTACACATCCGATGATTGTACAATTGAATGTGTATCGTACAGCAAGGTGTGCGATTCAGCGGCGAGGCATCGGGAACTGAGGTATGTCTACAATCTCGGACAGATCGGGGAAACCCACAAATGTTTCGGTTTGTTTCTACAAAATTGAATCCACCGCATACCCACCTCGAATAGATACTCGGATATGTCTAAACGTACACGAATCCCTTGCGTGCTCTACGTCCGAATCTCGATACCGACGGTCGGAGTTTCACTCCCGAGTATGAAGTCCTTTAGGCTCTTGAGGCACAGTCAGCCTCAAACGTTTCGGGGCAATCAACGCTGAACAAATTTTCATTAACCTCCATCGATCTGAAGAAAAGACGAAAAAGAGGGAAAACCCCTTACAGAAGAATTCGCTAATGACGGTCAGAATCGCCAGTGAAATTCTCGTTGGGAATATGAGGCTTCGTGCTGTTCCAGTCTTTGAAGTGGACCATTTACCCTCCTGAGTAGTCTGGTCAAGAAACTATTAGCCAGCATAAGAAAAAGAGCACGGTCCATCGTTTTGAAAATGACCCAGGCTTGATCTTGAATCGCATCACTACCAGTGGGAGTTTATTCCCTAGATGAAGTCCTTTAGGCTCCCTTCGTCAGCCTCAAACGTATTGGAGAAACTGAGGCGAAATGAGATTCATTAGTCCCAATTGCTGTCGATCACGAACAGAACAGAACACAGAGAGAGCCGAAGCCTCGCAGCAAGGATTCGGTAATGAGATCTCGAATCGTCAGTCAAATGCTTTTTGGCAATATAACGCTGCTTGCCATTTTAGTCTGTGATGAGAACCATTTACCCTCCATACTGGTCAGGTCAAGAAACAATGGACCATCACAGAAAACTATAGCAGTAGGCTACGCTGTGTTTCATCGTTTTGGAAACAATCCAGGCTTAATCTTGAATCATGTAATTGCCAGTGGAAGTTTCATTGCGCAGATGACGTCCTTTAGTCTCCCGAGGCGTCGTCAGCCTCAAACGTATCGGGGAATCGGGCGCGAAATGAGATTCATTGACCTCGATAGATTCGATAATGAGTTCTCGAATCGCCAGTCAAAAGCTCCTTGGCAATTTGGTGCTGCATGCCATTTCCATCTCTGATGTCTACCATTTACCCTCCTCAGTGGTTGGATCAAAAACTATTTTTGAAAACCAGCCCGGATGGATATTCAATCACATCCGAACAGTTTTTAAAGAAAATCCTCCAATGATGATCCAGTGACGTACGACGAAAAAAGCCAGCATCAACGACATCAAATGTGAAACGCGATCCCGTGGATGCAACTGCGATGACTCGTAATTGGACAGAAACATCGATGCCGCTTCAATCTAAGACTTTTGCTAGGTGTTGTTTCCCCAATCGGCATCAAGTACCGAATCTAACTGTTTGTACATACGCGAAGCTGATGCCTCGAAATAACAGTAACGGGAATAGGAGCAGCAACGGCAACAGCAGGGCAGCTGAGCGCGTACGTGTAGGCAGAGCTCGTTCGATCCGATTGCATGCCGCAGTGATATTAATCATCGGTGGCCTGACGTGCCCTCGCCCCTTCGTTTCGCGTTATTTACCTCCCCACCGCCGCCCGAGCACCCCCTGGCCACGACTGCTGCCGCCGTGGACGCGCGTCAGCGGGAACACCGGTACCTATCGCTGGCGCGACCCCCCAAGTGACCCACCACCGTCACCCTTGGAGCTCCGCGAGGAAGGGTGGAACCCCACGACGCCCTGCCCTTGCCTGTGCCGTATCCCTCCTTCGCGACCCGCCCGACACCCCACTAGCCGTACAGGACGAGCAGCACCCTGGAATGAACAAGAGACGAATCATCCCTGCGTCACTTCGCGGAATTCTCATAAAAAATACTTTCGGTATTAATTAAAAAATGCCACGGCGATAGGATGAGGGAGGGACCCGGAGACCGCAGACGCGGAATGAGCCGTTTGGTCGTTGTACAGCGGCGGAAGATGAGAATTAACGGGATCGCTGGAACACCCCACATACGGAAGGGATGGTGTGAATTTTTTCCTCGAGACCAGCTGTGATGGCAGTTCTCAACAAGTTCCGAATTCGTCATGATCTGCACGGTAGGGTGTCAAAAAAAAATATGGAAAGACCATTTCTCGAACGATTTTTGGGAAACTTTCTTTTCATCTTCATTCATTTGCACTGTTGGGATGAATATGCTTCGTTCGGATCTTATTCTTCGTTTATGCTTCGGATCATTGGACTCTTCGCCCAACGAGCCGTCGCAGACTTCAACGGACGGAATTTTCGTTCCGAGCGCCGGATCTCGTTGTTCAATTATTTCCGGCACTGCCAACGACCAGGTCGTTGATTTGCAATTAAATTTGCCAATGGAGAACCGACGGTTACCAGGACGAACACAGCGATGAATGGTACATAGCATATTCAGATACCGGTCTTGGATTATGTGCAGGTTGAACTGTTATATATTGCCTTCGCCTCTCATTCCGGACTGGCAACGTGAGACGAGAATGGAAACATTAATGTCAAAAGTTCATGTGGGCACCAAATTATTCACAGTGACGAGCGATACGGAGGTCACCTTTATTTAAGGCCGCACGAGATAACAGCGTTACTTGCCTCACTAGAATTTTTTCCACAATTTCCCATGAATTCTAAATACGAGTTATATTTTTAAAAATTCAGAGGTAAGCGTGGAGCGACTTCATAGAACGTCGGACCGGTTAATCGAATGGTTGAGGATTTGTGTCGGAAAGGGCAAGCTCGACGAACATCCTGCGTGAAAATTGCCTCGATTCAAGGATTATTAATGGCACTCGACATCGGTTATAGCTTCAGTTTATATTAGAAATCGTGGGAAGCGCCGAATTAGGTCGCAGATGTGACCAGGATGGAACCGGCGATCGCGCTACGTTGAACATGTAATGCGTCAGAAAATAAAATTAATCCCCGTGGTTGTTAAAATTAATCCCGTGGACTGTTCGGTACGTGAAAAAGACGATTTCCGTCCGTTTGCTTCTAATTCATACCGCATGAACTTCGAAGTACCAACTATTATAACAAATAACAATCATTTAAATGTTTATCTCATCGTCGGTTACGCGATTATCGAACATTGACCTCATCAAAGTTTTATCAACTTACGCTCTAATTCTTCTGATATTCTACCCGAGCAAAATGTCTTCGTACCGTCATTCGAACGTACACAAAGCAGAACCCTAAAAAAACTACCGAGTCATAGGATAAATTTGGAGCAGGAAACTTGGTACACCAGCACTGGCGATATGTGCAATTTTCGTAAGAGCCGTAGCACGTTTTTTTCCAACCCATATGGTAATTTTTTCAGAACCTGGGTTAGCAAAATGTTGCGTGTCTGGCTAACAATTTTCTGGATAATTCTTAGAATATATTGGATAATCCTAAGAATTCCTGTATTCCCATTACCAATGTACACATACAATAATATGTCATCGCAATAAGAAGCAGCAATAAAACGTGCAAACCGAAAACAACCGTTCGGTGATCGCAACATCACCGATCACTGTATTCTCTGTTGAGAAGAACGCAAGTTCCAGCTGAAATTACGGGACATCCGAGTAACATCAGCGCCATCAAAGGTGACCATATTTTCCAGAGGAACGTCTGAGGTTTAATGCGAATGTTCGCCAGGACATAGCGCAGGATACTTGCAAGTCCCGTCGCTGTGTGCGCCAGATCTATGGTAATTTCTATCGGAACCTTCTCTACACCATCGTCCATAACGCAGATCCTCAAAGCCACTGTCCATTACAATTCCCGTCGAGGGTCTTTCGCACAACCGACATTTCATCTCCGTAACTGGTCACTCGGTTCGCAATCGCGCACAGATTCAGTTATCCCTCCGGCTGACGGGCCACTCGGAGTTTTCATGGAAATCCTAAATAATCGGTTTTATTAAACAACCACCGTAATATCTACGCGTGTAGGTTTCGCGTCCCCTCGGGCTCCGCGGATGAGCCCGTCCCGATGATATAGCTATAACGATAAATAGCGCACGCACACGCTGAGGCCCGATGCGCGCGTGTAGCATCGGAGCACTGTTAATCCCAGGGGATAATCCCGGTCTGTGCAACCGGTTCTGGAATTTTGCGAGCATCGAGCACTCGCTCTGGCTGTTCTGGTAGTGGCCTGACAACCGGACCGGTGGAAGTAGACTCGATTATTCGAGCGGATAGACGGACGCGTCGGCGGTCGTTTCACTGGCTCTCTATCCCGGGAACCCAATAGCGCAATAATATCCATACAGGACTGCGAGTGCGCTATGTTTATGGATAATCACCGAGCGCGCGTTGCAGCTCGCGAGCCAATCCAAACTATCCGCACATGAGCCGTGGCTGAAACCCGGCTCGGGGCTTGTCTTCTCCAAAAGGTGAGCAAAACTAATTTGTCCCGTCTGTGAACGGCAACTCGGCGTCTTTTTTCTTTCCTTCTTTTTTCCCTAACGATGAAAATTCTCACGCGCCAAGGAGGCCAATAAAATAAGCTCGATCGGTGATACACACCTCACCAGATAGCGGCCCATCATTAGCTCGGGTATCTCGGATTCCGCGAGACCAATCGGCCGGGCTGAGCGAAGACGAGTCTCTCCATCGCGCATATTTCACGCGCACCTTCGCTACCCGAGCAGATGAGTATCGCACGCATAATTGGCAATACATCCTAGTTCCCGGCCGCGCCGGGCTTCGATATCTTCGTTCGACGAGTAATGGACGAGCTATCGAGCGACATCGAATGCGCAACGCTCGGGCCGGATACACGTCGCGCGCTGGTTTAACCAACCGTGCAATCTGCCTCTGCATTTATTAACCCTGCACCGTTGTTCCGTAGCTTCATAATAATTCGCGCGCAATTTCGAACTCGAGTCTGAACTTAAATTCGACTCAGTTCGAGTTCAATACTGAGTCGAACTTTATCACTTTGTCGACTCGAAATCGCACACCAAGCCTACAATTCGCCTCTGCATTTATCAATTCTCTTTGATAATTATTATTTCCTACTCGGATTTGGCCGTAAGTCCGAACTCGAACTTAAATTCGACTCAGTTTGAGTTCAATACTGAGTCGAACTTTATCACTTTATCGAATCAAAGTCGCACACCGAGCCTACAATCCGCCTCTGCATTTATCAATTCTGTTTGATAATTATTATTTCCTGCTCGGGTTTGGCCGTAAATTCGATCTCGAGTCCGAACTTAAATTCGACTTAGCTCGAGTTCGATACTGAATCAAACTTTATCACTTTATCGAGTACATGTCGCACACCGAGCCTACAAACTGCCTCGGCATTTATCAACTCTGCGCAGTTGTTTCGGAGTGGAAGGCGAGCTCCGAGGAGGACAGAGAAGTGTTCGGAGTACAAACGGGAGCTCGCGGTTTGTTACCCGACACGCATACGATGCGTAAGCGCAAACGCGCGCGCGGGCCTTTCGCCGCTTCGTGCATCCGTCGCGAAAGCCGCGAGCAGCGAAACTCGCCAGGAAGGCGATACGAGACACGACACAGAAAGCCCGACCGCGGGAAAAGAAGCAAAAGAGAGACGCGACGATAGTCTCCGAGCGCCCGGACAGTTACCGGGCCTCTCTCCAGATGCAATGATTAAGAGTGATTCACGGTCCGTCCGGGACAGATGGCGGCTGCTTTCCTAATGAGTTGTAATTAATGGTTTTAGGTATGCGTGTAAAGCGAACGCGAACGAGCGGTCACACTTTCTCAGAAAAGTTACCTCTCGGCGCAGCCGTACGTGTGTATCGCGATAATTCCTTTTTCGCGAGTTGCCGTTAATTAATAAGTATCGGCCGTGCCGGATTCGACCGGGACATACGGCACGATAGAAGTCTTTAAATGGCGCACGGAAATTCAATGGAGTAAAAAAAATAAAGATGCAATTTATAAGCGAAACGAAGACAAGACTTAACCGACTTTACGCACACTGTTGCGACACTGTCGAGGCTGCTCTTTGTGTGTTCTCTCGCAGCCTGCTGTCCGTTTAAAGCCTTGGCCTTTTTTTTTCTCTCATTTTTTTTATGATCGTGGAACTGTGATTCCGAAGCTGCCCGGAGCTACCCATTCGCTTTTCCGATCGGCTATCGACGGTACGATCGTATATGGGTAAAAACTGTACGGTACGATCGTATATGGACAATTGGCATGCATTTTTTTTTTCGTGGAAATATAAAAATGGAAAACAGTTTTAGAGTTTGGGTATTAGGATTAAATTTTCGCTTTTTATTGCTTCGACTGTCGGAGCGTTTGGTTGAGGTTAGAATTTTGAACTTTTTGGTCTTTCGCTGCAATGACTTCGAAATTATGAACTCTCTTAAGATTTGCAATTTTTTATTTCGGGGACTGAATGTTTCAGTTATCCTCATTTTCTGTATCGAAAAATAAAAATGAATCAAGTAAAGCGTTGGAACGATTAAACAATGCGAAGTTCAGAGGTGATTCAGTTTGGAAAGAATGGCGAAACAATTCCAGTTACACGATAATTCCCAGTAATTCCAGCAACAAATTTTTATATCTTGTCATGGAAGTTTCGTAAAAAAAAAAAAAAAAAAAAAACGGAAACACAGGAGGGAACGGTGTGAAAAATTCAATATTTTTTTTTTCTTTCCTCCGACGTGACGGCGCGGATCGCGTGTCACGTTGCGAGTGAGCCGACACGATTGGAAATATTGAGATTTATTTTAGCTGTCCGATGCCGTTTTATTATGCTCTCACGTACAGGTGAATGTATCGCAAGTCCGCGAGTGTTTTATGAATAATCCATATCGATGGCTTAATGTCGTAGCGCCGTATCGGGCGTTCATGAACGCAACTCGTTCGCCCGTCCGAAATTGGGCCATCGATGTCTGTACACACGCTCGCGCTACGAAATTTAACAACATTGTCCCGCGACCAATTTTTTTCGATCAAACGCGGGAATATTGAATTTTCGTCGTTACCGCGTGGATTTTGTGGAAATCCGAGTTGTCACGAATTCCGAGTGATTTCGTTCACCGACGAACCTCGCGTTATCCGTCGCGTGCCATTTACGTGAAAGCTCGCGCATGCGCGTGCCCTGTGTCAAATATCGATGGAAATCATTTCGTTTGATTATCGGAGTTCTGTTTGAATTTCTGTCGAACCAATTAATCATACACCAGAGCTTATGCTGGTTCGCGCTCCAAAAACTTGAAACAATCGAAGCTTGGGTGTAAGCAGAAAGTTAGTGTCGAAGCCGAAGACGTTGGCCCGAAGGTGAGATCGAACGTAGAATCAAAGTTCGGTCCGAACCTCGGGAGTACTCAAGATGAATCTTAATATCGGAGTTGAGTTCAAAGTTAAGATCAAACTCGACCTGCAATTGAATTTGTAATCAGACACAAGTTTGAATTTAAGGAAAGGACCATGTTGGAAATACGGTTCGCTTTTAAGACTTACGTTAACCGTAAACTCACAATCAAAACTAAGTTCAAACTCTTCATTACGTGCCTAAGTTTCATCTCACGTTCAAACCAATAAGAGACGATTAAATATTCAAACAAAAATCACTCTCCATGTATCGTTTCCTCCAATCTTGACAATCACTGTTCAAGACATCGACGAAAAAGCATTCGAACTCGAAATGCAAGCTAGTTTCGGTTCGCACTCAAGGCACATCTTATTCCATCTGAAGGGCGATCTTAAGTTCAAACTTCACGTCTCGAAATTCCACCCTTAGAATACTTTGGGCTAAAAGTCCACCCAACAGGGAAATGCTTGAGTTTTACACGGGGGGGAGATTCAGCTTCACCGTGGATGAAGGAACTGCCTTTACAACCAAACTGACCTTTTTCCCTTGCGATAAGGGTGAAAAGAATCTGCTTAGGCAAAGGGAATAACGGAGCTGTCGAAGCTCCCAGCCAATCGGCAACGTAGCAAGGCTCTAATTTCACGAGCAGCCGTACACATACGTTGCCCAGCAAACACTTTGGGGGTTTCTTCGGGCTGAGTGCCCGGACTCCGCGCTATCCGATGCGAGGGTTGGGAGTCACCTGCGTACGAACATCAATTGGCGAATGATACCTTCACCTATCGACTTGCTGTACACGACGTATATGCGCGAAGCATTCACACGTGAAGTCTCACGAATGCTCTCTGCCCAAGAGTTTGGTTTCCGTACAGAGCGAAAATATACAACACGTGTGTGTTTCGATTCACGAATGAGGAACATCGTGCAACGACGGATGTTAAACAATGGGAATTTGTTTTACAGCTTCGTCGAAGGGTGTGCTGAAACGGAAGAGCTGGGGTTGAACTCAATTTTTTAATAATTCTTTGATGTCCCATTTTGTCCCAACAAACATTCGGATTTTCAATACCGTTTAACGCCACGTGTCGTCAACTCCACCATCTGGAAGTTACGTTTATTTAGATCTTAAAAGCCAACTCCAAAAGTTTACGAAGCACAAATTAGCATGAATTATGCATTTTTAAATTATTCGACTCATCCTGGTCCGCAATGAAATAATCAACTTTCAAGCTTTTTCCTAAATCGTCCGCGACACATACCTTCCGCTAGTGATGGATGGGTTTTGAATCGTCAGTTGAAAAATAGATAAATAAAAAATGAAAGATTCTCTCGGAAAATGCTTCGACCAGACTGCAGTTCCGACGAGTTATTCGTAGTCCAAATGGGCGGCTGGAGCGAAACATTCGGAGGAGAAACAAACAGAAGGCAAAAACAGTAAATAGAAAGAGCGAGGGGGGAGGAAAAAAAGCTCGCTCTTCCTTCTGTGCGAATGACAGCTCGCCGGTCGCTGTTACCAGGCATGCGCATGCGCGCTTGCCCCAGACATATGCACGCATTTCGACCGGAAAAAAAAGTGACAACTTTACGAGGAAACTGCGCGTCTCTTGCCGTCGCATGAATATGACGAGTCGTCAGCACACCAAACACCAGCGCCGGACTGCCATTTTCCCCGCCGCACTGACGCGGGTCTGCATGAAAATTCGATAAACGTTACCGCTCGCGCGGACACCGGCAGAAAGGGAGCAACTCGACCATGAATGAAAAAGATGAGAAAACATGAAACAAAAAAAATATATATATATAGAAAAAAAAAAAATCTCTCGGAGAATACGTGAGGTGGCGGAAAATTTTATCAGTTTCGAACTTCTTTTGAGGAGCGAGCGAGAAAAAAAAGATGGCGGCTGGATGTGGTCGGGGGTTGAAAAGAGCACGAGGGAAGTCTCGCGCCGCGAATTTAGGAGGAGCCGCGGAATCGTCGTGCGGTCGCTACGGCCGTTCCGACTCCCTCACTTTTCCATCCCGTTCGAGACGGCGGGAATAAAATTCGTGGCAGTGGCGTCGTTGTAAAACACAAAAAAGAATTGTGCGGCGAAGGGTGGTTGGCGAAGGGGGAGGGGGAAAAAAGCATCAAACTGGAAACTTCGAGCGAGTAAGAACTGCGCGTGGAGTGGGAAAGATGAGTAAGAATACCACTTACATGTATTATGGGTCGGCATTGTAATGAGGAGGGAGTACAGTAAAGTCGCGCGTAACGCAAAACCTCCCCGATGAATTCCCTACCGTCAACTTTCCCCGCTTTCGCCGCGAGGATTTTTAGGGTTGATTCGCAAAAAAAAAAAAAAGCCTCGTCGTCCGGAACCGTTGGGTGCGTTTTGCGGTTTTCCGCTCGACGACATCGTTTACGGCGAAAGAAAAGTGCATAAAAATGTTATCTTATGAAAATTTTGAAAAAAAAAGTCCTACAAAAGTTCGCCACTTTCCGCTTTTAGTATACGAGACCTTCGAAAAAATGTCGACCGCTTGTTATGGAAACTGATTTTTTCTCGCTTTTTTTTAGAAGCGAATAGAAAAACATTTCGTGCGGTACGTATTGTGGGAGTGGATTAGAGATTTTACCAACTGCGAAAGTAACCGCGAACAGAGGAACCGACGTAGCGTGGTACAGTGGAGGAAAGCAGGGCAGGGCAAAACTCAATTTTCCAATAATTTTCCGATGTCCCATCTTGACCCAACGGTACAGCTGCATCTTTAGACTCGTTTTGCTCCGCTTTCCCAGTTAAAAATCCAATATCCATTTCAACGGGAAAATTTGCTTTATTACATATATATACATAATGAGACAATCTTTCGGTCGAAGCCCTAAACTTTTGAGAAAGTCTACTGTGCGAGTGGCTTAGCGGTAAAAAAAAAAAAAAACGCGTTCCAAGCTGAAAGAGTAGAGTGGGCGGGAGAGAAAAAGAAACATGAAGGGAGCGTGGAAGTATTTGCATGGAATATAGTAGGTACAATATAATATAGTATAAAGTAGAGGGATGAAGCGAAGAGGGCGGCGACATCGGGTGGGAAACGAGGTAGCTGTGAAGGGGGTGGGGGAGGGGGGTGAGGGGCTATGACTAAATTATTGTAATTTTATGACCGCCGCCGCGGTCGTATTCAAAAGGCCGTTTCTTAGTCCGGGACCCATTCTTCTCATAATTGCAGTTTTAATCTGTCCACTGGACCGAAAGAGTGAGAAAGTCGAGACCAAATCCACAACGCTTTTCAGCCGGTTGCTTCCGGCCCCCAAGATATTTGGTCCGCTAATCTCCGAACGGGGAAGTTATATTAGTTATTCTTGGGTAGGTAGCGGTCCCTTCGTAATGAGAAAACGAGCGGTGCGCCAGAACGGAGCAGACACTTCGGCGAACTCGTACCGAAACGGCACGGTCCGCTCTGGTATGTAACCAGTGTTCTATAAATTAAAATATTTCCATGGCTCCGCTCCGATCGGGAAGCTACTTTGTCTGCGAAGAACATTACCATCAAGAAGACCATTGAGATACAATGGTAATTTTGTTTAAAAAATATGTATGAATATTCCAGCGCGGAAAATTTAGTAATTCTAATATATTTTCGCATACATCTTTTTTACTTTGTAGATTGATATATTTTCATAGTTCCGCCACCTCGTCAACCAAGAAAATTTCCACCAAAGAAATCGACGTTCGTCTCCCCTAAAAATATATAAATGAACATTCTCCCGTCGTAAAAATTGTCGCTCACCCTGTTCAACAATGCTTGACGCGAGGAATACCGATAATACGAGAATTTATCGATCCCCAAAAATAGAAGCAAAACACGTGCATAAACTGTCTCTCCTCCTTCCATTAATTATCTCGGGGCACAGAAAAATCGTACTCATTATCCGCTCTACTTAAATCCTCAATTAAGCAAGCGCCGTGCGAGAGGGCGACCGGTCTCGTTGACAACGACATAGTCTGCGGTTGAGCGTACGCTCTCGAATGTGTTTCGCGCGTGTGCAGCGCTAGTCGAATCCCTGTATTCGGCATGCTGTGAGGCGAGACTACTCACCGCAGCCTATCCACCGCATGACGGTCTTCTTCTCCCTTTTAGCCATCTTCGCGCGTCGATTAAATATACCCCTTGCAGACTCCGGCCTTCGCGCGGCGTTGCCTCGACGTTGGGTCAGGTAATTACGCAAAGTGCCAAGGCTCCCGACTGCCATTGCGCGTTTTTTTTTTTTTCCCCCGTTCCACCGTGTACGTAACGCGACGGTCGGAACTCTCTCGCACGGAAGGCTGTGCGCCGAGGATTATACGTGTTTACGCATCCGACGTATTAAAGAGTGCACGCGGAGAGAAAAGGGTGCGCGAGAGAAAGGAGCAGCGGCAAACCTCCTCCCGCACTTTCCTGCGTTGTGGGTGCTTCCTCATCCCTGGCGAAACGCTTCAATCTCTCCCTCGAGATTATCGGTAAAAGAACCGCCAGACCGCGAGGGAAAGCGTCTACGTGCACTTCCCTTCCTTGCTCATTTTCAACCTCCGTCGAGCCCTACGGATCGGGTCCCTAGCGATCCTCGCGTCCCTCAATGTTGAGAGTGATGCGGTGCCTAAATCAATTGGGTGGTACCTTCGATCGGCCGTAATTATCCTCGCTGAAAGCTAATTACATTGGCGGAGGTGCATTAGCCGATGGCGGATTAAAAGTTCACGATAGCTCCGTAGTTCGATTCCCGATGTATTCTACGTTGAAGTTTGATCACTTAGGAGAGCTGGGCAAACGGAGCGAGTAACTGAAGTACGCATCGAAGCACTAAATTCTAAGTATGTGGCGAGTACTCGCAACTTTGACAATTCGGTTCTGCGAGTATTCGGTACGTCAGTAGTCAAAAACTACCCAGTGCTTCAACCTTAAAGCAGGTACTTCGATACGTAATGCGAGCTTTGATGAGAACATTTTGAGAAACCAGTTGAATCGTACTCGGTGATCTGCTTTTGGGTCAGCAGGCATATTTGTCGTGGCTGACCGTAGGTTGGTTAGTTCTGACCGGTGCCTGACAAGTCTATGCTCTAAAGATAACAAAACTGGTGGACATGCATTAGTTGATGGTGGGTAAAAAATTCCTACTTGATACTTCGACAAGTACTAAGTGCGTGTGCCCAGCTGGTATTTACTGTCGCTGGAAGACGTTTTGCCATCGGATCGTTGAAACTCGGATAGGTTGATGTGTTTGCTCACACTCGATAAATCTTCGATAAGAAGACTTTGAAACGCAGTTAACCCGTACTCGGTGATCCGAGTCTCGGTCACCGGACATCGCAACTGTGCTTTACTCTGGATAGGCTGGTTCCAGCCAAGGCCTAACACAACTCCACGTAGCGCTGAAACATCGAACGAATTTAATGGACCCGCGTTAGCTGGTGGCGGTTGGAAAATTCGAGATAGTTTTCTCGTATCCTAAAGTACTCGTCAGAGTACCTCGGAGTACTCGTTGGGGGGTAGCTCTGGTAGGGATTCCAGCACTGACCCGAGACGGCGCCGAGCCTGGGAGTTCGGCCAGTGCCGTGCCAGGCCTCGCATGTAACAGCTCATCCGGGCAAAACTTACCTGGGACATTTAGAGAGCGGTATACGTGTGGATTAAATATTTCTCGCCGGTAATAGTGGATGGTGAGGAGCGAGAAATAAGCTCTCGGAAAGGGGGTCAGCATAGCTAATACACTACGGTCGCTCGCACTTTCACACTCGTACAGGGGACTTGGGGATGCAGCGTAGCGCGGCCGTTGCCGCGACCACTCGGCCATTTGCCACCGGCGAATCGAAACCGCAGCTCTCGTCCTGCTGACCACGACTGCACCACCGGGGCCAACTCGTCCATTCATCCGTACGTATACAATACCCGTACAGCGATTGCGTCAATGATCGCGTGCACGGGGAGGGCCGTGTTGGTAGGAGACGACGAATCTGCAAATTTCGGAGCACCGTAGCTCTCGCGGCAAAGTCAATATTATATTTCCGATTCCCGAGAGAAACAGTCTCTCTGTAGTGTATCGATAAATAGCAAGATTCCGATACGCAGTTATGCCCCCCCAACACGATGTACCGAACTTTTGGGTCACTGCTGTATTAACTGGTGAACAAGCGTGCGCAATGACCCAACTGCGTTATCGGATTTTGATTATTGTAGGATTTTAAAAAATATGGGAGGGCTAAGAGTTACGACAATTATCGGTTGGGAAACCTAATAATTGGGGAAATTTTTATGCGGGGGAATTAACAGTTGGGATATTTATTATTCGATAGAATTTGTAGTTGGTTTAATTATTATATGGGAGAAGTAATGGATGTAAATAATACTACTTGGGAGGACTAAATGTTGGGACAATTATTATTTTGAGAAAAAAAATTAAAACATATTATTTTAATTGATTATTAGTTCTCCAGATACATAGTTCTCTAACTCGATATTCTACCAAGAAATGAAAAACGAGCATACCAGTCTCCTTCACCGAACGAAACTGCGTGTGCGTCAAACTTTAAATTCGAGGGCTAATTTGTTTAGTCATCAGGAATGCGGGTTGAATTCCACTTCTCGTGAGTAAATTGAGTTGTTTTGCATCCAGTCTCAAAAGGCTTCATTAAGCGACCCTTTTGTCATCGGATCGCGCATCGCGATCGAGAAGCCCCGTCGGATCCCCCCCGCCGATGCAATTCTTGGGGAATTGTTCGTCGAGTGTTTTTTTTTCATACCCTACGCGCACCCTCCGTCTTATCGACGAAATTTGGTATTATTTCATCGTAGAAGCAATACCAACGGCCGGAATTTACTCCGATATATATATCTTTTTTTTGCCTCTCTCCACGGTATCTCATCAAGTGCCGGTGCTGCGAAGCGTCGTGTACACGCCCCGAGACGTATGTGGATCGTCGTCGAGGCGCGCACCCCGATCAACGTACCGTGAACCCTCTACTTGCGCGCATCAAAGGAAAGAGCACCCCTGTGTACATCCCCTGGGTATCCAGTATCGTGGAACGCGCTGCCGGAGTTAAAAAAAAAATGTGGAAAACGCGAATACGAGGGCTGAGGAAAAAGATTGCGGCTGAAGATGCGGAAGAAGGGCGAAGCTGCGAGTAGAGTGCCGCGTATAACGTTGCACATACGAACGGTTGTATTTCCGCAATCAGGGAAGACTTGTCCGGGCTGGCTGGTGGAATCGATGATTAATCGTCGAAAGAACTTCGTCCCTTTGAGGATTAAATATCAGCCAAAAAAGTACTTGCACTTTGTTTAATGTAGAGACGTTGTTTCAATGAATGTCTGTGAGAATTAGGCAGTTCTTGGATAAGAGACTTCGAACCTTGAATCGGTAAACTAAATCCAAAAATAATTTGAATTGACAAAAAATATTAACCTCGAGTAATTCCCACGTTTAATGTTTTTTTTTCTTTTTTTTTTTTCGCGTTTCTATCATCATTCAAATAATGAAAAAAATTCCCCTCCGAAATACCCATGCTGGTCAATGAAGAATAGCCAAGTCTTTCGAAGTTTGACCCGATGTCCAAATTATCGACCTGTTTTCCAAAAAAATTACGAACTCATCAAACTTTTTTCTCGATTACCAGGGAATCTTAGTAGTTGCCAGTTCGACCTGCGCCCTTTTCCGAGCTAACGGCACGGTTTCCTCCAACGCAAAAAGATAATTTCCAGATGTAGTAAGACGGTAATAAAAATAATTAAATAAAACCGGTACCGAAATTAAATAAATCTGTACAAATACGTATGCGATAGACGTTGGTACTGCCGATTTTTTTTCGCCCTCGATTCCTCCGATTCTGCATGGCGGACTTTGCTGCGTTACTCTCGGTGCGTTCGCCTGATCGTGCTGTGTACAAATTAACGGTTCCCTCTCCGACGTTCAGCGAGTCCGGGGCGCGAGGTGCGAGACTCGGGAGCGTCACGAATATTCGCAATCGTACGGCATTAAAGGAAAGTTCGCAGAACTGCGAACTCTTATTGTGTGTTAGTACGAACTTCTCTGTCGTAAATATACACGTGTCCATACACTCGGCACTAACGTATACGTGTTTTACAAGTTTCTCGAGCGACTCCACCACACACATGCACGCCGTTAACCGCGATACAGTAAAAAAAATAAATAAAAAAATAAAAAAAATGTACACTTGTATAGAGAGAGCGTACGTACGAGTTGGTTCGCCGACGACGTCGCGTGTCTCACGGAAATCTGTATTCGCATCGATCTCGCCACCTCGGCCGTGTTCTCTCGCGAAGCAAGCACGTACCTTCCCCCCCACCTTGCCCCTGAGTCGCCGTCGCAAGAAGTGTAAAACGCTTTTGAAAAAAGTATGAATTATTACAAAACTGATCGCCGCGCGATGAAACAATTTTGTTTTCTCGTGGAGGAAGTTTTGGTGAAATATTTTTTTCGGCGACTTTAATGGAAACGTGTTGAGAATGATTTAAAACGTTGAAGAATCGCAGATAGACCAAATATTTTGACGCTTGTGTTTGTTACAATTTACGTAATCATTGAAAGAATCGTTTAGGTTTTATCAGATTTCGAGATGAAAAAAGTTTTTTTCACGCTCTAGGTTTTGAGATCTCAAGTTATCGTGTGAAAACTTGAGGGAATTTTCACTAGTGAATTTGACAAGAATTTATCGCGAGATTTCGGTTTGTGACTTTTACCATTTTGGAGATACTCGTTTAAAAAATAAGACATAAAGAATTTGATAAGGAACTATGTTTTCCCACTGAATTTGTAGAGAATCAATCCAACCGTTTAATTTTAGTTCGACCTACATCGGCAAGGTGTTTCGCGAAATGTGATCCAATCTCGTGATTAAGAATGCAAAGACGTCTCGTGGAAAAATTAATCTTGAGTTGTGAGGTCGTTCGAAATTCCGTAATTCGACGTTTTGCGTGGCGTTCCTTTTTTTTTTTAATTTGCAGCGAGCTGTGATGCATTGGTGTAAGTTTCGCAGTCGTCCATTTGAAAATCGAAGATTTATCGTTTCATTTCTGAGAGTGGTCCGTCGAGTCGAACGGTCCAGCAGTCTCTCTGCTGAATTGCTTTTTACATTGAGTGCAGGTGAATATAAGAACTGGCGCGAAGCGAGCCTCGAATCAAGGACTCGGAATAACGGGGCGAGAAAAAAAAAAAATAATCCGATGAGAGAAAATACAAATTCCGTCTCGGAAGGATTTAACTTCTTGTGAAGCGTGAGTTCGCGCACTTCAACATAACGAGCACAATGTTGGGTTCGATATTGAAGATAAAATTGACTACCATCGTGGAACGATGTGATTTTTGTTTTTGTTTCTAGGACGAGAAATCCATTAAGCTTATTACGTATCCTTTGTCGTTATTGCGGCTTTTCTGCTCTGTTTAACAGGGACAATCATGACGTTGCTAACTAAGGCAGCGAGTTGACGATTCTGTTTCGACAAGTTCTGTATCTAACGTATTCGAGCAAACAACACCTGCTCCACGTCCTGCTCGAAAACTTTCCTCCTTTCGTTATGCTATTTCGTCGTGGAAGTTTCAACTCCGAGTCGCTGGACGGAATCGGCTGTCCTCCTTCAGTGTCGTCTACGTATTCACGAATTTCACATCGATTAGATACTCACCACTAATTCTCACGGATTCTCACAGATATTACAAGATTCCCGCAAAATACTCATAAGACATTGACAGATACTCCCAGTATACTTGTAAGTTACTCCGAAGATACTCCCAAGATACTCCCAAGATACTTGCAGGATACTCGAAAGATACTCAGGGATATTTGGAACTTCTCGCAACACTCGGAAATGCTCAAAGATTCTCTCAGATTCTAAAATACAGTATGTTTGAACCGTCTGAGAAAATATGATTCATAGCATAGACTGAACCGTGGTGTTTTATGAAACGGTTGTGATTGCGCAAAGTTTGCCAGTACATAACGAGAGTCGCGGGTCGCGGCGAGCAGTAAAGGAATAAAGTGTAGGTTGGGTTCGACAGGAGACAAGAAGAACCGAGAGGCCACCGACGTGTCTCTCGTCTCGATCCGTCTCGATAATGGAACGGGCGAGTGGCGAAATCGTCGTCTTATACGTCCCATAGTTGTTCCCTCATATACACAAAACCAATTCAAGTAACTCCATTACAGTTTCTCATTGTGAGAGACGACTTTGGGCGGTATGCTTTCTAGCTTTTTCGCCCACCGCCGGGGGGGAAACCACGACCGCGAGCAATTGTTACTCCCGCCCTGTACGCCGGGCCAACCGCCCTTTCTCTCGGGGTTCCCGTCGCGAGGTTTTACTTCAAAAACTAATCTCGACACCCGCCTCGTCTCGCATTTATAGCCCCAAGCGATATCCACGAATACCGCCGTTAGACGCGAAGCGGTCCTGTAATAGGTACTCCCGAGTTGACGCTGTCCTGACACCGCTTATCGAATCGAGGGCTGCTGAGAGCTTCTTCGGAGTTCGCGTCGATCACTCTTTGAATTTCTTTCTCTCGGTATTCTCGCGGGAGAACGAGCCATCCTTTCAATATATTTTTTTTTCTCATTTCATTTCTTCGGGTCCGAAAACTTTTTCTCGCTCGCGTCGGGCGGATTTTTCCGATGCGTGGCTACAAATATTCGCCGCTTTCGGTGTAGAGCTCCGGTCATCGTGCACGGTAGCTTTCGAAGGATTCAATCCTGATAGAATTTCGCCTGGCCGTGATATCGCGGCTTCGCGAAGCCGAAGGGTGCAAGTTCGATGCTGAAGCGTCGGAGTCTCGCCCTTGGGATTCTCGGCTCTCGAAATACGGAGGTATGGACATAAATGAAAATTGTTCGGTCACTCGAAAGTCGGCAGTGCGTAAAATAGCATTGAGTTCGAATATACGGATCTTTATATCGATTTCGTCCAGGGCGTTAAAATGGAAAGATGTAAATAGTGAAATGGAGCAGGGAACGACTTTTAATACGATAGATTAAGTACTCAAATATTTTATAGTATCTTGAGTATCTTTTGGGCTCTTTAAGAACAAAAAAAAATACATTTGCGCCTTCTCGATGTTAGGGCTTTACGGATAGGCCAGATGAGGTGTAATTTTAAGAGGTATTTCCAAAAGAACTTTAAAGAATCCCTTAAAAATGTACTTTAAGAACAAAACTTTTTTTTTAATTTTAAACAGATGTTATTTGCTTTTTGAAGATTTTTGTATATTTTGGAAATCTCTGTTGTAGATGCGAAAAAAAATTGATTAAATGAACGGGCTCGTATTCTTGTCGGACACTTTAGCGTCGAAAGATTTTTTACGCACCCTCGCAATAGCTTTCGCCCGTTACCGATGTAAACCATCGCTCGCTAATCCAAATCGAGAACTGGCAAGCGAGCGAAACTGTTGAAAATTTGCTGAGTAATAGTCATCAGGAATTCAGACCTGTCCCGGCGCTCAAAGAACAACGGAACCGTGACGTACCAGCACGCGACTACGTCGTTGATCTTGCGATCGCTTGCCAGCTTCCAATATTTGCCAGCTCGCTAAGTACACACGATCCCTCCTATAAGTCACACATACCGACTCATCTGTATGCATGTTTCTCCGCGCACAAAGTTCGTGCAACCTAATGTACGTATAACGGCGTGACGACTGGATCGCCATCATTTCAATCGTCGAAACACCATCGGATTGCTGTTTTTAATTTCAATTTAAAAAATTTCTTTTAGTATCAAAATGTTAACGTATCGTTGATTGGCATTTTATTAGCAATCGAATAGAGCATGATTTCTCGTCGAAAACACGTAAGTTTGATCTCACTTGCACCGCTACAGGGTAAGGTACTTGCTAGGTGCGTTGAATTATGATGGAAACATTTCGAAAAAAATGGCAATCAATCTCGTATCTTTTTTTTTTATTAACTTTGACTCGTCGACGACCTGGGAAATTCGCAAATTATTTTTGTGCGTGCTGAATAGATTGCCAGCCGCCCAATACTCGAAACATCATCGGAAACAATACACAAAATGTTTATTTTTATTTTTACCATCGGCAAAAAGAATCGTGCCGATGATTGGCGTTTCTAGCAGTCAAAGGGAGCACAATTCTTCGTCGGAAATATTAAGCCTCGACCTTAAATCAACCCCCGACAGCATACGACTTTTGCGCAGGTGCGTCTGTACTGCAAAAAATTATTAAATTAAAAGGTAAAATTTCGAATCAATCTCTTACCCGTGTCTCTCTCTTTCCATTGACTTTAACTCATCGACGACCTTGGAAAGTTGCGAATTCTTTTGCTTTTTTATTATTTTTTTTTTTCGCCGTCGCTCATCCGGCAAAGCCCGACGGAGGCGCGTTTTGTCACCGTAAAGCCGTGCGGTAGTTGCAAAGTCAGCTTGAAATTGCGTGACAACCCCGAGGAACAAGTCTCGCCGCCTCACCGAGTAGAGCTACCGGAAACTCGTGTCACATAACGGAGTACATCGTGTATGTCACGCGTTCGTTGAGGCCGCGAGCGGGTCACGCGAGACCTTATCGTTGTAACGTGACGTGAGAGGAGCGGCGGGGAGACGGAACGAGTAGGTGCGGGGCGAAGGGAGGGGTTGGGGGGTTGGTTGGGACAAGCCGCGACAAAGAGAATAGGATGTCATATGGCCCGAGGAGGAGTAAGAAGAAGCATGGCAAAAGCATGCTCGTTCATGCGGGAACGTAACAAGTACCTACATCGCGCTGAAATGCGGCACGTTTAACCGTAGTACCGCGGTCCTATCTCGCGGAATCATGGATAAGCCAGAGGGTGGGTAGGCAGAACGAGAAAGACGAGTTTTACAAATTCTTCCCTAATGGCCCGAAACGAGATCATTGATTACGCGTATCACAAATAGTTTCGTTACAGTTCGAGTGAGCCGGACAATTTATTAGCGTTTCGTGATCAATCGGAGTCCAGGGTGACAAACTGACCGAAGGACTGCAACACGTGTTGTTCCGTCTGCGGATAGGGCGGAGAAGTGGTGAATATGATCCACCTTGATGGGAACTTTGATTAATTATCTCTGGTCGAGACTACGTTAAAAACTTTGACCCTGCGTAAGGCGATCGGCTAATATCCTAGATATGCAACCTGGAAAGGACTGCGTGATAACTGGTAACTGCATGGAATCGATGATTTACCCTCTGAAGTGAATAGCTTGAAGTAGATGTGCGGTGTAACGCGACCGCTTGCGAACATTGATCTAGGAGGGAGTTTACAGGCCGAATCATTCAATCACAGCTGGGCAGGTTGACGAACTATCTTGTAGAACAGCACGCATGATATTCCTCTCCGGATAAAGTAGAAGTGGCAAATATAACCTGGTTTTATCCGTATGTCGATGATGTATGGTCTAAACTTCAATATTAATTGCTTTCACCTTATAATAACACGGTAACCTGCTAACACCCTGGATAACCCAACCGGCAAGAGGCAAGATAATGGCCCGTACCTTTGCAGAATCGATTATCAGCTCTTCGGAACGTCAAGCTTGATAAAGGCGTGCGATGTAATTCAACCGACTGTGAACATCGTGCAAAGTGTTCGGATACAGGCTAAAATTGACAAATATGATCCATTCCATATTTGATTGATTGCGACCACTTTTGCCCACCTACCCTGCTATCAATAATCCTACTTTCCAACGCAGATCTGCCTGACTCATCAGAGTTGCAGACCAAGCGATTCCGAATGAAGGGGCCGATCGAGTAGGACTTGGTCCGGTTGGCTTTCACATGCCAGCACTGGCATGAAACCCGCCATAGACTGCCAGACTTGGCCCGGTCCCGTGCCAGTCCTGGGATCTTAAACGCCAGCCAAAATGCATTCCAACCGACTGGTCAAAAAGCGCCAAATCGTCGTCTTGGCACATTTCCCCCGTATGCATCGAATCGTCGCTTCTATTTTCACAAGCGAACAACCGCATGAGCTGAAAACTCCCGCGGCTACTTGAGAATCAAAAGTTCGTCTTTTCCGCCTGTACGTGCTTGATACGAATCGCTGGCCGATTATCTACGCGCCGCTTATACCTTCCACGTAGGGGACAGCCATTATCCCACTCGGCATAAAAGGGCTGCGAGCGGGAATGTCGAAGAGCTCGGAGAACATTCGATTTCTGGAACAAACGAGTCAGCGAGCGCGCCATTAGCACCTGGAGTAAGTCGTACGGGTTTCTTTGTTCCCGTAGAGTTTCCACGGCTTTGGGCACAACAAAGTGGTCCCGCAAATGCCCGACGGCGAAGAGTCAAAGAACGAACAAACGAGAAGAAACGGACATTGGTCCCTGATAAGCATCGATGGTTAATTATGCGTAATGCATTCGCTGCGCGGTCCTCGCGTAGACACTTGCGCGGAACTCATTGCGCGCACAGTGCTCGGACGTTGCGCGAAACATCCACGCGAACTTACACGAGCTGTTGCGTATCGATGTTACCTACATAGCTGCGATGTGGCGTTGCGCCGTTGCCCGAAGCTCCAGTTAACATTCAATTATCATTGTCCTTCTCAACCAGCTTTGCCGACGCGCTTTCGCAATAATTACGTTAAGCTCGGCACGATACCGGCGTATCCTTTGCGAGCTCTCCTCATTGAATTCCTGAATTAACGAGACCGGTTACCACCAACCTCCGCTCTTCGAGATCCGATTTCTCGCTGTTAGACTGCCGGATTGAAGTTCGCCTTCCCAGAGCTTCCCGTACGGAATATCCAATTAGATTTCGATCGAGTGTCAGACGCATCCTGGCATCTTGATCATGGCCGCTCCGAAACTCGGGCGGATTATCAATTAATTCACAACCGGACAGAAACTTTACGACGTCCCCGATGACAATGGACAGTTGTAAGCGACCTCGGCGGAGAATTCGGAGACTTGACCGTGGCTGGCTGTGTTACGGCTGGTCCAAATTCGAATTAAAAATATTGCCATTGTCGGGAGTCCGAGACAATTTGTTACAATAACCACTGATCAAGTTGTCCAATCGTTTATTTGTTCTGACGACAAAGTCCAAAATAGGTATTAGGATTGAACTGAAATCTCAAATTTTTTTCTTGAAATAATATCACGTTATTCGAAACGCATAAAATGAAATAAATTGAGCTGGTTTCCTCATTAAAAGCATATCAATGTGGGCTTAGAATCTATCAGCAGAAATTGCGTGGTTTCCGGACAAAGTTATTGGATTTACCGGACTTAAAGGCTAATCTACTGAAATACTCGGACCGGATTGTGTTGAGATTGTGCATACTAAAACATGATTGGCACCTCCATCGCCTCCATTGTACTCGGATCGGGTATGTTTACTCCAATGTTAATTTGCATCGGTGATTATAGGCTCATATTGAATTGCAAGCTCACTTGGTCTCGTTTGGCAAATACATTGTATACCCAAAAAAGGCTTGACCCATATACTATATTAATAATAAATGAAACATAAATAAATGAACAGGGTAACAGTAGTGAATATGGCCCCATCCATATATTATTGATTAACCAATCAAACATGTGCATAGCTGGAAACTATGTAGGTAGAATTTCTCTGTCGACTATCGGTGACAATTATTGAATCATTATAAATAGGTCGTATTAATAATTAATATTAATACCATCCGATTTTCCAGCGGTAGCGTTCAAGATTGTCGCCACCATCGAGCCGCTATTCAGTATGGCATAGAACTGCGATTTACAGAGGGTTAAGGTGAAGCGAAAATCACGCGACGGAGAGAGAACATGTTCAATTCGTCTTGAGTGACGACTAAACCGCGTACGAGTGCGGGAGAGACAGCGCCAAAATTACGAATGCATTTCTCTCCGAAACGTTTCCATATAATGAAAAACGAATCACCCGACGCGGTGCGACCGGAATTTTCCCTCCATCGTAGAAAACCCTCTCAGAGAAAAACGCTCTCAAAATATTCTGAGGCTCCATCGATGCAACCCGACTCTCATCTATCGAAAATGCTTTGGATTCGCAGGAAATCTTGCGCCCAACTTTAACCCTGGCCGTTATTCATATTTTTTCTTCCTCTCGCGCAGCGAATCGCGCGACGATCGCCCATTGGCATTGACGATTGGGCACGATTATCCGGAGCGTTCCCAGGCGAAGGGTTTTTCGCCGGGAATTAAACGCCCCAAAAAGAAAACCGGAAAAAAACTCGAAAACTCGTATAAATCTCGGGTTTATCGAACACACGCAGTACGCGAGAGTACGCTAGAGTACACGTATTTGCGGGAGCAAATGGACGGCTGGGTGAGGGTAGTTGCATCGGTGAGGGGAGCTTCGGGCTCGATGTTTTCATTCCCCAATCCATTGTTCCGCCGCTCGTTCTGTAAGCTCGGGCGTTGCTGGTGTCGGCGCTGCTTTTGCTGCAGAAACGCTGATGCGAAACGCTCTCCTTTTTTTCGGCTTCGTTAACCTACATTCGTGTTACTAGCTCGTCACTTCACCTACACCGTACACATCCTCAACCGTGTGTGACTGTCTGTGTGTTCTTGCGTGTGGCTGTGTACAGATAGAAGAGGTACATTGCAGTCGAGCTTTCGCCGGATTCGTTCGGGCGTTCATAGCTTCATCCCCTTTGCTTCGTCCCCGTCATCGTTTCGTTCTCTTCGTTTACTTCTCCCCCTCCCTTTAACCCCCCTCCTCCAGTAGCAGCAACAGCAAAATCACCAGAACCCACCAGCGGCATTCATTGTTTATTCTGCAGCAGCCAGGAATTTTCGCTGATCTACAGTGTTTGCCGTTTAGTGCACGGTACGATAGGCGCTGCTAACTTTGCCTTCGGTCGAGGCGCGAGTAAGCCGAGGGAATGAAAGCCCTGAAAAAGAGCCATTTGGAAAAACCATTTGAGACGAAGGATCAAAACTTGTTCGTTTGTAATTACTATTATTAGAATTGGTATTATTTTGGGCTAGATCATTTTTTTTTTCTTGGTTTTTTTTGGTTTTTTTTTTTGGATGATGTAGAAACGGAAGTTATATTTGAAAATAATTTCGCGATCGAGAACGAGTGGTGTTCGCTCGAGGAAAAGACTCCCTCGCGATCGTACCGCGACTCACGATCCGTGGACGTACGTGACACGATTTTGCGATATATGCGGACCTTTCGCGACCGTTGACGAGGATCGGAAAGAGGGCCGCGAACGAATTCGAACTTAGCGAGGCATGGAGCCGACGTTGGACGAATCTATCGATCTTCGGAACCAAGCCAAACTTCGGGACACTCGAGGGAGACTTTGGAGAGGGGTTTTACATTCCGGTTTATATATTGCTGTGTTATTTTATGATTTAAGGATATCCTATGTTCTCGGGGTTTCTGTGGAGAATCCGCGGAATATTCAGCTTCTTTTGGTGGTTGAATTAACGACGTGACATAAGAAGCAATATTGCCAACTCACTAAACTGGATGTTTCTAAATTTTTTATAAGTTTTTCCCTTAGAAGTGCACATGCAGTTAACTAATCTATTTTTTTTTTAATCTGTCACACGTAGTGCGTCAGAATTTTTCTTTCTTTATTCTGGTTAAGCTGACGAATGGAAATTCCAAACTCGATACCGTTTCAGTTTCTCGTTCGAGTGAACGAATACGTAGAACGAATACGTTGAATGACGTAGAATCAGAACCAACAACGTAGAAAAAGAAACCGACATTGCCAACTCACTATGATGAGTTTTTTTATACCCTATAAATTTTGGTATTGAACTATCATGTACTGAACGACAATTTTTTTATGTTTCAGGCGTAGTGAAAGCCAGGAGCCTCACCATGGAGTGCGGCAAGGGTCGACGGAAAAGCCTGCTGTGTGGTCTGATCCTTGCGTGGATGTTCGTCAACGACTCCATCGTAGCAGCGAGAAATCTTGGTGAGTCAGATTAATCTCGATAAATATCGTTATGGTAATTCTCGTTGCGCGTGGTATTTAGATTTGTCTCACAATATCTCTCGAAAGTGCGACACTTAGGACGCGCTTTAAAAATAGAAAAATCCCGACAAGACCCTTCGATCATAACTTTCGGAGACGATGTTTTCGCTAAATTCCTGAAAAAAAAAACTTCAATCCACTGTTCTTGCACTGATCCTGAAAAAAATGCATCGTTAACAATTGAAGTCAAAGTCATTTCATCGCAACCGACCATGTGTTTTTCAAATATAAAACCGACTCGGAAGTTCGTAATAAATTTCCTTCTGTCTTGACAAAAAAAGACAACTTCAATGTACTTGTCTGAATTTTCCGGATTTTCTCAGCCCAACAACATGTTATTCGAATTCTCCGAACGCCGCTTGTTGGACGAATTTTAGGTCGCCGTTGAACAATGACCCGTTGCTCGAGGGCTGAAACGCTGCGGTTCATATTAAGACGATTGCCCCGCTACAATCCGGCCTGTACGACGTCGTACACTAGTTAACAGTCCGTTCCGTCGAGCGAGAATCGTGGCTGAATCGCGATATAATTTGAAGGAGCTGGAGGAAAGCCAGCAGATGAGCGTCCGGACAGCCGGAGACTGCGACGTTCGGGAAGCGCGCTCTGCGGCAGCTTTGAATAACTAACCTTCGTAGACATTACAGCACGGCAGTCTCGAAGGTGAAGTCGATTCGTTTGCAACAGCGGGAACCCAGCGCTATATTCGCGTAATGAAAACGTAGAAGCAAAAGCATTAACGAGGGCGCAAGTCTGAAGCGTTCCGCGGCTCCGAGTTCAAGAGGGTTCGACTTTGCCCGGGAACCCGAAGACGAACTCAAGCGAGTGAGAGGAACAAACGGCGGAGTGATATATACCTGTAGATAAAGATGTGTATAGCGATACGACCGAGTCTCTCCCTATGTTCCTTCTCGATTATGGCACACTTCGGTGCACCCAATCCGCGTGGCGGCTGCGTTTCCGCTACTGCTTTCTCGCGTTTCTCTCCGCCGCTTTTCTCTCACCCTTTGCGCGGTTCACTCGGTCCTCGGGCGAATAGTTGGAGTAGTGGATCTTGCGTGTATCGCACGTAGATACGTATGAAAAACCCTTCCGTCCTTACGCGGCTGTGTGTCTCGTTCGAGTCTATTGTTTGTCGCGGAGTATACGGGATGTATAGGTTGCATTATGCAAACTATGATGCGGCAAGCCGAGCCACCGTGCAGCTCGGTCAAGCCATGCGTGAACGCAAAGCGAGATTGCGATACTTCGCTCGTGGAGAAGGGCTCAGACGTTCGAGGACTTTTCACCAACTTTTCACTGGAACATGGAGCGCGAGAGAGGGATACCGAAGCAGATGCAGGCAGTTGCGGAGAATGAAACAAGGTGCAACAATGGATGTAGGGACAGACTGTGAAGAGACAGGAGCTAATGCTGGGACGGAAGAACAGACGACAGATCTCTGTACCGAGACTGGTGCAGAGATGCAGATAGAGACGAAGACTCAGACAGAAACAGAAAGTGAAATTCAGGAGGAGACTGAGACAGCGGCAGAAATCAGGGTAAATACGAAGACTGGTATAGACGTACAGGTAGAGACGGAGTTTTGGGCAGGAACTGAAACTGAAATTAAAACAGACTGAAACTGAGACTGCTGATGAAATCAGGGCAGATATGGAGATTGAGACTGAGCCTGAACCTGAGACGGAGCTTGAAACAGCGGTAAAAACATGGGCAGATACGGAGACTGATCTAGCGACGGAGACTAAGACTAAGACGGAGACAGCCCTGAAACGAGGACAATTCGAGGAACTCAGACAGAAATTGTTACGTAAACTGATACAGAGGCCGATTTAAAGACTAATATATAGATTGAAACAGACACGGAGACGTAGACTGAGACTGAGGCAGAGACGAATGAAAAACCAGAGCCACAAACAAATGGAGAAACAAAGACCACAATGGGATCTGATATGTATATATTAAACAATGACGATTTTCTACTGTTGTCTTTGAAAGCAGCCCGTATATTTTAACTCTCATCCGAACAAACCCACGGGAAGGATATCCAATATTCAGGCTATCGAACGGACAGAGCCTGAAGTTCGACGACTCAGACCGCGGCCGGACCTCAGTCAAAGTAGAGCCAGTTACGTCATCGCGCTCGTAAAAACCTGACTAAGCCTTACCCCACGACCCGTCCGCTGTTTTCACGTTCACGCAAACATAGGAAAGGAAGAACGGTAAGCGGTCGGTCAAGCGCTGCATAACGTTCGTGCGACCAAGGGCTTGTTCAACCGAAGCCCCATCCAGATACCGTATAGGTGTATACCTCGTTAAACGTTCCTCGACTAACGAGGGTTAAATATACGCAATCGATACTCGTGTACATTGTATACACGATTGCAAAGCAGTACCGCGTACCTCGAACGCACGCACGCTCGCGCGTTCATGTATACATAATACCTCGGTGTACCTCACGTACATACATACATATATATATATATATATATATATATATATATATATATATATATATATATGCGTGTGTGTGTATGTATATATATATACATATATATTTGTAGTTTAGTACGGTACACGTACGTCGGATCCGACGCATTCCCGACCGAGGCGTGTCCGTCGAGGCAACCCTCCCGGTGAACCCGTTCGCTCGAATGCCTACCTAAATACCTACGAGAATCTCGTGACAGCGAGGCCAACCCCGGACGCGGACGAACCGTCGTGGTAACCGAGCCTCGTCACTCTCACCGAACCAACCAGCCATCCAGGGTACTCAGCCCCGTAACCGGCAAACGGGGTGGCTCCGGCCTCTGTGCTGATCCTTCGTCCGTCTCGTTCGTTCGCCGAACGTACAGTGGTAGGTCCAACGAGGCCAAACGAAATCCTGTTTAGCCGCCCGTGGGATGTCGAATCATGGACGGACTGGCACAAAGGCCACGATCCAACGACACCAATGGCTCGATTTCCAATACCCGGAAAAGGGAAACCATAAGTGACGATGACTTCCTCTCGAAGACAGCAACGCGCTCGTCTGAAAGTTGAGCGAGTCTTGCGAACACCTCTTGTCCATCGGTAGGACGAATAACTGATCGTGATTGCTTTTTTTTATACATTGACGATGGACTCTAATCCAAGTCAGATGAAAGAGTAGGGTTGATTTCTGCAAATTTTGACTGATCGCCTCGGAGACGACGCGGTCGACACAAATCTGGTTGACGTACCAGTTGGAATCTTTGAGAAGGATTCAATGGAATGTCCATATTTCTTCCTTTGGAATCTAAAGCGATTACTACGCGATGTTGGACGGCTCTATCGTGGGTTGCAAATTGTTTTCCCGCGATGCAAGGAAGTTTACGCACACCTCTCGATGATCAACCAATGATCGAATGACGACCGACTGAGGAAAAATACTATTTTTAACTACACTTCCAGTGCGATTTGTAAATCCATTTTGTCATTTCGGAAAATCGAGGGATTTTACTGAAATCGTGAATGATCTCGTGATCCCCTCGGAGCCATCTCGTCCGATACAATCCAACATTCGAGTTGACATAAATCTGGTTAACGTCGTAAACGGGATCCTCCAGGAGGAATCAATGGGATATCCATCTTTTTTTTTTTACCCTCCACAGAATCCGCCGTAAGCGATCCGCGCCGTACGAGGAAAAAGATAGGATTAAGGTCCTCTCGTACTCTCGGTCGTCTCTCACCAATCTACTATAGCAGTCCCCCCCACCCTGCACGGAACCGCGCTATCTCGCGCTCGGGTAGTCCGCGGGGGGGTAATCGATTTCCGATTTTTGGAGTGGCAGCAATTTTTCAACGCCCGGTGAAAAATAACTCAGGAATAAGCTGGAATAAGTGTCGGTATTCGAGCACGTCCCACTCACACATGCTCGTCTTCGTGCGCGCAAAAGTGGCGGCCGGTAGGGGCCGAAGCCGAGGAACTTTGCCTCCTTTGCTCGGAATCTTTCTCCAACTCTTGCACCTTTAATCCACCTATCTCCGTCTCTCCATTTGCCCCCTCGCTATTTTCTTTATTTTCTCTTCCCTATCCGGCTCTCTACTCTATCTTCTCTCCGCTCCGATGTCTTCCTCCTTCCTCCTCATCCCCTTTCGTTTCGTTCGCTTTCTCCGTTCTCCGGGTCTCTTCCATTTCGGGCACGGCGTTGCCGCTCGCGGCATCCGCGCTCGCGGCTTCTTCCTTCTGTTCTCTCGGAAAACGGTGGAACAGCGCCGATCCTACCGGGATTCTGGATAGAAACGGGGAACAGCTACCGAAGATATATCTCGCTATCCGAATCGGGCCGGGGCGGCGGAGTTGTCGGCTATACGGACCGAGACACTTCCCCGTTATCTATTTAATAGATTACGTTTGGATCTACTTTTTGGCCCCTGTGTTAACTGCATCCGACGTGAAAACGGGCCGGGCTCGCCGAGCCGATAAACGGAGGATAATGGCGCGCGGCAGAGAGCTAAGTCCCTGTCTCAGACGGTTTTTCACTTTCGAAGAAAGGATGGAAACGGGCGGAGAGGAAAATTCCACTGTAATTCATACCGTAGGATGGCTGCTTGTTCAACGCGAGATAGAACATAAATGGGATGTATCGGGCGCTCATGGGAGCGGCCCGGGTTTATTAAGACGCGCCGCGAATGCAAAGTGGTGCGAAGATAAAATGACGCCGTATAAATTTGCGATCGAACCCATTGTTCCTCCTAATGGAAGAAGGGGAGAGGCCGAAGCACTCTCGAGGGCTCGCCGCGCGAACCAGCCGGTTTCGTTTCCAAACGATTAAGCTACGCTATATTTAAAATCGCACGAGACCCCGTGTGTATTAATGCATAGGCTTACGTGCAGAGTCCGATCTTCAACCACACTCCCTCCGCCCTTTTCGTCCCTTTGTCCTCCGATACGTACGCGTATCTGCCGTACCAACTGCACCTGGTTCCCGGGAAAAATGAAGGAATGTACCTTCAAATATAAATTCATACATGTTAAAATTTGAGTTCAAACGTAAGTTTAAAGTTGAGTTCGAATTTTAGTTTAAACTTAAGTTTCATTTTAAGTTTAGGTTTAAATTTGAGTTTAAATTTAAGTTCGAGCTTCAGTTCATACTGAAATTGTAACTTGTATCCATTCGTAGATTCGAACAAAACTTGAAACTTGAGTGGAAATGTAGGATGAAACTTGGGATCCAACTTTCAAATTTCCATTCTTCCTCGAGTTCCACCTCAAGTTCATACTGCGTATGACACGCAAACGTTTTTTCAACTACATTATTCCGTAGGTTAAAAAAAGCTTGTTCGTATTATATGTATACGCATTTTTTTATGACGCAACGTCGAATCGTGCCAGCCATTTATTGAGGTAAATTTTGTCGGTCGTCGGGGAAAAATATTCGGTTGTTACAGAGGCGTATCGATAGCAAATGTATGGACAGTCCGATCACGATATTTCCTGTTACTGGCACGTACTGTCCATCGTTACCGAAACATCGAACAATTTTGCAAGAGACCCTCTTGGCTTGCCCACTTGGATGGATATTCGAATTAAGCCACGGTCCCGCAATATATAGGGTCCTTTCTCGACTGGATTATCCGTGCGAGCGGTTTTCACGGCAGAATACACATCGAGCTGCCGCGCTTTGCTTGTTCCGCTGCTGTGTTGCTCGAGGACTTTAGGGTCGCGATTTCATGTTCCGAGGTGGGATTATGAGAGGACCCGAAGCAGATGAAAGTTTCATGGTCCGATGCAGAAAGCAATTGGAACGGGAAAAACCGGGTTGAGAGGGAAACAAAGTTTTCAACTCGAAATGTATTAGTTTTTTCGTCAGCCGATCGACCTTCGTCATTAGCACTCGTCAACGTTAAATCGCAGCAAAAAAAGGTAACAATGAGATTTTCGGTTAGTAATTTTTTTGATACAGTTCACTTCGTTGTTGAATTATTTTCAACAAAATTTCCGAATTAACTCAGATATGACGATCGGTAACTTTGTGTCTGGACAATTTCGACGTGGTGAAAAATAGCATAGGGATGCAAATCTTCGCGTGGAGTAGTTTCATTCGAGTGCGAGGAAACATTCGTAAATGCCCGGTGACGAGGCAGTCATAAGCCACGATTTTCTTGCAATTAAGTCCCGACGATCGGGATCGTTGTGCCGTTTTCTGGGGAGGTCCGGAGTTCCCGCAATAAACGTCGCGTCGGGAAAGTTATCGGGTCGCCCCGTTTACATACGCGAATGGTACGTGCAGCGCACATACGAACCTCACCTACGTGCGGTATATTTTTGTCCCCCGAGCGGAATCGGATTCGCGTTCTCCGTGTATTTTTTTTCATCTTTATTTACGAAACATTCGGTCCAGGCCGAGCGAATGATAAACGGGCGAACGAGCGCGAGTAGGTTAACGATTCAGCCTCGGGACTCGCAGCAAGATTTCACAATAAAAATCCAGCAGAACGGGAAGGCGATAGGGCCGGCAAAAACATTTTTGAAATAAAAAAAACTTGGATAGATAAAAAAAAAATGGAGATAGCCGAGAGTAAGCTCCGAACCGAACATTGTCTCCGCGGGGAATCGGTTGTTATAGTGCGCGCGAATTTAACATGGCTGGAAATGGAAGAAGAGGCGGCGAGACAGAAAAAGATGCATGGGTGGAGGGAGCGAAAAGGGGCGATATAGTATAACGTGGGATAACGATAGTTCCCTCGTTTTCCGCTTCGTAAACGTCAATTTCCGATGAACATGAAAAATAATGAAAGGATACTCAAATGCGGATGCCGTTATTGCGTACAGTCGTCCGCGCAGGTAAGCTGAGCCAACCCTTCTCCCCCTCTTATCCATCCGGCATGAGATAGTATATATGTAGGTATATGCGCACCAATAATCCTCGAGTATTATCGTAAATGAAACGTAGCGAAAAACGTCGGTATGATAGACGATAATATGAAATTCTGCGATAATTGTGCTCGGTCGGAAATCGTTTTGGAGCAGAATCTACTTTTACGCATTACCGATAGAGAGCGAGCTGCAGCTGCAATTGATGCAAATTTTGACGATCGAGGGCAAAGTCTTTGAATCGACGCGCAAATCTCTCGCAGCCGAAGCGTTAGAATCGTGAATTTGGTTTTTTTTTGTCCAGGGTTTATCACGATTCGATGCGAATTCGTAGAGACAAAGACTTGTCGAAAAAAGCAGTCTTGGCAGAATCAACTGGCTACGCCATAAGCGAGAAAAAAAATCAATGTTTTTTTAGACCAAACCCATTGGTTTCTTCAATAAATCCCGTTGTTATTATTTTCCTTTTTTTTTTTTTTACAAAAGTAATTGTTGACATTCGACTTTTAAGAAAAATCAACACTTACCTTTAGTCTCTTCGAAGAAACTAATTGTCACCATTGATTTTTTTTTTCAAGAAAACTAATTATCGCCGTTAGTTTTGGCAAAAAAAAAATGTTAACCAATGTTTATCAATTCCCCTGTTGAAATGTCCGGGTCGCGACTGCTGTCAAATTTCCGCGCTTGGGAGCGCAACCGCGGCACTACGAAGTCAACGGCCCAGGGTGTAACCGGGAGCGCAGAAGAAGCGCTCGTTGACCCTGCACGGACTGCATACCGGTTGTGCTTCTTCTAAGCGCACTTCTTTATCCTAACATATAAAAAAAAGCGCGGTGGTAGAAGTACCGAAAAAAACAAAAAAAAAAGCGGTCAACACGAGGAGTCGCCGCGGGCGGGGCGGGCGGGGGGGGGGGGGGGGGAGTTCGTAGTTGGAAGAGGCGAAAAATGAAAGCCCGAGAGAACACGAACGAGCTCGCGGTGTGGGAAAACTGGGTCGGTGGGATGCGAGGACTGAAGCGAAAAAGGGGCCGAGAGGGAAATTCGAGGACAATAACAACATCGGAGCTGCACTTTCCTCCCCGTGTTCCGCAGCAACGACCGTCTCGAACGGCTGCTCTATCTCCGACTCTTGGCGCTTTTTTCCCCGCCTTCTTCTTCTCTTCGTCCTCTTCCTCTTGTCCACCTTTCGCCACCGCGCGAACTTGCGTTACATTCGCGATTTATTTGCGCCACCTCGCGCCAAGGAAGCATCCGGATTTACGCCGCTTACGATAATAGTGTCGTTCCGAGCTTCCGAGCGCTTGAATCCGAACTTCTTGATGTGTTACACGCCGGATAGAGTGTTGATACGAAAGCTTCCCGAGCGTAAACAATAGTTTACCGAGTCACCGCCGCTTATCGGGGAAAAGTGTGCGTCGGGAAACACGAACACGGCAAGGATTATCGTTTCAGAGTTAACGTTCGTTGCAGGGCCGAGCGAGATTCCATAGAAACTCCACGATTTCGAATGCATTTGCGTAAACAGAGACGCCGTTAGGATTTCAAGCCTCGATTTTGCGAGAGAACTTGCCGGCGAGACGCGATAAAATGAAGGTGAAAATAACGAATCGTCTCGAGGACCCTTCCATTTATGACCAGACGAATCTGGTATCTCGCGATGTGACAAGGTTTTTTAAAAGCTCTTGTGTTAAAAATTGCTTCTGGAAAAATTTAACCAGTCGCTTTGTCCTAGCAATTTATCATTTATTTTTATTCGGATTTGTAACGAAGTTTTGCTCTTTGATAAATCAGCTGAGCCAGTATTGCAGGTAAATAGCAAATCTTTTTGAGCTATCAAATATTTAAAAACCTTTTTTTTTTTTTTACAACATTTATCGCTAAACGAATAATTGCGTACCTCGCGATACGCGACTAATTGAAGTTGAAGATTTTCAGTATAAAATCGTAATGATTTGAATTAACGGTCGTCAGCTTCTTTCACCAGTTATAATCAAAATGGTTCGCAGTAAAAAACTTTTTTACCAGCCGCTTCGAGCTGTTCCATTAATTTTTTTTCATGCCTGTAACGAAGTTCTGCTCATTAAAAAATCCGTTACGCCGGTATTACACGTTACAATAGGCAACAATATTATTGATGTAGGTTAGCCTCGGAACGATGTTGCTACGTGAAAAAAAAAAAAAAAAAAATTTTCCATTTTCACGTTGAGTTGATCTTTTTAGAATCTAATTATCTGGTGCGATAAAAGAAAAGCGCACATTATTTTTAAAAATGTAACGCAATTAGCACGTCGACACACTCTCTCTCTCTCTCTCTCTTACAACCCCACCCGTTCCCTCGCACCCCCGTCGACCCGAATGCGTCATGAGAACAAACTGAATTTCCAAGATGCAATTAGTCGAGATTAAAAGCGGTGTTTTCCGGAAATTATAATTAGGTGCGACGTGACGGATGAAAAAGGGATTATCCGCTCGGGCGTGCTTTCTTCGCGCGGGCGACGAGTTCGCTGGACGCCACGCTCACATTTTTCGCATTAACGTTCGACTGCGACCCCAAAAAGTTTGTCAAAATAATCCGCGCTTACGGCTGGTTTATCTAACGTTAGGAAATTATGTAACGTCATTCGGAATAACGTGGCGAAAAATCTCGAAACCAATTTCATAATCGAACGAAGGCAAAGAGAGCTTCCTGACGAAGCAAGTTGCGAGCCAAGATAGAAGAGTGACGAAAATTGCGAGATAAAAAGGTGGTCCATGTTACGATCGTTGCAGGAAATTAATGAAAATCTAGAGAGCTCTTCGGGTTCGCCCATTTATTAATTTTTGAAATTGTAGAAATTTACCACTCGACGGATTTAATATGCGGTGATTTTTTTTTTTCTTCTAATAAACATTCCGATGAGGAGGACGTGGCATTCGCTGAGATTCTGAAAAGGTTTCGAGCGACCTCGATGAGCTATTCAAACAGAGCAACGATAGACCGTGCTTATCAAATGCAGACAAAGGCTTTTATTCGACATTCCATTCAATCTTTATTTGTCGATGTTTCGCATTGTTCGTCCCGGTACAGAAATCACCGATGGATCGTACATTTCGCGGCGTGGATGACAAAGTGCCCGCGAACACAACGGCGCTACAAGGCCGGCCGGGTAAATCGCGGTGCGGATGCATGCAAACATTCCTGCTGCAACCACCTGGAGTGTTACAATGCCGAGACCCACCCTCTCTTCACGAGTACGCACTTGTCACGAGTAATTCCTCGTTCGACTATGTACACCCGTCATTATTATGCAAAATCTATTCCCAACACCAGCGACACGAACGCAAATGCGGTAGATACGGACCACGAGAGACGTTTTTCCGCGACTATTCTGTAGCAAATCCGCGGTCCATATTCGCCACTTTTACCTAATACGGATGATTATAAATTTTTATTTAGCCGTTATATATTAAATTCTTACTTTTTTGTATCCTGCCAACTGCAAACATGGTAAATATGGATAAACACAGATTATTTTACCCGCTCGTACATTACATTTTTATTTTTCCATCAGCTTGCTGTCGCTTTTAATAAAATATACAAACTGCTGTCTGCACTTGTCAAGAGTAATTTCTCGTTCGGCTATGCACACAGGGAAAAATTATTTTGTAAAATCGAAATACGAAATTTAGTTAAAAAAATTTTATCAAATAAGTGTCAATCTTGTTTGTTCGCTTTTTAGTATAAAAACCTGTACCTTTATTTCCCTCGTCATCGACGATTTTAGTTTGCACTTTCCTCCGTACAACTGGTAACAAGCGGAGCGATCGGAAATTTTGACGAATAAAAAATCATGAAGTAGAAAAAAAAGCCGCCATAAAAAGGACAAACTTTTACAACAGTGCCTCGTTACGAAGCAAAATCCATTCCCAGCTCCGGTGTCGCGATCGCTAAAGCCGTAAATACGAACCACTGCAGATGTTAGCCCGTCACATTTCCATGTCGAATCCCTCATATCCGCCGCTCTTTCCTCATAATAATACACAGAAACGCTCAACCCCTCACTAATTTTCACTTTTCCATCCGTTCGTCATAGCTTAAAAAAAAAAAATAAAACAAACTGCTGCATTTTGCTTCACCCTCCGCTTTGTTTCATTACACGAAACATCCGACGGATAGCCAATGATGTACAGATGTCGATTGATGACCATCGACACATACTTCTGCAGCGGGGCCTGCAAGGGTCGATCGGGAATTTCCGGACCGAGCGTTTTCCCGGTTTTCATCCTCCATCTCCCCCCTACCTCTCTGTTGCTTCTATCTATACATACAAACACTCAACATGCATACATCCTGCCGCGTCCGACAATCGTTCAGAGCCGGAGGCAATATTCATCATCGGCACTGTTCGTATAAACACCGGGGGGTTGAAATATACAACGCTTTCCGATATAACATCACGCATGCATTTTATTTTTTTTATTTATTTTTTTTTTCACCCATCGACGTTTAATTAAAACTTCGACCGCAGCGTACTCAGAGGTTGACGGTGGCAAAAAATCTCTCAAGGACCAACGCCATCTGCGACGCTTCTGCGTTACGTCGTAGTCGCGAGGACTTTTTCGTACATTCGCCCATACAGATTCGACCCTTTCCATCTCTGTCCGGTTTCCGTGCAACTGCGCACTTTCCCGATCAGCGCCGCGGATTCGCGCACACGTATGCACGCTCTGTGTGACGAGCGACCAGCCGATCTTTGGTCGTTTCCCGATCCGGCGTCGCTCCTCAAATCGCGGAAATCCCCAACGGTGGACACCGCTCGTAAATCCTGGAAAGAACTTTCAGTTCACTTATCGTTTGCCCGCCTTTATGTCGCCCATTGAGCGTTGTACGGGCTTGCGAGTCCCTTCGAGCCCGTAAAGGACTAACACGATTCCTCATGTTGCCAGAAAGATTTTTGTACTTTCGCCGATACGTGGAAAATTGCGAGCCGGTCTCGAGTTTTCCTGCTGGGACTACTCGAAAATAATTCATTCGGCTTGCTTGAAATAATTTTTTTTTTTGATATAATCGTTATGTAATCAAAATTAATATATTTTTTTAATTGCTGGTGTTTCTGTAGTTTCGGGACGTAGAATTCTCCGTCCGCCATTCTCTTGTTTACTTGCCGATGATCTCGCGAGTTCGCAACAACGCCCATGTATACTTAACCGGGCAGTCTGCTTCCTCGATCAAACAGAAAACAACCGACGGCTGTTTTCCTTCGTTTCTCTTAGTGCTCCGGCGTACCTTCTCGAGTTCATTCGATAGTACGATTATCCTGGAGCTAGGGCGGGTTCGTATACGGTAATACAATAAACATTGTGTGCTCCTCCATCCCTGACTAAAATCGTTCCGCCGCGCCTTGCCCATCCGGCTTCCGCTGTTCTGCCTCGCTCTAATTACCTCAACAAAATATCCCGAAGCGATGCAAGCTTCTGAATTATTGTAGTATTTCTTCTCTCTTCGTATCTCGTTTCTTGGCTTGTAGAACGTTGTAATTATATCCCAACTACGCCTATTAATGAACGTCCCAGCACCGGCCAGAGTTCAGGTGTCAGCTCGGTTTTGCGCCCCTATTTGGATATGATCCAGTTGACATTTTCTACGACCCTTTCGTTACTCCGTAATTCAAAGCATCAAAGTCCAAAAATATAACAGTTGAATAATTGGTTTCGGGTTGTTCGTTGGCTTATCGATATGATACGGCGAATTGTTAATTTCTCTGTGAAATAGATAATTATCCAATGGATCAATATGCCAAATATCGTCAATAATTTTCCAATATACAAACTCCTAAGTGAGCCATCGCATTGAAACGCACAACTCCCTTTTATTTCCCCGGGCGGTCGAGACTTAGAAAACGGAGTAATGGCCATACCCACTGTGCGGACCGTCAGACTCCGATGAAACGGAGCTGGTCTTCCACCCGACGGTTTTCCACTACGTCCCGTTTCCGCTGACGCAGTCAGAATTGATCGGGAACACCGAGAGCCAGGCCGTTTCGCGAGTGCTCTTTCGAACTCGTCGTCTTCATCGCCATCCGATATACTCCGGGGGTCTTCTTCGCCACTTAACAGGCGCACCTCGTACCGAGCTCCCTCGTCTTCATCTTAGCTCACAATGGCGTCCACCTCGTCGCCCAGCCTTCGCCTCCGCGGGACCTTTTTTTCCGCCTGACTCAGATTCACCCTCTCGACGAAAACCCCCTCGGCCGACGTTCTCGAGTGTCCTCCCTCGTCGGCCTTCGACGAGTGCGCCGCCTCGCTCCCGAACCAACCCCGGTTCAAACATACCCCGTCTCCGTACCGCTCGAAACAGCTTCTTCGCCTCCGTGGTCGCGTTCTCCTTCCGACAACCGCGATCGACTCGTGGAAAAGGGTCCTCCAGTCGGGATCCACTTTTCGTCCCCCGGGGGCCAAGGATTTTGAAAACGCTTTTCCACTTGGACGAACCAACCGCGAAGCGTCGGCGCTATGGGCGTCCCCCTTCTTATTCCCCCACCTCACGACGCAGCCCCTGCTATATGAATAAATATTAGAATTTTGCTGGATAAGCCCCGTTTTTCGATGAGGTATTTGTATCCCCCGGCCTCGCCGATCGATCGGCCAGTGTCGAGACGGAAACCTCCGCCGGTGGCTGTGCGACAGCCACCCTTCTACCCCACCACCCTCCGGGCACATCGGGCTCTACCCTTGTCTTCTCTCGCGTCCTCACCTCCCATCCGGCCCGGCGAACCCCGGCTCTTCCTCGCCGACGAAGCGGTTGAATCACTGTCGCGCTTCGTCTACCCACACATCTGAATAAATATACATGGATCTGGCTAATACGTGTATAGAGGTGTATAGCTATAGATGTTTTTTCAATTCGCTCGAACCCTCTTACGGAAGCAGGCGAGGGTGAAATTCCCCGTTACGTTCGCCGGGGGCGAACTCTTCGTTAAATTTACAAGTGACTACCCGGTTACCGGTATCTCGTCCCTCGGTGCTTCTCTGCAGCCACCTTTCCGTACGGCCCGACTGTTTCGACCGCCGAATCGTGTAGCGCCGATCTAGTATCCGACGTCATACGAGCATTCGAACATCGGGAGATTTGCGTGGAAGTTTGAGGCTCCGGGAGAACACGAGTCAACGATTTGTTGACATGAGAAATGTAGCTTTCCAGTTCCGGGTTGTATCGAAAGGCTCGTGGAACGGAGCTCAAAGACGTTTTCGGAATGGGTTTGGTAATTTGACGATTAGGAAAAGGTATCGGTGAATTGGAAAGATAGATCAATATGAGGAGCGACGAAATACATTTTCTTGAGAGGGACGAAGTGATTTTTTTTTGTGCGGGCGTATTTACGTCATGCCCAATCAAGTTCTATATGAGTGGTGAAGTGAAAATTTCCGGCTGAACAGTTGGGTCGAATCGAAGACAGGTCAACGAACCAACTGTCTAAGATTACTCGGTGAACAGTTAGATATCCCGAATCTGTCGTGCGTTTCAGATTATTTTCAGAGAATCCAATCGATTGGACCGAATCAATTAATTGAACCTCTATAAAGCTTACCTTAGCCTGATGTTGATGGAACACGTGGAATCGGGTCACGTTTCTACATGTGTTAATTCCATCCGGGTAAGAAAGGCATAAATGGAGAGAATGGTTGATCTCGAGCAACAGCGCCCAAGCACGGATACTGCATCCCAGGGATATTTTAGGGACCTTTCAGAGGACGCCAATCAAACCCATAAAACTCATTATAGTCAGCTATTTATGAAATAACTAAAATCGGATCGGATTCTGTGAACCAGCTTTTTTACATGTGACATTCCATTCGGCTGAGAAATATGCAAGTGCACAGAATGATGAATCCCGACCATTAGCACATCTAAGATTGTCCGGTGAATAAACGAATGTTACAACTGTGTCGTATTTTAGGTCCTTCTCAGAGGACCCAATCACCCAGTTCCATTAAACGAATTCAACAAAAAACTCACCTCAGTCAGGTACTAGTAAAAATAGTAAAATCAGATTAAATAATGTGAATTACATCCGATCTTCCACATGACAATTCCACCCGTCTAACAAAGACGTAAACGGACAGAATCACGAATCTCGCCCATTGGTACATTCGAAAGATAAAGCCTGACTCGGCATGTCACTCGGAGCGGGTAACGCCGACAGGGCCTCGGACAGGGCGAATGGAACATGGGGTTGGTCGAGCTGCTACTCCGTTGTGTCCCTCTTGCAGCCTCTCGAGGGTCTCGCCATTATACGACGAGCCAGAGCGAGAAGGTCTGGGAGAGTCGGGCGGACCACCCGCTGCCCAGGGACGACAGTGCGGCTAGTGGCTTGCACAGGGAGAACCCAGATGTGAGCAACGAGAATGCATAATTACAATGGCCCCGACGCCTGGTCTCGGTTGCAGTAGCCAGCTCCCCTCTCGTTTGACCTAGCCAGGCGCTGGCTTCTTGGAGGTTCCCTGAGATTCTCCTTCACTCGGTATAATCTATACAATGCCACCCTCGGGATGAAGCTAGGTTCAGAGCGGATGTTCGATGCGGCGGCTCGGCGGAAAACGGGGCCATGTTGGAAATCGCAAACGGCATTCTTGCGACATTGATAATCCGACCTAACACGGACTCCGGCTGAATGGCCCTTGCGGAACAAAGTATTCTTTCCAATTCTCGTCATTCAGCGCGCCTGAACGATTCGGTCGGTTCTCCTTTTCCTACAAGATTTTGTGTCTATATGTTATTCCTTAAGCATCGCGGAGTTGAACGTTTTCGTGGAGAGATAAAATGCCTGCAGCATCGTCTTTTTCCAAGCACGCGAGTGTCGTGGAGCCAAACAGAGCCTCTTGTTCGACTCGACGGCGAAGAGCTCGAGGGTCCGACGGGGCAACGCGTAACATAATCGAGTGGTTCCAGCGCCCCGTCACGAAGCAACTCCGCCGGCCGGGTCTTCGACGCTCCACTCGATGAACCAAAGTTGCCAGAGAAGGTCTGGGAAACTTCACATTGAGAGAAACCAAGAAAGAGGAATTTAGATGTTTTCATAAGTAACGAATGATAATGCGAACAGACGAGCTTTTGTGGAGGAAAACTCTTAACTGAAATCTTAGAATCCAATAGCAAAACTTGCACGTTCCACTAACTGCGCGCGAGATTTCCCTGTCGTCATTATTATTCATTTCGAGTCGCGGCAGTGAAAATCGTGAAACGATGGACCGAGCTTCACGGGGAAAAGCCGCGAAGCCATTGAGCGCCGTGCCGGTTCTCTCCGTCCCATTTCGAGGCAGTCGAATTTGTTCAACTCGGCTACGGCTCGGATATTCGAGAGTCACGGTTCGCCGGTAAATCCATCGAAAGTGGTTCCTCACTCCAGCTCGCGGGCATTCGCATTTCTCTTATTGCATCGATCACCCGAAGAGCTCTTTCGCCCGGTGACTTTCTATTTCTTCCAGCCCTATCGCGTGTACCTCCCCCATATACGCAGCTTATGTATCTACGTACGTACGTATGTACATATGTACACGCCGTAATCCGGGCATGTGCGAGGAGCAACATTTTCCGTGCTTTCGAGCCTCCGAGCGTGAATCAATTCTCTTCGTTCCAATACACCTTCATTCTTATAACTATACCACTTTTTCCGTCGGCGCGGGAATCGCGAGTCCCGACAGGGGCGCCGTTTCGCGTCTGACCGGCGATCCTTCTTCCACCGCCTCCCTGCACTCTGCTCCACCTATCCAGGTTGCCCCCCCCCCCCCCCCCCCCCAGTCGCACTTCTCTCCCGGCCTCCGGGAATCCCAAGCGTTTTCTTCTCTTTGTAGATATTTTCAGTGCGGGCCGCGCCGACCATTAACTCCGAATAGCGAAGACGAAGCGGAGTGGAGGTCTTCCGAGGAAGCTCCGACGGCTTTCGCAATTGCCGTCGAGCCAAAGTACGCCGAGCGTCGGGGTAGTAAAAGCCACTCTTTGTAGTACCTTGGTGCATACGTACCCGGAGCGGAAACCAAGGATAAAGGAGAGTAAATGTGGAGGCGGAGGAAGTGTGCGCCGAAATCGGTTCCATTCTACTTGCGAGTCTCATGATGAAGTGGCATTCGCCTAGAGCGGCGGCGCAGCATCGAAAGTAATGGCAACAAATCGAAAAAAAAAAAAAAAAGACAGTGAGTGGAAACTTTCATAATAAAAAAGCGAGGTAGGAACTCTGGAAAATTTCAGAGTACCGAAGTGGGGGATTCGGAGTGATGTCACTTTAGAATTTTCGTGACAAACACTCCATCTCCGGCCGATTCGTTGCCGGCGCTGATAGTCTCGTCGAGCGCACCGAAAAAACCAATCACCCGTTAAAAGAGTATCCGCCAGTACAAGTTCAATCCGGGGTGGAGGAAAACAGCACAAAGCACCAACATTGGACTGTCGTGTGTTCTGCGTTTCTCACCGAGCTGGGTGACCTCGATATCCTATCGGGAGTAAATCGCGAAATCGGCGCTGGTCAACATATTGTGCCAATAGCGACCCGGTGTGACACTTCCAATGCTGTGAACGAACGGTTCTATCCCGATCTAGCGATGACCGTGTCGCGACGACTCCGGCTGAATGAAGGTGGCACAGCTTGCAGATGTAATTATGCAATCGCCAAAGTTGGAGACAGAGCCAGTAAATCATCTCGTAGGGATCGAATGCGGCCATGGCAGGTGTGCGATATGCAGTGTACTTTCGAGATCCGTGCCTCGACCATCGCTCGTTGCGTGATGGAAACCACCGCTATACAGGTGAACTTCGTCAGGATAACGAGTGCGTCAACTGGCAGGATACTGATGTAACCTCCGAGCTTGTACGAATAGAATATAGACCTTGCGCTCGGCTGGCGCAGGAAATTGTGTTGAGTTAGGCGATGCCCCTTCGCCTAGCACGGGAGAACCTTCCGGGACGTTGGAACGTCCTTACGTCTTGTTACGCGTCACTTAGGCGGACAGGGGCAAAGATTGCAGCTACCCTCGACCTGCCGTATGCGCAGTCAGGCATGCGGCTTACGACGCCCTCCATACTATGCCGACGTCAATACCTTTCGGTGGTAACGACATGGACGAACATTGCCATTAGTCCGGTGCTGATTCAACTCAGAGGAAAATATCAGGCCTTCCTCAGTCTCAGTCAGGGAACAATGTAACCATTCAATTCCTACCAGGTTTTGTGTGGGGTTGATAAAATCGAAAACAGGAGAAAGAACTTCCTCGTCCAATTTTGGGTCTTTCAAGATCAAGCCAAAACTTATTTCCGGAGCATGGATCTGCCTTCCTTAAGCTCACACGCAAGAAACCAGCTATGATGGACGATAGCTATCCTCAGTCATGTTCCTAGCACCGCAGGTGGAGTCAACTGGCATAACGTAGCGGTACGAAGCCTGATTCGGCGTCAATAAATTCGAGAATAGGACTATGAACTTTAACATCGAACTCGAGGTCTTTCAACGAGGAAGCAAAACTTATGTTCCGGACATGCCACTATCTTCCTAAAACTTCGTATGGCAGAAACAAGTATGATGGAAGTTTCAGTCCGTGCGCCTGACTCACAGATGCAATGAACTCGGCAGCGCATCGTAAAGGACGGAAGCAATCAGTCGACATGCCAACCGGATCGCCCTGACCTCAATCCTGACTGCGTTTCCCGGTGACTGCTCAACCCTTCCTCCAGCACACCAGTGACAGTCGGGGTCCCGTAGAAAAGTTACAAGCACGCACTTTGTTTGCCCTGGTTAAACACCGGCGACCTCTTGAATAATTTTCACATTGGCCGTATCTTCGTTGCCATTGGACTACGAAAGGGCTGAAGCTCCGACGACTCTGTTTGCATCAGCAACTCGCGGATTTAGAACGACCTTTCTCTCGTTTCACGGGATTAATATTCGGTTCAACTTGCAGAGTTTTCACAGCCCACTCGGTAAATTTCGGTAATCGCGAACTTTAATATGTTAGCGAGCACGAGCAAAGTCACCGACTTTGAGGTCGCATTGCACAGTTTCCGGTTGCTATGTTGGATTAGTTTTACAATTGAAATTCGTCGTTTCGTTTGATTTTCAACAAAATATTTACGCTCCTCGCAACGCGTGTTTCATCGAGAACACTGACTCGTCTTTCGCGAAACTCCTAAAATTCCGTATCAAGCGCGTTAGTTATTTTGTGTCGTTTCACGTGTCAGACACGTGTCAATCGCTGGAGTATCGTAGTTACCACGCAGGAGTTGTTTGCCCCCAGGCTTCTGGTTATTTCGACGAAAGGGCGGGTGAGTCGGGATGAAGAGATCGAGAGGAACGAAGACGAATTCGTCGACGCTCCCGCAGGAGTCTGACGGGCGGAATTGAATCCTTACCGTGGTCGCGCTGTATGCGTTCCTCTATGTATTCCTTTTAACGCCAGCTTCCGCCTCGGAAGTTGTGTAATCTCGTGAAAAGCAGTCTCCAACACGGCAAGTCGCGAGAAACCCTGATGTCCCTTTCGGGAAAACCGTATTCTTCACCGGGACGCTCCTGAACTTCTTCGCTAGCTCCGCTCGATTCTGTCTCGAAAACTCCCGTGACTTTTCTGTGCGATCGTTTCTGGCTTCCTCTGCAAGATTTCGGCCGTACTCTTCGCAAGCTCTTATCCCCACTAGGCGATATTAGTTGCCGGTAAGAATTGAAAAAGGGCTCGAAAAGCAGCGAAAGCGCGAGTAAGGAGAAAAAACTCGATCCCGTTTCCATCGCTTAGTCGATGCAAAAGGAACTCTTGGATTATGTCAGTCGAGCAAATTATTCAACGAGTTACTCTTTACTCCGGAGAATATTGCTGTTAATAAAATATCGTTCTATGGTTGCTTCATCGCTACTTCCCGAGGATATGAATCTCCATTCGGAAGGAGATTTCTCGTCTAAATAAGTCCGCTCGTCTTGTCAAAATTAAAGTGATCTTTCAGCCTCGGACGTTCTCTGCAAAGTCTCTTGACAAACAATTATTTATAACATAGAAAAATGTATTTCCTTCAGAGCTGCTTTGTCGGGCAGGTGGGCGAGTAAAATATTCGTCACATCTGCTTCTACGTTTCCAACGACGAGGTTATTTTTAAATAATGGTTTATCATGTTGGGGAACATTTGTTTCGTATTAAATTTATTGAATTTAACCGTTTGGGTTTTATAAGCTTTTCAATTTTTTTCGAAATGTGGGAGTTCCATTAGCTCCAAAAAATGCAAGAGAAATTCTGCACTTTCCGTTCTCCGTTCCCAAAATAAAAGAAATAATCAACCGTTCTCGATTCAGGAGCTGGAAGTGTGGAACGAATAGAGCGATTTCTCCCTCTCGGGCATCAAAAATTCTTCAATTGTTCTGCGCGAGGCAACGAGCCAATATATCGTTTACCCCTCAATCAGAATTCCGCGCTCCATCGTGGCTCGGGAGCGAGAGGGCAGCCGGGCCGAACGAAATCGAAACTGAACCGGAAACGCGCTGCCGCGCGGTCCGTAAGGTTTGGCCGAGGCAAAGTCGCGGAAGGGATAACACGCTGCCGGCGCACCGCGGTTCGACGGTTCACTCCGGTAGCGAAAGCCCGTTCGCACTTATCGACAGCGATATCACGGCAGAGCTTTCCACCCTTCGTCGTGGCTCGTAGAATTTCCTCCGATTTTCGATCTAGCCAGGCATCGCGTCGAATGCGGACGAACTGTCGCGAGCGGTGGGAGGACCATATTTTAGGTGCAACATTCAAGGAATGTCGTCCGAAGTTGGGCCGAGGAGCCCAGACGCGGCCGAAGCACGGCCGGGCAAGGCCCGGCGCATGCGCCAATATCGAAAATTTCACTCCTCTAAGTATTTCCTCCAAACGCGCTCACGGCATTCGATGGCTTATATTCGACGGGGAGGCCATCTCTGCCTTCTCATCCACCTGCCATGTCTTTCGCTCTTATCCACCCCTCAACCAACCAAAACTCCAACCCCCTCTTCACCCTATCATCGATATTCGGAGCAAACAACCGTAAAGTTCCATCGGGACGTCTGAGCCCCGCCAGAGGCGTCTATGTCGACGGTGTTTCCCTCGAAGAGGAAAACGCAAACCCCCATTTGTTCACCAGCCCCTCGCGAATTCTACTCGGTCCACGTCGAGCATTGCACTGTTCCATACCGCTCGCTTTGTACTAAGTCTTTCGGTCTCTCCTATGAGTTCTTTCGATTTCTCGGTGTTCGGCGAGAATGGATCGACGAGCACATCCTTATTCAACGTGTGTCGAATAAGTAGCGCGGAGCTCCTTCGGGAAACGAAAGATTTTGTGCGGTTCCGATCGCTGGCCGCGGATACTACCGAGTCGTCGAAAATATTGCGTCAAAGTTTAAGAGTGTGAGTCGAACTGATTTGCGTAAAGTAAACTAGCTTTTCCCCAAGTATAGCGGCGAATTGAGCCGATATTATCGTAGATTTCACTCACTTGGTTTTTAGGAAATGAAGACCGAAAGTTAATTAGTAAATGTCTGTCGTGGTCTTAAACTGCGATACAGGAACCAAGATTACAGAGAAAAATATCTAGAGTGAATCAAACCTGCAAGACATCCCTAAAAGTCACCTGGAGTAGGAAGAGAAATATCCGGGTGCAACATTTGGAAATTTTTACACACTGACTTTACTCTAACGGGACTTTTTACCTTTTTTTCTCTTCCACCAGCTTGGTCATCCGCAATTCATTTTGGCTAATGCAAACTAGCTTTTTCTCCGGTCCGATTAGTCGATATTTTTTTATTTCACTTTCTATTTTTTAGTAACCGAATAATTGACACCGAAATATAGGAATCAAATATCTATCATAATGTTTTCTAGCTGTTAAATCGGAGCCAAGCATAAGAATATCTAAAGTGGCTTCGAACCTTCAAGACTTCCCCAAAAGTAACCTCCGGTAAAACAAAAAGAAAAGAAAATTTTCGAGCGCAATATTTGGGAACTTTTACACACCGAGTTTACGCCAGTGTCACATATTTTGTTTATTTTCGTTTTTTTTTTAACCTTCGCCAGCTCAGTCGTTCGAGGCCAGCGACTAGAGGTGGCGGGGTTTACAATGATAAACACCGCGAAAAGAGGAAAGTCTTAATCGCCCTCGTTGGAAGCCGGAAGTGCCGGAAGGCGAATCCCAAGGTCCGAGAGACGTACACACTCGAGTTTATCCGAGCCGGGGTTTATTCTAGCGCGTGAGCGAGTTGCGGCGAGGATGTTAGAGTTGGAGAAGCAAGCAGCAGCCTCACTTTCCGGAAGAAAGACGGAAAGAGGTCCACTTACGAGTGGCAACGTGGAGCATAGCATGCGGCAGTACGTACTTCGCGGCCACGTTTTCCTTCCCTTTTTATAGTATACCTCCCTCTTTATTTTTGCTCTATCTCTGTATCTCGGCTGAGCGTACGAGAGAGCCTCGACGCGGCACAAGAGTATCCACTCCTCGAAAGTATCTTTTTATCTCTCTATGCCTCCTCCACAGAGTTCTCGTCGCTCCAACTTCGAGTGTTGCAAGTACATAACATTATCGCTTTTTCTCGCCCAACGATTCGCAGCGACGGAACCAAACACGGATGGCTCATGCCTCAGCGTGATTCGGCATGAAATGAAATCGTACTTTTTATACTCGGTGTTATTTTTTTCTGTATATTATTTTTCACGTTTTTATTTTTTCGTGATCAAAGAAATGAAAAGTCGACGAATGGAGTAACGTCTTGCCATTGGGGATTCCAAAAACCAGCGTCGTAAAAATGGAACTGAAATATTAGACACTTTATTTAGCTCCAGTTTTCGGAATTCGCTGCAACTTTTTCGGTAATAATAAATTTTAAAGCGCATATAACTATGGTGAAATGATACTTTCCTCGCGTATTTCGTATTTCATGGGAAAGCAAAGGAAATGAGTAAAAAAAATAAAAAATAGTCGTGTATAGACAGAGTAAATACATATTTCTCGTCGAGGATTTATCCTCCTCGCTGAGCCGAGGCTGTCCCCGTTCAAATAGTACCGAGTCCTTCTCTTGGAGTGGTAGATGTCGGCAAAATCTTTAAAGCTCCTGGACACGTGCCTCGCCCGTTTGTCTTTCGTCATATACCGCGCACTGGTACGTATATGCTGTACGGCAAAAAACTTTTAACTCGCGGCGAAACTTATTCTGTCGGGATTGGAAGCACGCTCGGAAAATTCGGTTCGAAGAAGTTCATAGGGTAGAGGAAGCGTGCAGACTCTGCCATCGGGCACAGTCCGATAATTACCAATTGTTTCGCGGTACGGCACGTCGACATAACCGTTTTCCGGTTTGCGTTCCTCTCACCCGCTCACGTGGAATTCAGCCCAGTTTCTTTGCAAACTGTTGGAAGAATGGAAGAAGAATCGTTGAGTCTAAACGCTTTCGGAGCCACGTAATCGACTCTGCAATGCATTGGGAAGCAGAGCGGATGTTACGTCACACGATGATCTCAAACCTTTATAGTGGAGTAGGAGAAGTGTGGCGAATATGGAGCACTAGTTATCGACACTAATGCGGAAAAAAATATCTGGAGTCGAATATCACAGAGAATGAAATTTACTCCGTTTTCTTGTACGCTGAGAAACGGGTCTTGAAAAATCTACTGAGTCGCATATGGCAAATTTCAACCAACCCGATCTGTATGGTGTTTCTTGTGAAAGATGCGTTGGCAATATTTTGTGCATTTGGCTAGAAATTTCGTAGATAAAAATGAGAACTTTTCTTTTGATTCATGGTCATTTCTAAAAGATATTTTTTTCCAGCTTTTCGTTGTTTTAAGTCTTGGAAATTAAACCGCCGATGAGATCTGACCTAAAAACATTAAATCGCCAATTGCATGCAAAAACTTTTTTAGTAGCCATATTCGACGTTTTCCCACTCCGAAATATCGAGGCCTTTCCATGGCTCGATATTTTTGTTCTACTTTCTCAGGTCTCTCTCCTGGGGTACAAATTGATTTCTTGCCAGTGCTCCGTTTCCATACTGATAACAGATGACATATAACGATAAGTCTAGCTATTTAACTATATATAAGACTCACTATAGTAACTGGAGTAACCAACTTTGCCGACGTTTCTTCGCGCGAGGCCGAAGTATAGTACGAGAGGTAAATATAATGCGCGCGGTGCTTGCACACACAGACTTTGGGACAGGTAATTAGGAATTACAAATTTTTGAGGACCGCGGGTGGCCGCGGTCAGAGGTCCCGTCGTCGGGCGACCGTAAACTTCGAAATCTTTCTTCCATCATAAATTTTTCGTTTCAACTTTAATTCCAGCACCGCCTGTCTATACACACACCTCCCCACACATCGCACATGTGTACGAGGAACCGTACCTTTCCGTATGCAAATGAGATATTAAGAGATACATCCCGAGCCTGCGCTGTCGCGAAATTGTCCACACCTCTCGCCCAGTCAATACCTTTATCGTTGCGTCGTGAAAAACGATACGCACTCGAAATCTTACTCGAATCCTGATTATAAATATAATTAAAATAAATAATCAAATAATCGAATTTTTGGATGGTTGACAAACTTCGGTCGATAGCCAATCGGCAATATAATATGTAAGTTAAGTCTCTTGTATGTTAAAAAACGGTACATTGATTTCTCTGCCAGATAACAACGCTATTGGATAATAATTTCAGCGAAAAAACATCTCTAACGTATAATAACTGTACGGTATCGGAATCTTGCCGTAAAAATATCATAAAAATTCTACCGTATGCAAGGATACTCGGCAACCACGTACTTCAAGACTCGAAATGAATGATTTAAAAATTTAAATAAGCTGTTTAAAAATGATAAAAAATTGTCAATGATTTTTTCGCAATTCAGATACAAATGTAAAAAAAAAAATTTATTTACACGTTTTATTTTAAAAATACATGTGCATGTATATAGATGTAATTTTCTCATTGCGATGCCGTCATTGACTGTCCGTTATCGGGTGGAACAGCGCTGGAGAGGTTTGAGGGAGAGTTTCTTGTTCGCGGTACGAGAAGCGCGCTGTATCCGCGACCTCGAAGTTGTAATCAACGCCCCTCACCGTCGAGCGGTGAACCGGCGAGCCGAAAATTGTAATCAACGGGGGCGGAGCATGTATAATGAGAACGTGAAATGGGTTCTCAATGAACGCCGCACCTCACCTCGTCCCTCGCGTCCGTTGTTGATGCTGCTCATACACGCGTCCCGATTCCGCGAATTAAAACCGCTGCGCCGTTGAGTCTCCATCGCGCGGGGAACAACAGCTCATTTGGATATGCATTGCATCGGTGTACGCTTCGTAAAATTTTCGTTCCGCGTTACAGTGTAAATGGAAAATTTCGCCGATTCGTAGCTGGCAAGCGTACGTTGCCGGTCCGCCTAATGATGCAAAACAGGCTGTCGGAATATTTAATATTCATTAACGTCGTCAGCGTCACACACGGACTTTGATGTGGGACAGATTATTCTGAATTATTCAGACTTTCCATGCGCCACGGTAATTCGGTAGCGCGACGTTGAAAGCTACCATTTTTTTTTCTTCAATCATACGTCGGATAACTTTTACGAAATCGGGATGAGACGGCCAATTCGAAATTTCTGTGAGAGGCACGTTTCGAGGTTGACTCAATCGAAGAAACTGACGCGCTAAGATGAGTCCGAAGCGCGAAAAAAATTTTTTATATCAGAAAATAGTAATAATAAATTAAAAGAAATATTTTACTAGACAAAAGGTTGATGAGATATTTTTGTGAAATTAAAAAAAGTTAAATGTTTATTTGGAGCGCTGTTTGTGAGGCTGCTAGCGAAATTGTTATTTTTTATGGACGACAGCTTGATTATACATTGCTGGTAAATCGAATCGAAAATTTGATACCAAACAAAATCAGTAGAAAAAAACGTAATAATACATTTATAAAATAAATAAAAGTAAAAAAAAAAAAACTATGAAATATTTGAGGCACAGTTTGTGATGTGGCTGGCAAGATGTGGATGGCTAACTCGATCTCGCATTACTATTCGAAGCGTCGACTATACATATATTTAATGTTAACATTGCACGCGGCAGCTGATTCGACCAGAGCGGGTAAAATAACGAATAATGAAAAATAAAGAAGGCACGACGACGGTGTATAATATATAAGACGCGTGCGATAAATTTTTCTTCGTCGTACGATGAAAAATGAAGAAGGAACACGCGCACCCGGTGCGCCCGACGGACCACCCCTAAATCTGTTAATGGGTTTACGAGCGAGCTTCGACTATACTCGCCTGTGCGTCGAATATACATCGTGCGTTTGTGCCACATAGCGTGGAACCGGTATTTTCTCGCCGGCGGGCGGCGAGTGATTTGTGGCGGTAAAAATAGGCGTCCGACCACTCTCCACCCGCGTACACCCGTATCACAAATATGAATTCTCTCTAATATGAAAGTAAAACTGTGTGAGTTATAAATGTGGGAAGCAGAAAAAGACGATCGGCCGGGCAGGGTGGAGGGAAACCGGCCGAATGTCGACAAGAGCGTTAACCCGTGTACCATTTATGAATTTCGCGAGACCCGGATATCGGAATTTTGTTTTGCCAATGGAAGAATTGATATCGAAGAAGGTCTGAATGTTTGGCGCAGGAATTGGACTAATTACGATCATGGCGGAAGCCACGTTCGCGCCCAGAAAAAAGTATACTTGAATGAAATCAAATTTATTTGGGACAAACAAACATACTAGTTTTCATGTTGGCTTATTGGGTTTTATTGAAATCTAATAAATTAAGGGTTGTATTGAAATTTAATTAGAAAAATTATCTGATGGAACATTCAGTCATTTAATTTTAGTTCAATTAATGGATCGAATACATTTCGAGGGTTGAGTCATTTTTTTTGTTTCAGATATTTGATTGGTATTGAGAATAACTTCGTTCCGCGCGAACACATTTTTTAATCCATGCACCGTTTACAAATATCGCCATGCGGATATTGGGATTTTTTGCCAACGGAAAAATTAATATGGTCGAATGGCGTGTGGATATTTCCTGCAGAAGTGAGACTTCTGGATGCAAGAGATCATCCGCCCTGGTAAATTTTACAGTAGACCTGATACCCCTTTTCATCTCGAAACATTATTTTCGAAAATTAATTTTTTTTACACTACCCCGTATGTAAATCTGTTTATTAATTCTTAGCGCGAGGTTCAATGACTTAGATACATCTATAAAAAAAACACTAGGTTTCCCATACATTTCCCAACGGAGCAACCTCGCGCGTAACTCATCCAACTCGGCGAAATGCACGCAGCGTTGAAAGACCGCGACATGCACTTTCGCATCACCTCCGAGCGTATGACAGTTAGACGTGTAATTTCGCGCGAGTTACGCACTCGTTTGATTTCAAGTTTCGACCCCGGAAACTCCACCTCGGGCCCACAAAAGCCCATCGAATTCGCCGAAGAAAGTCTCGCGGGGCTTCGGTCGTATCGTCGGAGACGCAAGGACCGGCCGGACGAGGCGCTCCGAGTAGTCCGAGGGGTGGTTCTGGCGTCGGTGGAACTTTGGGAATTCCGTGAATCGCGAAACGATAATTTTCGGAGTTGGCCGGTCGAGGGGTTCGCGGTGCTGTAGAAGGGTTTTCCCTCCGGCACTCCCGTCGCAGGTTTCCCTGGCCATCCCGCCAGTTCCTCCTTATTCACGTAACACTTCGTGATTAACGCCGAAGCGAGCGAGGATGCGCCGACGAAGTTCGGGCCGGGTTATATGCACGGTAGCCAACCAAAGGACGGTTCACTCGCGGGAGAAGGACTCTGCGGGACGCGTAGTTTCCCCTCCGTATCTGGTCCCTGCGCACTACGTTCCGCTTCTCACCCTCTCCGACATACGTGTGGATACTCGAAGCGAGAGGGTCGCGAGGACCAACAACGCCGCAAGCCCTCGAAGCCTCGTTTCATCCCCTCGCTGGCGGAACTCGTGAGCGGTCAGATTGAAATCGGACAGCCCGCAGGTACGTTTCTCCACGGTTGTTTCATCGTTGATGGCGCTGCTATGCGCGCTAGCGTCAGTACTCGTACCATGTGTCCGCTCCGGCTGTTGTCTTCCATGGCGTCCCTCGTATTTAGACCGGAGATAGAGAATTGGCTGGCTCGATTCGGAAATTTTTCATTCTTTATTTCCTCCCGTTTACCGGGCGGATAGCGCTGCAGTGCTAGGAAGACGCAGGCGCTGCAGGCGCATGTTGGATCGGGGACTTTGCGTCCTTCTTGCACCGAGAGTCCGAGCGATGCTTCGGGATCAAAGCTACTGAGTCGTAACATCGGATTACACAATGGTTCTTATTGGAGAAAATTATGGTCCTCCAAGAGGGAGATTAATCGAGAGTTGTTGTTGGGTTGACGATGCGCTTGACCGTGCTGGTGCTTGAGTTTGATGCGTGTAAGCTGGAGACTCGGTTGATGCGTGAACGAGCGTGAAGCAAGGGGAGCGGAAAGTAGCCGAGCTAGTGAGGGTAGCAAATGGAAAGAAGATTACACTTGGGATCGTTAAACGTTGATGAAGGAATACGAACGCCAGTGTTTGATGAGAATGGAAAATGAAAATAGTGCGCTTTCAGGCGTGAAGACCAAGCTGCAGGTATCCAAGACGCTTAAGAGTCTAAAGAACTCCTTCATGATTTTTTCTCGTTGAAAGGCGTGAATCCCAGACCCGAGGGAATTATCGGAGCTCGCGTGTGCCGCTCACTCTGCTTCACGAACGTGGTCGTTTCCATGGCCCTTTACACACATCACATAAAAAGCCAAACAAAGAGGACCCTCTCTCAATCCTCTTGGGACCAATCTGGCAAGAACTTCGATAAGAGTCCTCGAACATTTCGTGGCCTCTGAAACGTTACGTTGGGAATCCCAAACGCAAAGCCCCATCCCGATACGACGGCGATTCGACCGATTCAAACTTTGAAGTCCGCATCTTTCTTGTTATCCGAAACTGTTTATTCCCTTCTTGGAAAGTTCCCCGCCGTCGCATCGGGACACGGCTATTACGGTCGAAATGCTCTCCCCGACGCCGGGTCACTCTTTTTCCCTGAGGATTAGTCACGAGAGTGGCGATAGCAGTCGCTCAAGGCGCGGGACGAGTCGCTTTCGCTCTTTCCCGCTGCACCATCGAGATCCTCATCTTACGGAGGATTCTGTTCGATACCGCGATTTATCCGCATCGGCGCTCGGCCCCGAGGCTTGCATCGGGCAATTTTATTGGACGTGACACCGACACCAAGCCCGGAAGCTCTCCGTGGCTTTCCGTCTTTCTATGTACACGCTCCGCAATCACCCTTCTCCGACGCCCGAAAGGCTCCGCATCGTTCGTCTCTTCGTGTCCGTTTTTTCTTTACGTATCGCATCAAGTCCGAGGACTTCGTCCTTCTTTTGACCGTGCACCACTCCGCAATATCGTCGCCGGTGTATTGATTTCGGAACAATCGTCAGGAGTTTTGTGAAGGACCGCTTGCGAATTCGCGAAGTGTCGTCGAATCGCCACTTGACGTCTTCCCCCGACTGCGGAACCAACCGAAGCGGACCTTCGACCAACTGGAGTACCTCTTCGGACCCTTCCGTCCCGGCACGCTGCACTGAACTTTCTGCACTACGAACCATTCTTACCCTCGACAGCAACACCGCTCTCGACCCTCCCTTTACGCAGGATGCTCAGCCTCGAGGACTATCAATTGGCGTCTGTCAAGAGATTTGGATGTTGGACTACGTAGGGACGCGTCTTGTCACCGGACGTCTTATTGTTCGATAAACCGGAAGTAGAGAAACCGTGTCCGCCATCTAAAGTGACCTGTTGTGGTGCACTTTCCTCCTTCCCCCAACTCTGCGACCCGAATGTAATCATCACGAGCCATACGTATCATCCCAACCAATCCGCTGCTCCCAGAAAAGTGACTCAAGTGCTCTCGCCCAATATTTGGCTGTCATCATTCCCAGAGGACCTTCGCCAGGCCGTCGCCACGGCTAGAAATCCAACCTCCAGAGGCTGAAGAATCGTTGACCGCCTTTTCCGAAATCAGCTTGACGGAAGATACGAACGCTTAATCTCGTACTCAGCTCGCGGTCCGCGGACTCAGTGGTTTCTCTGTTTGTCCAGGCATAACGCGAATTTACCGTAGGCACATAAAGCCTCGCTCTTGGTCGGGTCCGACGAAGGGGGTTTCGCAAACGTTCCGCAAACACGTACATAACAAAGGTTCATTAGCGCACACACATAGTCGCGGCCGTAGATACACACGTGCGTCTCGCACATAACTCCCGATCGACACTCAGTTTCTGACGCCATAGCAGAGGCAATTTCTGGGCGAGCTCTTCCAAGCCGCCGACGTCTTCCTTCGATTGCGACGACACTCTCCCGTGCCCTCGCGTACTCGCTTTCAATAGACGATTTCCGGCGCGAAAGCCGCCCTCGTAGAAGAGACCGCCAGACGCGTCGAGTTTCTCGACATCGGGATTCTTTCATTTATTTCTCTCCCGGTCGTCATCGAGAGCCGAGAGTCGGATATTCGTTCTCATTATCGAGAGACGCAATCAGCATGGGTCCGAGAGACCGGTCGCCCATTGTCCGCGCCCGCCATTATATGCGGTGCGTTATACCCGGCCGTACGATGCCCGGTCATATCGCGACGCGGTAAACAGCTGGACGGACCGCTGAGCCGAACGACAACGGCGACGATAACGATGAGACCGGACGAAGACGGCGGAGGACGAGAATTCCGATAAATCAGCGACCCCTTAAGCGACGTGCGTCCCGCGTGGCGAACATGTTCGGAAGAATTCACATGAGATCGTGTGCCGGTGGGCGATGAACTCCGACGATCGTGTGTGTCGCCTATGCGCTCGCGTGTCTGCGGACTCACGAATACCAAAGCGGCACGTCGATGCAACGGCGATATCGCCATCGAGAACTTCTACCTTCGTTCCTTCGTATTGGAACTTGTGTCTCTCATGCATTCACGAATGTATTATGAACAGTGTGCGTGTGTGTGAGTGTGTGTACGACCGCCAAAAATATACGAACGCCGAAGCTCGCGGTCCTCACCCGTCATCGTTTAAAGCATTGCCCCGCTATTTATCATTATATGAGTGCGCATTAATGGCCCGCGAATTCCTTGTAATCCATTAGTAACTGTCCACTTTCGGTGTGCGCGGACCGCGCACGACCGAACCTACGCGAGCACACGGACACGAGCATGCCATTCGGGAAGGCTTCCCTCGCGCTCGGCCAAGATTCGGGCCCCGCTCTTCGATCATCCCGGCGAAACCGGCGTAGGATCGACGAAAACGCCTGGGCTCGAACCCACCCCGTTACGTTTCACACATTAATCCTGAAGAGGAGAAAGGGAGATAGAGAAAGAGACGAGAAAGCCGAGGGAAAAAAGGGTCGACGTTTCTGGGACTGCGACCCGTTTCATTCAAAGATCGGAGCGATCGACCATCGCAGTTACGTCGTTGCCAAAAATTGGGTCTAATATGGAACTGGAAATCGCGCGAAAAAATATTTTAATGAACAATCAAAGATGGATACTGAGAGAAAAATATTTAGGTCACGTAAAGATAGTCTTGAATAATAAGTTTAAAAAATATATATATATGTTTAGGTTATCGTATACTTATCTTGATTAAAGGAAACGAGGGAGCGGAAAACATTAATAATATCCCCGCCTCTAAGGTTTTTCTGTGCGGCGTCGTTATTGATTTCTCGAAAGAGCTCCGGTGAAGTATAATAGCGTAATTATTTTTTTTTAAATGCGAAATCACGCCCTACATTGTATCGGTATTTTGTACTCGGTGTATTTTAACATTGTTATCAAGCACCGACATCGGAGAGATGGAGCTGTAGGCATGGGTGCGCGTTTCCTAACTTTAATTTATCCGAAGTGGTGGATTATTCGGGACAAGGCTGAAAATAGTTTAATAGCGAGTTATTAGAGGGAATTTGCCGTTCTCTCCTTTCCAGTGAGATATTAATCGTTTGAGAGAATTTCAGTGAGGCGATGGTTGTGATTTATTGAAATTTGAGAATTACATTTGCATAGAATTGACCGAGGCAGTTGGTTCGTTTTTTTTTTAATCTACGCGGTTCTTATGCGTGTTCGGAATCGGATCTCTAAATCCAAAAAGTAGAATGACATGAGAAAGTTCTATTATCAGTAAATGTATTTGAGAAATTTCTGCAGTCCTGACTCTGCAAATGCATGAAGAATTGTCGATGAACCGTAAATTACAAAATACGATAAAGCAAGTATTGCAATTATAAAGTCATTGTTGATAATTCATAATGGTAATATTGATCATCTCTAATGATATGATAATCCGTGAATCGTTGACAATCTCTGAATCATTTATAATTCGTGAATCGTCGATAATTTGTAAATTTTTGATAATCCATGCGTGGCTGATAATTCCTAAATTCTTTATGATTCGTGAATCATTGACAATCCGAATGTTTAACCATCCCAGACAGCTTGAGCGATCGTAATGAATTGATGAATCCAAAAATTCCCTCAACACAGATTAACTGACATAGGTCATGAAGAAAAAAAATATCGGATTCCAATATTTAATTCCGAAATGATGATTGCAACGGAAAATATCAAAGGAATCTCTTTAATCGTGACTGCAAGCCGGCGAAGAATCTTTGACGGGACGAAAATGTAAATTGGCAATGAAGCAACTTCGGCAATTATCAAGACTTCATTGTCTTCCTCCGCGCGGAGGGTTGCGTTTCGCCCTGTATAGTATGTACACACAGGAGAGATATTTCTGTCTGGTGCATAAGTGAATCTTCCCCACACTGCGCTTCGAACCGACGCCGCAGTTTCTATATCTGTATAGGCACCTTACGTGCCTGACAAGTTGGACGCCTTACCGAAAATGTTTATTCCATTTGGATGATAAATAATTCAGGAAGAGCTCGGCGAAGCGTCAGCTTTTCGAAGAGTGAGAAAACGACGGAAAGATAGGCTGGATGCGGAAGCGGGACTGAACGAGAGAGTTTTAAGAAGTCGAGGAGGAGAGAGTCCCGGCAGAGTTTCAAAGATAGCGAGACAGGGATAGGAGCGAATTTGATACACTCGATTCTCGTCGCGTTCTCACGCTCCATCAGACATCGACGTCGCGAATCGAGAAGAAATCTTCCGAGCCTCTCGTATTTTCCCTTACCCACTTCTATTTGCTATAGTTACATACGGTTATATACATATGTGTGGATCTCAAGTGCATCCGCGCACGGCACTTTCCATCTTAAACCCAAGACAACATCGTTCATCCCATCCGGAAGTAAGAATGTTGGATACGTTTTTACTCCACGAATATCCGACCCTTGGCCGCCTTGCGAATTCAGAATTTATTGAATATTAATCTTTTATATGGGTTTTATGAAACCACGTAGAATGTAATGCGCGTAAAGCCGATATGCTCATTGATACGGGAAAAATTAATTGATTTATGTTTTCGCCGTTCACGCGGTCCACCATTCGATTCTCTGGGATTTTTTCCGGCCATTCACGCGGTTACATTTTTGGTGCCTGTAGACCGAAAGGGGCAAATGTGATTATAATAGTATTCGTTCATTTTTTTTTAATGTGGGTGATTTTTTTTTTGTAATTTCGAAACGTCGCGTTTTTTTCCGTATTCGACCATGTGAAAACGCAATTTTCAAAGATTACAAAAAATTCTGAAAAAATGGTAATTCTTGGATAATCATTTTTATCTTTAATCAATTAATAAAAAAAACTGTAGTTATTATTACGCATAAAAACAATTTTTGCAGCACCTCCCACGTGCTTAATTTTTTCGGATACTTATCTCATCAGTATTGAAAATTATTTCCATCACTCTCGTTTACTTCACACGTATCCAACCCTCGGTCACTTTTGGAGCGCATCCATAAGATAAAATACATCATACACATTGTCAACCCCTGCAAAATGTGTTGCGCATAAAGTCGATATGTTTATGCAAGCCGAAAGTATCGATGGATTAATATTTTCGCCTCCTACACGCTGCTGCACCCTTTGTTTCTCTGCCACTTTATTCCCCGTCCTTTCCCCACAGTTTTTGGTAACTGCATCACTATACCAATATCGCCCGCGCAGATCGGCACTCGAGTCGTTGATATCACCGTTGCCAAACCCGCCACTTTCGCGCGCCGGATCTTAAACCTCCCCTCGATTAACGCCCGGACTACTCCGGAAAGCCGGCTCTTCGGACGATGGAGTCTTCCCCGATATTACTTCCGTCTCTATTTGTGTGGACAAAGTGACGCAAGGAGGACCGGCAGTCGAGATCGTCGAGAAGGTCCGCAGATTGAAACTCCACTTGGGCAGACCCTTGCGCCCTGACGAATTCGCCTTCGCGGGTGAAACCAAAGATTTCGCTGCCCATTTCGCATTCTACTCTTAGAGCCGAATCTCCCCCAAACCGCTCGACGGTGTCTTACACCCCCGTCACTCCACCCCGCGCTTTCGGTCTGCTACGTTTCGTTCTCGCTGGAAGCTCCCTCGTCCTCTCCGTACGTCCCTCCAGGTTTACACAAATACTCTCGCTCCGGCATTGCTCAAACATTGAATATTAACCGTCTGGCCCACGGTGTGTTCAAGCGGCCCCATCTAGCCACTCGCTTTCCATTTTCCGACGATTTCTGTACCACTCCGTACTCATACATACTATATAGGACTTCCACGAATGTGGTAACCACACAGACGCTGATATTACAGGCCACCCTTTCGTCTGAGCTTTTTCGCACACGGAATATTTTTGCCGATTCCGTGTATACCCAAGTCGAATGCGCGTATATCGATGGCATCCGAAGTAAAAAGGGCGTATGAAGTGTGCATAAGCTCGGCTCAGGCATCGCGACTCCTCCACGGTTTTACCCGCGTATATGAGATACTCGTGTAGGAGAAAGCAAACGAGAACCTCGCGGAAAGGATGGAAGAGTCCGTGAAGGGTCTTCATAAATTCACACGCCGATCGAGGAATGAAAAGTTTGCGAAACTGGCGGACGAAACTCCTCCCGAAAACCGAACGTCTTCGTTGTTTACCTATTCTATATTCCTGTCTCTCGTTCCTCGTTCCATTGCACGTCCATCGACGGTTCAAAAGAGTAACACAGGGATTTGTCGAGTAAGCCCCCTTGAATAAATCCGCAGACTGGAGCGGCCTCGATCCACTGACTGGTTGGGACGGCAGGGTAATTCGGGCGGTATGGACTGGTGGGTGTTGTTATGGCCGGTCGTCGCATCTTGTTACGCGGATTTCGAGCCGTGAGAGACAAAGCCGTTGGCGAAGAACATCGGCAATGAGCGCCGACTTGAAACGACGAGCGGACGAGGAGAAGTGAACTGGATTGTTTGGTCAGAGTTTTTATTTATTGAAGATTGAGAATACAAAGTTATTCGTACAATGATTAGGTGAAACTTTCTGAAATCCTGGTACTTATGTTATACAGAAAAAAAATTTTTTTTTCATTTAACAATTTTTCGTCGTCGGTGTTGCTTACTTAAAATGACCGAGAAAAAAAATCATTGACAAAATTTAAAAAAAAATCTACTAGTCGTTTATTCGGATTTATTTATTGGAGATTAAAAATCAAAAGTTGTTCGTACGAAAATGAGGAAGAACTGCTGATATTCAAGTTTCAAGAATAAATGCACGAATTGTCTCCAACAATTTTTAGTTGAGATTCCTCAAAATTTCCGGATAAAAAACCAGTTCGTTTCCCGAACGGTTAACAATACCTTCGACGCTTTATCGACTCCCGTCGGCTTTGATAGAATTCCTCGGCAACGGCTGATTTCATGCTTCGTTACCTTCCAACCTTTATCCTCCAACTATCTCTCAACACAAAGTCTACCTTTTTCCATTCTTTTTTGCTATTATTTTTTTTGCAACCGAGAGGATACGACAAGGTGAGCAGGAATGGGATCGCGGGCCCGTGACGGAGGGTGTGAATGTCGCACGTGTCGGCCAGGCACGGCAGCTCTCGCGAAGTGTACAGGAGTCGAATGTTGAACTTTGAGAGTTGCACGGCAGAGCGACCCGAGTTTGCGTTAAGTTGAACGTGTGACGGAGGCATTGAGGTACAAGAAAACCGTCGAGCCTGCGGTCTTGTACGCGTCAGGCTCTCAAACGAGATCTCACCTCATCGGGGCAATATTCTCGGCTCGGCTCATTGTCATCGAGCAGCGTGGCGACGGCTCAGCGCACAGGTGACGATTGTCTTTATCGCAAAGCGCGCGACTGCTTCGCCAACTTTCTTCGTTGTCGGAGCAGCTGCATTGTTCGTGTCTACGGAAACATAATAAATTCACACGCAACTATCCTCGACTGTAGCGAAACTGATCCCGAATGGACCAGCGATAAAGTTTCACGCAGCAATTGGCAGTTTCCCAACTCGGAAGACGGAGCCGATTTTTTCAAATCTGAAGTCGAGGACGACTTCGCGTTGGCGGAATCAAAGCTCGCCCGCCATTAAGAATTCGATCGGAGGTTTCGATACGACCTTCCAAAGGTCCGTCGAGAACCGTCAAAGAATCAACTTGAGCCAACAGTTTAATATTCCAGACTTTAAATCCTAGCTTTCGGTTCAATTAATTGCTCGTGTTTAGCACCTTTACTCAAATTGTCAAAAATCACTTAATATTTTAATTAGAGTTAATTTTTTCTAGATTAAGGACATCTGCTTCGATATGAACGATCATCGACTCCAATCAATACTTAAAAGATTCTACAGGAGACTTCAAAAACGTAGCATTCATCCAATCCGTGCTACGACCTCGTCAATTGAATGGCGTGTGAGAACTGAAAATATTGTTTATAAAATTCTCTACCTTTAATTCGTAATTCCGGATCGTTATCGTCTATAGCAGTGCATCCTTATCTTGAATAGCGAGAGTTGCTCTTCTTGCACCTTCGTCGGAAGGGACCGCGGCCAATAAGCCTTCTTCAATGTCCTCCTTTTCTTCGCCTCCCTTGATGTATAGTTTATATATCCCATCTAAGTTACGTTGCCGTGAAGGTACTTCATCCGGAACAGTGTTCCCAGCGAGAAACTTCGGATTTGAAGTCTTCGTCAACCATGCTCGAAACTTTGCGCTGGCGCCTCTACTATTCGCCAGGAGACCAGCACGGCAACAACATAGTCGCTGCCGCTGCTGCTCCCGCTGCTGCTGGTGACTGTTTAATTATGTAATCCTAAATTTACATAATTGGGCACGATGGCGGGGCACCGCGCTTAAGTCGCTGGGTAGAACGACGGGGACCGAGAACGAGTACGTACGTCGTACGTGTTCGTGCTCGACGGAAAGAAAGGCGTCGAGCGTTTGCGATGCGAACGAAGAGACAGGAAACCGTGATGCATTCCTATCAATAACTGCTTCCCACTGCTCGAGCGGCGACTCACGAAACGAACGGAACATCAAACGAGATGAATCTATACATATTCTTTTCATCATTTGCTCCTTGGGACAAGATTTTTTTGGAACACTCTGATGGTGGATGAATGTAGGGAAGCTCGAATTGTTCGATGCGGATTTTTGGGAGAATCAATCAAGTACGATGTTTTTGTATCTCTTTAAAAATCGAGGGTTTCTCTTGTTGGACACTTGCTGGCGTTAGAGTGATGTTGGTTTCTAAACTAGAGGTGTGTTAATATATTTATTATCGTTTGCTTCATTTTGGAGTAAACGTTGATGAATTTCGCTCGACTTGAATTCGGTGCTGATTTTTTTAAAGGGTGGACAATTTGTTACATTTTTGTAGCTTTTTGAAACCCGTCACAGTGGCGTGCAAGTGTTCGATCGGCGAAATGATACTCGGTAAAGTTGGGTTAATCACAAATATGACGTTGGGGAATCGTGAGAACTCGATGGTTCACGTAAACTCGGTAAAGAATCCGATGACAACTCTGAACTATCATTAAAAATCGAGCGAAGGAGGTCGGATATTAAAAGATGAAACGTTACATCTACCATTCAGTTAAACTTTCGTTCTTCAAATGATTGATCTTCATAGAAGTAAAGAAAAGACAATAGTGTAATATCATAAAAATATGCACATTATTCCCTCGCAATTTTCCTTGGTTCACGGAGCTTTCTGTACAAAGAAGCCAGTTAAGATTACAAAAGACCCTTCCAGAACGACTCTTTGTGAATAGAATTAAAAAAAAATGTATTACGAAGAAATATGAACGTTTCCAATTTCCAGGGTATTTTGCACACTTTAGACGGAATTTTCTGACAGCGCTCTGCTATTTACTCCGGGGCCATTAAAAAAGTAGGCCGCGCTGCACAAAACACGCAACCCTGAACATACACGAAGTAATTTCACTCACGGTTCCACCGAGCGACCGTCCGAGGCGTTGGATTCAATCTTTGTCGTTCCTCTTTTCTCGTCGGTGCGCCTCTTGATTTCCAATTCCCAATCCCGGAACCTCGATTAAACGGGATTGATTGCTCTGCTGAAAAAAAAAATATTGCCACTGGTTTCGCGGCAACGAGCGAAAGTGCTCCAGTTCTATAGGCGAAACTGGCGCGGTACACGTAATGCATTTGCGTGTCCAAAATAGGATTACAGTTTGGTAAGGTGAACGGGACAATCACTGACCGTGGCCCAATTACTGTCCTTTAATCTATAATCTACGATAAAAATCCTATCCGTGTCCTACACACTCAATTTTCCATTTGGACATTTAATTGTATTTCACATTTTGTAATTAAATAGGCATCGTTCCAGAAAATTGCAGTTCGGTAAAGTGGACTACCCAACCACTGACTGTGTTCCAATTATTGTTCATTAATTATATTATCCATGACAAAAAACCTATCTCTATCCTACATTTTCAAACTTTTATTTGCACTTTTTTTTTTAGTATTTTGCATCGTGTAATTAAATAAGCGTCGAGACAGAAAATTGCAGTTCGGTAAGATGAACGACGCGATCATTGATCGCGGCCCGATAACTGTCCGTTAATAATTTTTTTCTATGCATCCACTATTTTTAAAAAACCCTTTCCATTTCCAATACCGTGCGAAGTTCAGGTAGACGGTAACAGGGGCGTTGACCTTACCGAGAAAAAGACTCGAACATCGCTAAAAATTTGATTACGCAGTGTCGCAATAAAAATCTTATCGTCCCATTAATTTTTGTATCGGATGCAATTTTTTTCTTCGCCTTCGAGTGCGATGTTCCCGGTCTCATTAATATAGCGGGGCTCAGATTTCCATTTAAATCGATATTCAATAGTTAGAAAAGCTCTCCAACGGCGTCTGACCGCCGACAGCCGGGCTTCCAGTCTTTGATATTCCAAAACCGGTGGAGTAAAATAAAGCTTCACAAAGTGCTGCAATTTCCGGTGACTGCCAGTACCGGGCGCGTATAATGAGATAAAAGAAAAAAAGAATCGGTAAAAAAAATTCCTTCGCGCTGCAGCGCCGGGATGTACAAGGGCATCATGTTGAAACTTCAAAAGGCCTGCGGCGTTGAAGCGCGAGTCGCTGAACTCTTTTTCACCCTTTGACTCGATACACTTTTAAACATCGCAAATAGTGCATCTGACAAGAATGTTTTTTTTTTAAAGCGCATTTAAAACACACGTGGCGTTGGAAATTTCGAAGGGTCAAATGAAAAAGTACCATTTGCCTAATGAGGTTCCGTAATGAAACAGACTCGCTGTCCTATAAAATTTATATCTGTATTCCCGTAAATAATAATGTTTTTGTTCCCATTACGTCTCGTTAGTTTCGCAGATAAAATTCTACACCGACCGAGCTGGAGAAAACATTTTTCATTTTTTTAAACCCTTTATGAGTCGCGACTCCATCCCCACTCTTGGAAGCTTGTGCAGCAACGCATGGCCACTTCGTGCCAGTTAGTCCCATGTCGGTACGGTTTTGGGCGGCGGGACGTATGAAGCATCAACCTGTTTTATCGTCCCTACACCCAGAAAAATAATCTGTCCGAAGGGTGAGCAGCAAATAATCATTTTCTCGAATTAAATAAATATCTCTTCAATTAAAATAAATAATTATTTGATCGTACAAATATTTCAATCCGAGTCGCGTATCAAACAAAATGGAATAATTACGACAGTCTTCATTAACGACTGCGGTAATTTTGCAGTTCTCAAAGAACGTGATTTAAAGAAATTGCAAAAATGATTAACACTTTTTTTGAATTTGGAGAACTCGGGATTCCCAACGAAGAATTAGAGGAGGAGTTTGTAGGATGCAATTCAGTCGAGCATGTATCTTCATTAGTTCGGCAAGTCTGCATTTCGTCGTCGTTAATGTATTGCGCACAACGAATAACAGAGTTTGTAACTCAGTGAGGGTGGAAACATGGAGCGAAATGCGTCTTTATCGTTCCCTTAATTCATTGGATGGACCGAATAAAGGTATCTCTACATACGCAGATATATACTACACACATATATGTGTGAATGTGTGTGTATGTATATATGCATTTATATCCTCATCTCATCTCGACATTATCTCTGATTTAATTGAATCGCACATACCAAATTGCCCAGCCGTGAAGTCTGTCACTTCCGTGAAGTCAGTCGTGCAGACGCAACCCTTTCTGTCTGCACATTCAGTACATGCGGGTATATACGTATATAACAGGTATACAGCGCACGGTCTCTTCCGCCATCGCGGAATTTTCGCGACGCTTGGACTATAATACCGTGTACACTAATCTTCTTGATATTCGTCCTTAACTTTGACAGTTACCCTGTTATACCTTCCTCATTACAATTTATAATCAATTCGCAGACTTCCACCTAATAACAATGAGAAATTTATAAGAGAAAAGGTTAAAAATCTTTGTGTATTGTTAATTTTACCATTTTTTTTTTTCGAATTTCATTAAAATTATCTCGTTGGTTTAGAGGATTGAAAAACGAATCGGAATAAAGTTGGAGATTCATCGGCGAGAGAAAATTCTCTTAACCCTTTGCGGCACGGTGGGACGCTCAGCGTCCCACCTGCGCCGCCGTTTTTTTTTTTACGTTTCAAGTAGACATTCATTTATTTTCGTGAACTTTCTACAAATTCATGATGATATAATATTAATAAACCCGAAATTGTACTCTAATGCTCTAAAAAATTCGCAAATTTGTTAATATAAATAAACAAATGCAAAAAAAGTACCCTTTTTCGAGAAAAAATTCATTATTGACGAAACTTATGATTGCATTCAATAGAGAATTCATACATATAGGTTTTTGGGGGCGCTGATTTTGAATCTCGCATCAGATTGACGAAATTCAAAATGGCGGATTCAATATGGCGGACTGAATTCGTTAAATTAACTCTAATTTCAATGAAAATTGGTATGCGTAGTTTTTCAGGGTCACTGATTTCAAATATAATATTCAATTATTGAAATTCAAAATGGCGGATCCAATATGGCGGACTTAATTCGTTAAATTGACTCCAATTTCAATGAAAATTGGTATGCGTAGTTTTTCAGGGTCGCTGATTTCAAATATAATATTTATTCATTGAAATTCAAAATGGCGGATCCAATATGGCGGAGTGAATTTGTTGGATTGACTTCGATTTTGGTAAAAATTGATATACGCAGGTTTTTTGGGTCACTGATTTTGCATACGATATTAGATTACATAAATTTAGAATGGCGGATTCAATATGGCTGTCATAATTTCTCAAATTCACTCTACTAATCCTAAGAATTGGTATGTATGGGTTTTTGAGTTCGCTGATTATGAATCTGATGTCTTTGGTTGTCAAAATTTCAGATAGCAAACGTAATATTGCTAACACAAAAATTCAATCAGCGACCCTAAAAACAAATGCATACTAATTTTGATCAAAATCGGAGTCAATTTAGCAAATTAAGTTCGCCATGTTGGATCCGCCATTTTGTTTTTCGATGATCTAATATCATATTTGAAATCAGCGACCCCGAAAACCGATGCATACCAATTTTGATCAAAATCGGAGTCAATTTAGCAAATTAAGTCCGCCATGTTGGATCCGCCATTTTAGATGATCGAATTTCGTAATTCTGATAGCAGATTCGTGATCAGCGACCCCAAAAACTTATAATGCACCATTTCTTTTGAAAAAACTGTGATCTGAAAAATGTGTGCATGAAAGGGTTAAGGGTAGAGTTGCCTTTTTTCCGGGTTATTTCCCTATTCACCCAGTATATATAATGTATCTGGATTCTCAACCCTATTTGCCCAACTTACCACCACGACCAACATCCAAAAGTTACGGTAAAATTTCTTTTTGCCCCGCTGTCCCAATTCGACCCGCTCTCCCTCGATAAAAAAATGTTGAATCCCGAGATCTACGGAATGTAAAAAAAAATCCATATCTATATTGAACCGTCGCAGGTGTTCCAATTTACGATTGCCATTTGGGTTGCAGTGCGACGGCCCGAAAGCAGACCAGACTTTGCCGAGCTGGTATGACAGGGTATGAGGTAGGGTGGCTCCGAGCCATTTATTCATCCCTCGGAGTTGTTAAGAGCCCGAGAACTTCGAGTAGCGCGAACGACAGCGGTGCCGGCGTCTCCGAAAGTGTAATTAATGTCCCTCTCGCGTACGTTGTTACGTACGGTCTCGACTTTGCCACGTTGTATCACCGTTGTACACACAGCAGGGAAACGAGGCGAAGGGCGAATCCCTGCAGCAGTGCGAAGCGCCGGAAGTGACCGCCTTTCTCCTCGTCCTCCGCGCTCCCCTTCTTTGTCGCACCCGCTTCAACGCTCCTGTCCACCGGTCGGGCTTCGCTTCTGTTCCACCGAGTCTCCTCGCTCACCCCGACGCTACGTCGAGTGTCCAGACCGTGAAAATTGATGCTCGAAGCGACGCGATGCACCGACCGGCGTGGCCCGTTCTGCGTCCCGCAAGCCCTGTGTAATCCTCCGCACGTACTTCCTCGCGGCTAGCCACTCTGTCGACGACGGTGTATATTTTCACACACGATTGGAATTGAAAATAGAGAGAGAAGTCGCCTCTGACCCCGCCGATAACCAGTATTACGGTATTCCGTACGTGTGCGGCTACGTGCGCGGAAGCCCCGTGAATTATTTAATAATTACCATGCATTGTGAGAAGTGGGAAAACGGCGTGGAAAGGCGAAGGGGTCGGTTGGATTTTTTTTTTTTCGAATTCGTTCTCACGGCTCATTTTAATATTTATTTCGTTATCGTTAATGTTATTTGTCAGACGTCAAGGCGATAATGCGGATTAGGTCGTTTCGCCGGGAATTCAGAGATGGGGAGAACCAGGCTGAATGCAACGGTGGGAAAAAATTTGATCTCCCAATAATTTATTTGGACACTTTTTTTTAATAGATCTTGATCTTCGAATTGTTGGAGAATGTTGTATTTTTCATTTACATTCTATTGATAATAGTTCGGCGTACCAAAATATAACTACAACCTTTCTACGAATAATTCGTTATCCAAAATGTTCTCCGATTTCTCGATGAAAGGCCGCCATCTCGGGGCGTAGAATTCGCGGTGAAAGCGAGTCGAGAGTTGTATCGGCGTTGTGCATTGCGGAAATAATGTAATTGTAATCGATCTCCCCATCTATATATTTCGTACGCTATTAACCACTTCTCTATCGATCACGTTCGGCCGGAGCGAGCGTTCCTCTTCTTGCTCCAATATGGCCTCACGGCTGTTCCTCGGCTTTCTTTCATAATCTTCCTCACCGACCGCATATCCGCGATCTCTGCCCACTTGCATTATCTTCACGATGCACACAGACAAATACACAAATCCTATACATAGATACCTATATAAATACATTGATACATGGATACCTGTACATAACGCTATTATTATATCTAAGAATCTATCTTCACCTCCATCAACAGCTTCCGCTCGCGTATCTCAGTTTTTAATTTTTTTTTTTTTTTTTTTTTTTTTTTTTCATTTTTTGTTTCATCCACTTTGTAAGGATATCTGTGCCCTCTTAGTTTTCGCCTCTCCTCCCCTCGCCTCTTATCCATCCCGTCTCATGACTTCTTACGTTCGTCTCGTTCTCCCCGGTGGTATCTTTCGAGAAGACACGATAGAGCCGAGGACAGCTATACGTAGTGTAGCGAGCCACGAACGTAGTAGAGCGAACTAGCTTCGCCGAACGTGACTGGAAATCTTGTAAGTTTACGATTACACGTTACGTGACCCGGCGTGGGCGTAAGCTACACACCACTATTTTATTCCCTTCCTCCCCCCTCTCTCTATCCTCGAGAGGAAGCCAATCGTTCCCGGTGAGTTTCATACGCGGACCCTCAACGATTTTCTTCCTCTCCTTATTTCCTCCCTTCTCTCTGCGCGACATCTCTATGGAGTTACTTTACCGTCCAGTTTTTCACACTCTCTTGTCCTTTGGATTTTTTTTTTTTTTTTTTTTTTTTTGAGAGAATGTTCTTCTCGCCGGAAATTTCGGTTCGTGATCGATGCGGGGAAAAATCTTTGGACCGCAGTCTGTCTTTCGATGGAGGTAAGGGGAATGCTATTTGGAACGAAGAACTATCGCGATACATGTGGATGTGTCGCACATATCGTGCTTCGTGCCTTGCCAAATGGTTGTTTGCAATGGACCTCCGACACGCTACCGATTGCAGCCTCGACTGGCACGATTCGGATCTTGAGGCGCGGCACGTATTTTCCGTTCACGGTATAATTATTCCGGGAGAAATTTCCGATCTGTTCACAAACACAAAACGTCAGATTTTTCGATGGAGTTGGCTGTGGAATTTTGAGAACGGAGACTTTGCACCGAAAATTAATATGCGATCTGTCGTTTTCTCTAGACTAAGTTTCGAATTGGGTTTGGGTATATTCGGTTTGTAAAAACGACTTGAAGGTTTGGAAAAAAACACTTTTAAAATCTAGCCCACATATAACTCGACGAAAAAATTGAACGAAAAAAAAATTCATTGACACACTAAAGAAACAATTTTTTTCTCCTCTCATATCAAAGAGAAAAAAAGGTAAGGATTTATTGACCTCGTACAAAACAGTCGTCCCGTACGCGTTGCCCGAGTCGCGCCCTCGGCCATTTTCCCCTAAATCTTTGACGGATCTCCCTGAAATCCGAAGGTGAGAAGAAAAGGCCGGAAAAGCCGGGATCGGCTCGTCGGCCCAGAGTGAATAAAGACAGAAACTAGAATAAAAAAAAAAAAGAAGAGACTGCGAACCGAGCTCCGGAGGGTTTAACGCGAAGGGGCGAGCCGCCGCCGAGAGGGTAGGCACATCTATATCTACCTGCAACGCCCGGTGCACCGGCGGAAAAATGCATTTTCCAACGGTTAAGAAATTTATGACCCTCGGACAATAGAGTTGGGCCACGTTGCTTCACGGTTCAGACTTCGCCGCCGCTACTGCTTCTACTCCAAAGGTGCGGCCCTCTTCATCCACCCGTTCGCCTGACTCGTTTCCGTTCCCTTTACTCTCTGCACATTGCCTATACCTATATTATCACCGGTTCATCATCCCCCCCTACACACCCCGCCAGACCCCGCATCGAGTTCTCGCACACCCCAATAATTTTCGTTCTTTATATTTCGTGAGTGCCAGCTCGGGACGTGTCTGTTACGCCTGTTTCGCGTATAACACAACATAGCGCAGTGGTGAAAATCCGAAGCCGTGTGACCGGTCCGCGTGTGTCCCGACTGAAAAGCAAACACCGGGAGGGAACTGTCTCGCCGAGCTTTCGAAGATGTCTCAATTTACTCCCCTCGGTAACAATCGCTTCCGAGGAAAAACCGATCCGAAAGGCTACATCCGAGTTTTTCCACTGTCGAAGTCCGCTCGTGCGCGCCTCTCGTATTAGGCGAATTCCTCGACGTCGACATTATTCAACTGGATCGGGGCTTCCCCGATCGGTACGCGACTTCGATATAAATCGAGGCAGGTTTCGAGCCCGCTCGTTTTTTCCCTCGCGACTCGACTGACCGAGTCCGAGGACCGGGGAGGATCTCGTAGGTCGAGGAAAAAAGTTGCCCCGGACGTTACCGAGAATACCGGATTTTTCGGGGGGAACGAATGGCGAATCGTTAATTTCTCCTTCGAGGAATCCCCGATCTTCGGTGAATTCCTTCCAAAAACTCCTCCGGAGTGTTCCGGGAAATAAATAAAAGTGCGATACGTTCGGTGTACGAATTCCCGACGCGGCGATAGAGCGTTATCAGCGAATCGGCTATAAGTTTTATCGGGGGTGAACTTTGATTGCCGTAACGACGAAACGAGCCTCCGACGGGTTCACCGAAATTCGACGCCGTGGCCTTTGCCTCCCGGACGACTGACCGACGAAACGAGATACAGTAATTGAGTGGTGCACCGGAGGTGGCGGAGAGTGGTATTAATTAAAGTTCCGATAGGAAGTCCAACCCCGAATGCTCACCGACCATTATTATGCTCGGTTGGCCACGGCGTTTGGCGCATGTACTATTACTGTTGTCTAACAAGAACCGTAAAGTAGTCCGGTGCGAGGTCGGCGCGGACCGGCAACTCCGCGCTCGAAACCCCCCTCGACAACAACCCTCCTTCGCACATAGAACACACGTCCTCGGGGACTCGTAAGTTCCTTCCGTGATTCTCTCGACGCGGGTACAACTTTCTTCCCCTATTGCCACTCCCTCGCTATCTCGACAGTCGTTGTTGTATCAATTACTCGGCCCCGGCTGAGTCGGGCCGCGTGTTTTAGATAGGATTGTTGCGGTTTTCTTTGGGATTAAAAAATTAAAGTAAAAGTCGGGTTGACTTTATCGAAACCGTTGATCGAACGAAGGCTGCTCGAGCCGGTCTCGGTGAATACCGAGAGGCAGTTATCTCGTTGGATTGTCTATTGGAATGGATAGTCTTGCAGCGGTGCATGCGCGATCGGGTCTTTGGGGGAATTATGTTGCGTATGCGAAAGGGAATTCATCCAGATGGAGGAATTATGCGCTCTCTTGGAAAGGACGTTCACAAAAATTTGGGAAATTTTGTACGCTACGATTTATTTAAAAATGTGTATGCAAAGATAGGTATAACATTTTTTGGGGATGTCACGAAAATTGGAGTTTCATTGATCTGTCTGAAGAGAAGAAGCTGTTGATTACGTGCTCTAGGGTTGAAGCAACCCAGGAACAACGTACATTAAGCCGTCGTGGGAAAAGTACGAGAAGGGAAAATACAATACATAGAATGCTGAGGATACGATAATAAAAATCAAGAATTAACGAACATCGTGCACTCAATCGCAGGTAGAAAGCCATCAAGGTGCAGGTAAATTAGAAAGAAACACAGATACACACAGCCAGGAATAGACCCACCCAGTTCTTAAACGGACTAACACCTACTCTAAACATTAAACAACCTAACCCACTCGAAGTTAATTAACCTGAAGCCATCCCAAACAGCGAGGAAATTATACTTTGGTGAGGTGGAAACGAAAGTGGCAATCCTAGAAAACAACGTGAATTTCAACAACAAGATGATCCGCTCATGCGCAAATATCTACATATAAAACTGCAAAAGTTGTCCATTTTCAGTCCAAGAGTATTGGCCAATACCCGAGAGAAAAATTCAACCGACGTTCTACCCAGCGGTTTGCCGAATCAATTCGATTTTCCTGTTATCACTCGAGCGACGATTTTTCGAAGCGCACACCCACCGCTTATCGGGGGGATTATCGAGTCGAGTATCGTGAACTGATAGGTGCCGTACCGACGACTAGGTGTTATTGAATTTATTCCGACCGACGGAAATCGTTAAAATGCGATATCTTCACTTTTGATGCCACAATCGCGCATGCGCGACGTACACGTATGGCGGCGTGTTTAGACATATCGCGGATCTCGAGCGGTTAATCACCTCGGGCAATCTCGACTCTGTGCGATTACAACTGGTCCGTCGAAGCGTGACGGTTTCGATCGAGGACGTATCCGTTCGGAGCCTCGTTCCTGACCAACATCCATGCACCGGAATGAGGTTTGTGCGCAGATACGAACGAATGTAACGTACCCGCTCGACCCTGCCCGGAATCATGCATCCACCAATAAATAGCCAATACATCAGTGGCAGAATCGGCAGACATCTCGCATCGTCCAAACCGAGTCACAGCCGATCAAGGCTGATCTTTACTTCACGTGATCGTTGGCGATTTCCTGCTTCGCTATTCACAGCCGATTCTTCTCGTAAATTGGCATTCTACTTTAATGCTCATTTCACCGGACCGCAATTTAGTTTTCAAGCGTCGACGGAGCAATGTATTATTTGTCGCCTTTTTCCGTTTCCGAATCGACCCGATAATTGCGAAGTCTCGCTAAACACCGCCAGCGCTCGTACCTAATTTAAGTGGAAAAAAAAGGCAATCCGACGTCGACCCCCGGATCTGTCATTCCGACGAACCGAACATCGTTACCGTTGAGAAAAAATGTTTCTTAAATAATTCTCCCAATTAACCACCTCGAGCCTCGACGAAGCCGGACTTCACATCAAACGTATCGTGTTGGTAATTTCTGCTGTCCGGTCTTGAATTATTACACATTTCTTTTCTTCTTTCCCGTCGACGAACGACATGCTATTTTATTAACGATACTCGAGCAACTTGTGTGGCGCTTTTCACTTTTGACGACCGAACGTTGTGACTTTGTGACTGAGTTTGCAACTTTGCAATTCAGCTTGTAATTTTCCTACTTACTTTCTCATTTACTTTGTGACTCACGTTACGCCTTAGTTGAACCGCGTTGAAGAGAACGTTGGATTTGATCCGATCGTTTGGATGAGACGGCGTTTCGTGGATAATCCGTTGGATGCGAGTCTCATATTATTAGTAGAGACTAGGTTCTCGGCGAGCGTATCTATGTGCGCCATCGTACCGGTCCGGTATGCTTCGCTGTTCGATAAGCCGTGACCGAGAACGAGGCGGAAGCGCGGTTGGTACAGCGTCGTGGTCCGGCAGCGTGCATGGGGCGTACACGTACACAGCAAAGCCCGCTCTGCATCCTCGATGGCGTCGTTTACACGGAGCACGAAAGCCCCTTTGCCTCACTGATTCCTGTATCAAAGAGAAAGACAAACGACGCGACTGAGGGAGGAACGGAAAAAGGAAAAAGAAAAACAGAGGAGTAAAAAAACTACAGGAGCGAAGGAAAGCTCACTCACACCCTGACGGGCTGCTTTGCACCTTCCAGTTTCCCCCTTACGCGCCGGCCATGCCGCGCTTTCAAAGCCAGCTTACCGTGCTTTGGGCTCGACACAATCGGTGCACGACCGCGCGCACTACGGTGTGCTCCCCTTTGAAAGACGACCCTCTGTGCCACGACGGCGAAAGAAATGCGAGCGCTGCAACGACGACACGGCGCTAACCTACACGTGACTCCGCTTTTCACACTTCCGAAAAAACCAGAAGATCCACGCTCCTAAACGTTCGTCCAACTTGAGAAATCACGGATTTTTAAAATCTTAATTCGACGCTTGATTCTCCTCTCGAGAGCATGCGACATATAGCGCGGTCGGTAAGGAAATCTGTAATCAACTTCCCTCACGGACGGTCGCATATACGGTCGGATTTCAGGACTCATCTCGAGTGAATGTCGTGTTTGCTGCGCATGAGACTTTTATTTCGACCTCGCGCGCCACTACGACTGAGAAAACTTCATCGACTGTTCGATACCGATCTTCTTCGTACAAAGTCCAATTGACCCGAATCGGTGACTAATATTTGGGGGATATTTCGTTTTGAAGTCACGTTTTATGTATTTCTCTCTATTGATCGCAAGATTATTTTACTCATAATTTCATCTACCGGGAAGCAAAATGGTTGACGAAATTGCCGCGTTCGCGCTGACGGTAGCAGCGATTTTGATTAACGCCCTTACCGATGACTCGACGGCGCACTCTCGCCGGACATCTAACCGTGTCGGGTATGAGACAGGGATGAATAATGGAATGTCCACGGGACGCGGGAACTATCATCGTCGATGATGAAACGTCACGTTGGAGTTGGGAGAGCAATTCATATCCCGAGGGACGAGGAGTAGCGGGACTGACCGGGGATCGGTCGCAGTCTCATACGGAAACGGTTCTTGTCCTTCGGAATAGCGGGAGACAGTCTCGTCCGGGCATAAATAGTCGTGGCGGTGCGAAATTAATCGGAGCGGGTCCGCAATGGTTCTCGGTACGAGCAGCCCGCATCCGAGCTTGGACCGTTTCGCGAGAGAGCGTATCTCTCACGTTATTTAATTAGAGTTAGGGCACCCCTCGGGCGGACGGCTCTCGAGCCTGACAATGCCCGACTCGCCGTCCACGGCGTCAAAGTCCGAAAGGATATCCAAACGCGCATCAACACCAACGGCGACGGAAGGAAATCCAATAGTCCGAGTTGCCGTCGCTCGCAAAATGCAAAATGCAGCCAACACCGCGGCTGCACCCGCGGGCGACGACTCGCAATATTATCGCGGACGTATCCGCACGGTGGACGACCGTGTCGACCTGGAACTGTACACGCTAACGAGGTAATAAAGACGTAACAACGTTAGGACACACGCACGCGGCGGCGGAAGCAACCAAATGGAATTTGTGGTCATCGGAGAAACGACGCGAACTTTCGTTCCCGGTTATTTCACTACTCGTTTTTCTTCGTCCCGCCCCGTCGGTGGTTGATAGTCGATTCGGTAAAATATGGAACGTTGCATCGCAGTGAAAAAAAATGTTTAGCTGAGGCCATGTGGTAAAATATCTTTGAATTACATTATGGAGTTATCAACATTTTTGCTAGGGATTGTGATAGAAATTAAATTTAATAAATGAATAATTAATTTCGGTTTATTAAGTGTTTTTTAGTGACATTATTCGGAGTTGTAGAAATTTTGTTTCAGATTTGGAGTAATTTACTCGCAAATAAATAGCGGTGAATAAACGGGTTTTTTTTTCACTGATATTGAAATTCGATGGGAGCCAATTATTAGAAATTATAGAGCCGGTGTTAAATAACGCCGCCGATGATTCGATCCAGTTTTCTTTCGATTGGAAATTCGTTTCGAAACATTTGTCGAATGAAATAATTAACCCGCGCTATGGCCCTGGTGGTTAGCGGATTCGCCTCCAGACCTAAGCAACGACAGAAATATTGTTTTATCGAGTATAAAACTATGGACACCCTACATTTCACAGAGCACAATACTACAGCTCAACCCGGTCGAAAATTTTATAATGTTCAATTCAAGGACCACCATAATTATGTCGTCTTATCGTATTGAATATTGAATAATTTTTTTCCCCACCAGTTGTCTTCATATCATGAATTTTGAATGCTGGCGAAAACATCCAGAAACTGAAACGAGCATTTCGCCTTTCGGAACTGCTTCATCCGTCATGGGTGCAGGATTCCAAGCCGTAAATGTATATTAATTATGATATTATAATTATCACACCTATATCAGATACCGAATAATTTTTTTTCTTACCAATTGGCGTCATATTGGGAATTTTGAATGCTGGAAAAAACACCCAAAACCTGAAACGAGCATTTCACCTTTCGGAACTGCTTCATCCGTCATGGGTGGAGGATTCGACACTGCGCGTGTATGCAGCCGAGTTTACACACACGTGGACACAGTAGGTGTGCGCGTGTGTACAGGCGACAGGATTTCGCCGGGCGACATCGCTTCTCTGCCGAGTTCTGCACACGACCATCCGTCATCGGCGTATCGCGCGGCTCCTTCTGCCATCCGCGCTCGGAACCGCTCGACCTAAAGATTTGCATTACAAATTCGCTCGCTGAACTGAGGAGAGGGATAGAGAGTAAGGGCTTCGGTCTCGCAGAGGCCCCGTAGGTCGATCTCGCGTCCAAACCAACGACCCGCTATCTCGCCTCCCCGCTCTTCCCCCTCGCTCTGCATATGCTATGCACATGCATACGTATACGTGTATACGCGAACACAAATGGATTCTCGTTTCCTTCACTTACGGAAAAAAAATTATCGACGTGCATAATCGAATTTTCACTCCCATTTTTATTTTTCTCGACCACACGATTGCAACCAGATTTCTTTTATCGGCAATTTCTTGCCTATCGGACGGAATTTTTCTTCGCGATATTCGACCTAAAGATGTATCGCTCGAGACTCGCTTGTCGGCACGGTAAAAACACGGTGCAGTATTTTTTTTTCTCACCTCCCGATTGCCCTGAATTTATCGGTGACGCATCCCGCTCGACGTGACGGACGATCAACGTCAGACTTAAACTCACACGAATTGTCGAGTTCACCTACGAAAATAAATTGTCGGCGTGGATGAACGAATCTTCGATCCTATTTCTATTTTTCTCAATTTTCTCAACTTTTGCATCGACAATTTCTTGTCTATTTAACAGAATATTTTTCTTATACTCGCGAAACTATGTGAGATTCGACCCAGAAACGTATCGTTAGTCGTGTGTTTGCACGGAAAAAAAAGGAAGTGTAGTATTTTTTTCTTCATACTTTTTTTTTTTAACTTCCCGTCGCGCTGAATTTATCAGTGACGCACACCGTGTTCGACGTGACGGATGACCATTATCAAATGTAAACTCACAGGAATAATCGAGTTCGAAGAATTTATTTTTTCCTTCGTAAAGCCGGTTTATATTTTATATCGTAATCTCGGCGAGATAAACCGGACGTTATTGTCGCAGTGACTAACTTGGCTCTCTCCCGGCGCCGTCTTCAAACGTCAATTCTATTTTTAATTATTACAATTCCGTGCCAAACACATGAAAATAAAATCCCCGACGGAATTCCCAAAAAATTAAAGGACAATGGTTTTGTTTCCGACTACGCTAAAACGATCATATTTTATGCGTGCAAGGCGGGTGGAAGGTTTCTTGGTCAGCGAGAGGAAAATTAGCCTGAGTGGAAAAAAAGTAGTACTTTTCTTTCTAAAAAAAAAAAAGTTGCTAAAAAGGCAGTTGCAGGCATAAAAGTATGCTCAACTTAAGCGTAGTCGGGAAAAATATATCGTATGCCACAAGGGAGAAAGTACATTTTCACCTCGTGTGAAATTCTGCCCTCGCTTCGCTCGAGTATGAAACTTCACACTCGGTGACGAGATGCAGTTTCCTCTCTCGTCGCATAATAGTCTGCTCCAGCTGCTCACGAGCGAATCACACTTGACTCATTGATATTTTCTTTCGGTCTGTATCTAACATATTTTCGCGGCGATTATTCTTGACCCTCTTAAGTAGTCAGCCGTCAAAGTGGCTCGCGTTTACGCGCACCTAAGCGCGAAGATACCAAAAATATGCAGTCCGCTCGGCGGCCAAACGGTAGTTCAGGAAGAGGGATTAAAGGGACAGGTGGCCGGGTTGTTATTTATATCGCGGTTGTCGGTGGACCGTTCCGCGGCCGGACGGGCTGCGGAGCTCGGGAAATCGCAGCTTCGTTGATGGGCAAAGGTTCGCGGAGAATTCGTCGCAACGCGGACCCGCCAGACCGCGGGTTAACTCGCGTCTGGGCGACTAGAGTGACCGGGCTTCTGGTCCATTCATTTCGTCGCGCGGCTATGAATAGACGCTATTTAAACAACACCCCTGTGAGAGAGATTCCGACCGGGACGCAACAAGAAAAGTTCTTCGCACATCGTGAGCGGAGCAGTCTCTCGTTAGTTCGCCTGGCTGCACCGGGTCAGCGAGAATTTCTTGGAAAATCTTGGAGCAAATTCGAGATCTCTCTTGACCCGTGACGTCCGCCAGTGCGAGAGGAATGAGGCAAAAAATCGGTAATGAGTACATTACAAAAGAAAAAACTGTGACATCAATTTTGCACAATAATAGTTGCGAAATTTTATTAATTGACGAATGAAAATAAAATGTTCCGTAAATCCCCGACAGCCTGGGTTTTTGTTCGACGAAAAACAATGTAATTTTTTTTTCTAATACGTACAATTTATTTTTTTATTTTTTATGTTTCTTAGACTTTACGTTTTTCAAACTATAAATCCAATTTTCAAAAGCAACACGAAATGTCGAAAAAAATTCGGCTCTTAAGAAAAATTAAAAGTCTTTTACACAAAAAAAAAGTTGGGTTGTCGGGTTATTATGCAAAATCAATATTCTCAGTACCTTCTATATGTTTGATTTATTTCAGATTTTCATGTCATCGAGAGGTATTCGCAATTTATTATCTCAGCACTAACACCGCATATATAAATATTATCTATTTCCTTTTTGAAAATAATACAAAACCAAAAGAAACGATTCATTTTCCTCCTTGGCTGATCGATATGACAACACAAACGATTAATTTGTTTATGGAAATGCAGTTTACTCAGGTCCGTTTCCACCTTAGCTCACGTTTATTTGGTCCCAAACATAGATAATTGCACGAAAAATCGACCCCTAATATTTCGTTAAGCAATATTTTGTTAAAGTTGATGATCGCAGTGGAACGCATAATTCCAGTTTCGCCGGGAGGGCAATTCGGGAGTTGAAAAGAGTCGGGCTCGCCGCGCTCGGGACAAAACGAACGGGCCATCAACGACGGAGAGCCGGGGAGCTACAAAAAGCCCCCCTATTCACGGGACTTCCCTCTCGTCCCGGCACAATGAAGCTTCGGGGGATCGATGCTACCGGGAATAAACGTATATCCATAAGTTATAGTATCCGGTCGTTCTCCACAACCCCAATCTCACCAACCACCCTCTCCCGCATCTCTCACATCTCATTCGTCCTCTCTCTTAATTTTTCGCTCATTTTCTTTTATTCTCTCACCCCCCAACTGGACGATACCAGATGTTACTTCGCGCGACACTCCACTCCATTCGAGTGGGCGTTACCACCGCAGCTATATTCGTCGTCCACTTTCTATAAGTATGGTTGACATATGGATATGTAATTTCGCGCGATACGTTATGCACGGGACATTACGATATAAACGTATCGCGGCGAGGCGAGATGCATATTCCATAACGCCGATGTAATGGATCGGAATGACCGAGTGTGCGCCTCTCTCCCTGGGAGACCGATGCGTCGCTCCCACGATCGGAAATGAGGTGTAGTCATTACGCTTGCGGCACAGTCATCGGTAAATTACCGCGACTCTACAGGGTATCGACACGGGCGCCTTGGCTCTTTCTCCATGACTCGACGATGTTTCTATGGAAGGAAAATAAGAAGAAAAAAAATGGACTTCGATTTTTTTTTTCCGTAACATCCAATCCCTGAATTCAAAATTCATGAGACCGTCGGGGATTCAACTGTCACGTGTTATCGGGAAAAATTTAATTTTTAAACCGGAAGTCACATATTTCCGTTGAATCTCTGGAAACCTAAATTTCCGTTTTCTAAATTCCACAGACCGTGCGCTCGCGCCGCAAGGATCAGCTATCGTAAAATATGTTCCAGCCGAATGAAATGAATGTTTCAAATCTGTATCAAGCATACATTGCCATGAATTTTCATATCCATTTTTGAAATAAAAAAAAAATTCATATATTTTATTGATTTTACTACGGAAAATTGCGACACAACTTCCTGAACGAGGAAGCAAAACAACAGAACGGTCTTTATCGTATCAGCAGTAAAGCGTTATTTCAATATATCCGCGCGTAACTTATATTGAGTCGTGGTCGACGTTATTAACTGTGTCGGGGATCATCGGTGCCGCGACCGTGTCGCATAAAATGTGGTACGGCGCGGACACGACTCGTTGGCCCGATGAAATGATTCAATTGACCGAGCCGAGCCCGCGCCCTCGCTCAACCCTTTGCCGACGGTGCGGAGCGCGATGGTTCCGCGTCGTCGTGCTACATTGACGATCGCGTTCGTCGTTATCGCGCGCGGAGCAGCGCGCGTTACGAGTCATCGAGCCACGAGATGTTCTCCCCGGCTGCTAACCCGTTCCTACGTCGTGCGCAGCACTACGATAATACTTTCATCGCTTCGTCGCCGAGCTTCGCCGATGTTCCCATCTATTATGACAAGGCCTATCGATCGCGCATCCAAATAGGCTTGCAATCTTGATCTCAGCACGCCGATCGAACCACAAATTACACTCATTCATTAATTCCTTCATTTCCCCCTTTTCCTATTTTTTGTTTTTTTTTTTTATTGCACTAATCCCGTGCGTAGTTGAACGACGAGGCACTCGCTTCTACCGTCGAAGTTATCAACCGCAAGATCGATAAGAGCGATAAAGAAAAAAAAAAAAAAAATTCATGATAGAAAGAAATGACACGGGAGATTGAACGAGAGCGGGCCGCAGTGGTAAAAGATACGAGAGATAGAGATATAGAGCCGAGTGGCAGGAATGCGACGTAGGTAACGGCCTATTGCTGCAATCATCGTTTTAAAAGGGACAGGCTTATTGACTCGCTCTTTTATCCCGCTGACCGAACGTCTATACACATCTGTCCGTGGACACGTGTGTGTGTTTATTCGTGAGGCGGACGAGTGCTCAGACAGGCCGCGTCATCTCAGCCGGACGTTAATGCGCACACGAGAATATACATGGACACACACAGACACATCCATGGAGAACGACCACCCGCGCGCCCACCCGATCGCTAATTAACGACGAGCCTATATCTCGTCGGGTTATTGTCTCGCGACGTGCATACATGGAACCCACCTGTCCACGCGAAGCCCCAGCTTCGCGGGACTTTTCTTCCCCATTTCTCCTTGTCTCTCTATCCCTTTTCTTTCTCGTACTCCAGCTGTAACCCATTAGATGAATACGCTGTACGAGGCACCGCGTATCCCACGCGCGTACAGACCCAGAGACCTCGTGTTTTATGCAGCACAGAGCATAATAGATTGAGCTATACCGACACCGAAATCGATATTCACCGTACTTTTACTCGCAATTTACTCCAAACGAAGGCGATCCGACGCTGGCCACCCTTTATCCACCTATAAGTATCTCGTTGAACGTGTATTATAATATCTGATATATGGAAAAATCGTTTGCGATAATTGTGAGCAGGTTTGGAGTTTAAGAGTGAACGCTCGACGCCACAGGCGGAGTGATATTTCCTTCTATTATCCGTAGCGATATTCTGAACCTATGAGTATCTCCATTTATTTACGAGTATCCCCGACTATTTACGACTACTCCCGAGTTTTTATGAATATCCCTGAGTATTCACGAATCCGTCTGTCGATATGAGTACTTATGAGTATTCCGGAGTATTCGTGAATATGAGCGTTTGTGAATATCCTCGATGATGAGTATTCGTGCCGTGAGTATGAATATTTATAAGACCTCGTGAGCATGAGAATTTATTACGAGGATTTTCCAGTATCCGCGAGTATTTGTGAGTATTTATGCGAGTTCGCAAACACACGAATTACATTATTGTACGATAATGGATGGCGCAAAATTTCGATTAATCATAAGACTGACGGAAATATTTTATTTTTTGTTTCAGGTACGTAGAGCACACGTTCAGCGAGAGCGAACCATTGCGTTCAATCCGTATTTCATTGTCCAGGTCGATTGGGTATGTACGTCAGACGATATCATTGTAGCGGGAGCATCGGGCTCAAACGGCTTTCCGCCTCCCGACAATGGAGTGCGCGCCGTGAAACGCGCCAATGTAGAAATTCTTTTACAACGGATAGACGAGTAGAATGGATACAGCATTATATGGTGAGGGAAGCGGGGAGGGATCCGACAACGGTGCTGTACCGGGTCCAGTAGGAAACGCAGGTGCCGCCTGAAATTGGAGCGTTTTGTACGTGTCGAGCCGCTGAGAGCCGTCAGACGGAGCTACGACAGAGAAACTCCGGATAGCCCGGCTATAATTTAAGGCGGTTGTATTCGGCGGAGTTGCCGTGTACGGATACGCTTCCGTGCCGGACTTTATCCGCGCACGTTCTCGCACCGGTTCGGGACAAGCGAGGGTTCAGTCGTGGAAGGGGCCAATCAACGGGGATCTCCGGAAACTCCGGGACGAGAAGATACCTGGAGCACTTGCGCCCGTGCCTTGCCCCTAATATGTCTCGCGCCCAGCCATTTTGCACACGTCGAGAAATCGGGGATAGCTTCGGCCCCGAAATGGGTGACGGACGGAATACCGTATTTTCCTCTCCGCGCGTCCCACCGACGGCCGGCGATTCTTCTCCTGCCCGGGCGGAAGAACGCGAAATGGCCGGAAAAAAAAAAAGTCAACCGGCAGAATCGTCGGGCGGGGCGAAAAGAACAGGAGGAAAAAAAAAAGGTATTGGACCGAGGAGAGGAACGAGCCACCCCATCGAGATCAAACGATTGAGTCAATCAGCAAAGTGACGTACTCCGACGCGCTCGCCAAGTGGCGTGGACGTTCAACTCGTACACGTAGACACACATACGCGCGTGCGCGAAAGAGCGCGTAAACACAGACGCGACCGATACACGCGGAACTCGTAAGAAAAATCGGATTTCCAACTTCGGAACATTACGAATTTCCTACGTGGCTCTCTCCGGGGCTTTCGAACAAGCCTGATGCGTCGGAAACTCAATTTGCTCTCTCGCGAACGTGTCGGACGGAGACTATCGCGGGATAGTTTCTCGCACGGAACCGTCTGTAACTACACATACGGTTAACTTATGTTACACGTATTCTTATCTCTCGAGAAGTGGACTTCCGGAACTCTCGGGAGTCTCGTGGAAAAGTTCGTCCCGAGGGTTTTGGTAAAAGGATACAAAAAAAGGATCGTCGGGTGAAGCAGCGAGACGGAAAAGATTAGGAGTTTTTGGGTCGATGCTCCGTCGGTAAGGGAGTTTAGAAACGGCGCGCATCCCCGAACATTTTCGGGTGAAAGGTGGACCAGATTGCTTTTAATCGAGCCGATTGATGTCCACGGGAGCGAGAGACGGACCGGACGCTCGGAGCTCACAATACCTTGCGGTACCGGCAGAGTCTTTCTCTCGAGTTCCTTCTTTCTTCTCGTGTCTCTCACCGGAGCTATCGGTTTTCCCGATGCGACGACCTGGACTATCGAGTCGCGAAGTCTGGGCCTCCGACCTCTCGCTGAGATCCTCGTCGGAGGGACTCGCTCGTGTGCGAGACCGCGCGCGCCATCGGCCCCGGTGATCCGGACGGTCTCGCGTACTCCCCGGAGCCCACGTCCCATTCGTCAAATCCCGAGGAAACGAGGGTGCATGCTCGGCAACGCCGTTACGTCACGGTAAGAGAGTAAGATGGACGCCCAGCCGGGAATCGTGGCGTCGTTGCCGGCACCGTCAGCGGCCCACTACTACTTATGCAACCGGTGTACCTCGTCTTCGTCCGCGGATAGACGAGCGGCCCGTCCGAACGAACACCCCGCCTATCCTCCATCCGGTAATATATCGCCACGGGGCTATATTAATCACTTTTATTAGGTTATTATAATATCGTGGCTGACTGGTTCACGGTTAGATGGCAATTTATCTACCGAGGACCGCGACGCATGCACTCGTAACTGATGGCCGGGCTATTTCGTCGGTACACGGTAATCGTCTGGGTTCGTTTTTCCTCCGCGATCGAACTTGTGGTATCGTACTTTATACTTTCATTTTTTATTTATTTTTCACTCATTATTATTATTATTATTATTATTTTTTTGGTGTCGATATTGCTTCTATGCGGAGTGGCTTTTACCGTCCCAGCCACGGTGTAATATCGGTCGCTCGATCGTTATTTATTAATCATGTATCGAATATCGTTTATGCGGGTCATATGGAGTAATGCCTGGATGGTTTGGCCATGGTTCATTTTGAGAGAGGACAGATATATGGGAGATAGCAATTCGATTAGGAAATTATTATGTATATGCGAAAATCTATGTAATCGTGAAATTCGTGTACATTGGACACTCCCTGATGCGTCATCCTGATACGTCGCCAATAGTCACGGGTGCTCGTACAAATGCTCGCGGATACTCACGGGTACTCATATAAATGCTTACTGATACAGCTATTCGTACGAATGCTCACTGTTACTTACAGGTATTCGTGTGAACGCTCACGGATAATCTCCCTCATACATCATTAATAATCATGGGTGCTCGTACGAATACTCGTGCATACTTACAGATCGTCACAGGACTGTCGAGTATTCCTGTTTTACCGTGATGCGAACGAAAAAAAAAAAAAAACTTTTCATTAAAACTATTTGGGATGGAGTTCTCTCGATCTCCGTGGTATAGCCGAGGCTCTTTGGAAAGTTTAGTAATGAACGTGTATCGCAGGTATCCTACGGTAATCCTTGACAGGGTCGCGTGCAGCAACATCCATTCGAACCGCACCAAACAGCTTTTATTTTTTCTTCCTTCCTCTCATCCCTTTTTTTTATCTATTTTTTTTTCATTATCATTTTTATTATAGATATTATTATTATGAAGTATGACTACGCGGGCGGCATTAACGTGGCAATCTCTCGTCCGTGAGGCACTGAGGCGGGTGTTCTGTGGGCAAACGTAGACGCACATAGGCTCCGCTATAAGCCGCGCGTAATCGATCCTCCACGATCCGCGTCGTTGCTAACCGGCACTCCGAACCCGCGCGATTTTCCTCCCCCTCTCTCGAACCATCACCCTCAGCCCCCTTTTCTCCTCTTCGACGCGTTACGCCGATCAACTATCGATTACCCGGTCATCTCGCGAGTGCACTCGCGCTCTCGCTGATGTCCCTGTCTATATCTCATACCGCTGTACACATTCGCACCAGCCTATACCGCACTATCTACAGCTATAACCATTACCACTATGACCGCTCGACGATGAGGGGAACGAGGAGGAACGGGATCCACGGAATGCGAGTAAGTGGAAAGCTTGGATTATATATCCTCTTCACTCGGGTCGTTAGAACTTTGTCCACGAGGCGAGGCGCCCGAGAAGAGGAACGCTCCTGCCCTAGACGCTTCGACATTCTTCGTTACTTCATCATAATTCTATATATGTATATATATATATATATTTATATTTATATGTGTATATATATATATAAAACTTTCGATACGGTATATTTATTGTGCACGGCGCACACGTCAAGGACGGGTCGTGAGACAGGTATTTTCGTTCGGCGTTCACAATCGTCCACGGGAAATAATTCTCGAACAAAACATAGTGGCTTTCAAAGCGGTAAAAACTCACGAAAATTTGATTACTTTTTTTTTCCCCCGGTGAAATGATTTCTTGTGTGTAACAGAAAAAAATCTGTTTTGAGAACAATCGGTGAAGAGTTGTACAAAATACGAGTGACTTTTTTTGAACGGGAAAATTGGCCGGTGCACTCCGTTTCGTACATCGTGGTTTTTCTGGTCTTTTATGAATTCGAGATTCGTCGACGAGACTGTTGTTTTTTGTAGGTTTGATCAAATACCATTTTTCTCGGTTTCAAAATTAAATATTGGAATTCTGTGATCATCGAAGCGAATTCACTGACCCGAGATATGACCATTTATTGTGTAACACTGGACGCTAGAAAATAGTATTAATTTCCAGTCTATCGCATGTCTATTGACTTTCGCACACGATTTTCTTATTTCTGGCATTAATAAAAAAAAATTGTCTAGTAACCGAGGATATGAGCGGGTATTGCATAAACTTTCCATCAGAATAAACCTAAAGCCCAGACTATCGCAAAGTCGAGGTTCATCGAAGATTCTCTAATTTTTCACCCTAATTAAATAGAATTATTTTCAACTTTAATGAGCCCAGTAAAAGAACTGAAGTATGTTTAACAACTGAGAAAAAAAAAAATCGATCGTGAACTCATCGTCTCTCTAATTTCCGTCTCCAATAAGATAAAATGCATCTTTGTCTTTTTCACCCCAAAAGAAAAATTAAAAACCTCATATTTTAACCAGAGACTCCAGCGACCGGGAACATAACCGCGTATCGCCTGACATTCGCGGCGAGTCGAAAAAAAAAAAAGGAAAGCACGAGTGTCGCCCAACTAATACAGAAACTCGCCTCGCGACAAAGTTTTCCCGAGGATCCTTACAAGATTAACTTACGTACTAATTGCCAACTGACATTGCTCCTCGCCTCGGAGTGTGCCTCGGTGCACTCGAGTTCTTTAAGCCGTCGTAATTATTGGCCGCTGGGAGTGCTCGAGCCCTCACACAGGTACACAGACACACGCGCTCGCACACGAACGCCCGGTTCGGTTTGCCTCTCGAGCATGGCCGCGGGGCCACACGTGGACATAGCGCCGTACCTCAAGAAGTTGCCCCCGCGTTACAGCGACACACCGGTCTACACACATCAGCGCCGATGGCGAAGTAGCTCTCGCTACTCGTGCCTTTAATTCGCCCGAGAGACGATTCTCGCCCACACCCTCGAGCACACAAACGCTCACACGAGCGCGAATCCCTCACTCGGAAAAGCCACCTGAGCGGCCCTCGGTAACGAAGAAACTTTCGCCGGATCCGGCATTCTCGCGGACTCGCAGGCACGCCCAGCCGGAACGAGAAGAAACGACATACCATAACTCCGGGACATTCGGAGCGAATCGAAGAACAAACGCGAGGTGGATGGGGTGGTTTTCGTGCGGGGTTGCACATGCACTCCTGATGTACACCCCGTTGGATACTCACGAAAAAGTGCGGTCAAGTTTGGCCACTTCGCTTCGAGTCTCTTATCCGGCAAAGTTTGCCGATTCGCTTTCGGTCTCTTACCTCTTCGTTCCCGGGCTCTTCGTGTGTTTCTCGGCACGAAGAGCTCTGTTACTCGTTGTTATCCGATACTGCCGGGTGTGGACTTAGAAGCCAGGGAGGTCACCGCGCAAGACTAGGACACCGGCGCACTTCCGGCGAACGCGCGACGAACGACGCTATCGCCGGACGAAACGTGATGCGATAACCCCGCGGTACACAACGCTCATCACGTACCGATACTACGCAACTTTTCCGGTCGTACAGTTCAAACTTCCCGCCCAAAGTCGCGGGAGAGTTTAAGAATATCTCCGGGAAGAGATCTTCGTGGGATGTGCGGAAAACGAGAGGAGAAAGACTGGAATCGGCACTGTGAGATAAAATTTTACGATATTGTTAGGACTTTTTTTTGATGCTGGTTTTATTGTGTGAGAGGACAAAGATTGGTGGATGCTTTGCATGGAAACACTGCCGGCTCCTGCAATGAGTCTGGGAACAAATTTTACGGCGTTAGACGATCTGACCAAGTAAGGGTGATTAAGACATTTCTGCTAGGTTTTTACTAGGGATTCTGCTAGGCTGCGATACGCAACTTTGCTTAGCTTTGTACTTCAGTCGAATTTTACTTCCATTGAGGTAAATTTATTTCAAGTCCGATAGAGTTTTTGGACCCGTCTTTCTAGGTGGAGATCTTTGGCGAGAGATATTTTCTGGTAGAATTATCTGCTACAGTTGTGAGTGGTAGAGATGTTAATGTGCTAATGATTTCCAAGTGCTGAAAGTTAAAATCGTCAATCACAAGAATTGAAACGGAACGTTTTCCCTTAAAGAAATTTTCTGTAAAATATTCATTCTTTCTGTCCCGTTTAAATTTTTTTCTACTTTCACTTTACACGACAGAATATATATCACTCGGTAGTATTCGTATCACCGAGGATTTTAGTCGTTTGCCGTAAAACTCGGTCCCTTGCAAGCCCACTCAGCCACTAATTTATCCCTACCAGACGAGCCCGACTTTTTTTTTTTTTTTTTTTTTTAATGCTTGCTCACTTATTTTGCCGTTGCTTCTCCGCCGGTGACTCCGGGTGACCTCTGTACCTGATTTATACTTTTTAATTTGAGTCTCACTGAGAGGCCGTTGTGCATCGCCCAGGCTGAGAAAATAGTCTCTGGAAAATTGTAAATGGCGCCCACGCTGAGAGCCGGGTGCGCTTCTTTTCCGCCCGTCCAATCTTTTCGATCTTAAGTGGATCGAGCGTTTTTGCGAGAGATGCGAGAGAAGGCAGCACGATGGAGGGCTCCGCGGTCGTGTGTCTCTGTCCGAACGGAGAGCCCCGTCGAGTGATCGCGTCCTTGGGAATTCACTTGAAGAGGGTAAATGCGTTTTGCCCTGCGTTGCCGCCGGTCCGGCCGAGACCGGTAACGAACCCTTCATCTTCTGTTCCACCTCCTATTCCTTTCGCCCCTGTCTCAGTAGAGGCTTGTACCTCGATCTCCATTTTTCAACGAACCCCGAGGTTCCACTTTCTCCGCTCTTTATCAAATCCAGCCGAGATACGTTTCACGTATATTGCATTCCGGTACGCCTTATTGCAACTCGCCCCATAAACGATACCTATTATAGTAGGTAAATCGTATCAACCTTCGTTCTTCTTTAAAACGGCAACCATCTTTAGTGCACAATCGCTAAACTGCTGAATCACCGAATCTCTATCGCCCCTCGAAACCCCAAGTTATTCTTTGGGAACAGATCGCAACTGAGAAATCATGGAAAAGTTTGTGTTCCTTCTTTACGTGCTCTACGCAGATTAAGAATTTCCATCTATGCAGATATATACGAGGTACACTCTGGAGCACAGTCGACCTTTATCACCGCACAATGCAGATGTGCACAATCATCGAATCCTAAACCATCTGCAATACTCTCGGTAGGTAGATTATCTCCACAGATTTCCATAATAAATCCACCGTTCGTCATGGATCCGAAGCGGATCCTCCCAGATCTCTTTAGCCGCGGCGGCGTTCGCCTCTAACGATGATGTAATTGCCGACCGACGCGTCAGCGATTCAAAGTCAGACGCCGTCATGCACTCGCCGAGGTCGTACGTGATGCCATCCTGATCGGTATCGACTGCCGGTGCAGGTGCCCGAGACTCGATATCTATCTGCGCGGCTCACGGTTGCATCGATCATCCACAGACACAATACCACATTTACCGTACGGGTGAGTCTCGTTCTTGCGACTCTTCATGATTCAAGGATACATTCCTTAGTGGGAGCGCAATACCGAACGAGTACCGGCACAACTTCGGCCAGGGTGGGCCCAACGTTGGCCACTGCTGGCCGAACGTTCGCCAGCGTTGGGCCAATGTCGGACGACATCGGTCTTGTACGTAATTTCCATAAAGTTTAATGAATCAACAGGAAAAACTCTTCACCCTCGTTCGTTTTGAGACTCCGAGATGGACCCGTTCAGAATGAACTTTTGTCCGTTTTTAATCTTAAGAGAAGGTTCCGTCCAGGATGGGAAAGTCGTTGAGACTGACGAAAGAAAGAGTCCGAGAGGAAAATCTGTGACTAGTCTGGATCTGGGCACGCCCCGCGCATAATACTTTAAACGTTGCAACGCGCTCCGAGGACTCCTGAGAGCCCCGGACGAAGAAGAGTCGTCGGTAAAGTTTTCCGAGCGACGGAGAATTAATCCGGCGTTTCCGCGGGATATATTCCGCGCACCGGCAGCAGCGAAGAAAGTTTTCCATCGGTTTAAAGCCGACATCCTCCACCGCAACCCGCGGCCTCACCTTTCTCTCTCTCTCTCTCTCTCGCTCTCTCCGTCTCTAGCCCCGGACGGCAAACGCCGCGAGAGTTTCAGAGCCACGCTGATGCCCCGCCACGAACATCGACGACGCCTTCGGCGTCGATCAAGAACCGTGGAGGCGAACGTCCCGCCCGGATCGCCACTCATCCTGCCTCGATCTGATACCTGTGATTATCACGATCGGGCGTTATTTCCACTCTCCGCGGTTCTCCTCGCGTTCCTGCTGTCGCGTCCGCCGAACAACTTCGCTTAGCTCTAATGGCATTACGAGTTCACAAATTGCACATCCGATCTTGGCGCGTCGGTTAAATTTCAAGGGAGATCCACCGGTTTTCGTCATTACTTTATGTTCTACTTATGGATTTTTGTTGAGTGATATCGGGGGAATTATCGGTACGCGAGGAAGGGAGAACGGGCTATCATTAGGGGAATGTTTTCGTTTTGTTACTCTTTCGGTCGATCTTTTTTTTTTTTTTTTCATAGGTATTTAATCATTTGCTTTCCCATGGTGCCGTCTCAAATCGATTTTTTTTTTACTGAAGAGTTTTTTTTATATACTTTTAAAAAAATGTTGATCGCTTTCATTTGTATCCTTTCAAAATTTAATTTAATTTCTTCTCTAAACGCTTACCGTCCGTAACGAAAAGCCCGATTCCTATAACAACGGTTCAATAAAATCCTTTTAATATTAGTAAATTACCAATACACGCGCTTAAATATTTCTTTTTTTTTGGTAAAAGAAATTGTTTCAAAGTCAATTTTAAAATTGAATTATTTAAAACAAAAATTAAATATAATTATATTTAAAACAAGTATTATATTATAGTTATGTTGAAGTTAAATTTCTTTCCAAAATTCGCGGACGCACGATCACCGACAAAAAAAAATCCACAGCGTATAATTGTACCTCGAGCATCCCTCCTGGTACAATGTGCGAACCGGAGGCGCACCAATGGTCCGAAGGTTCGTGCTGGTAGGGACATCCGAAGCGTACGTCGCTTTTATCGCGACGGGAATGAAAAATGACGAAGCTCGGTGTGACGTAACTACGAGAGTGAGGCGGAAAGACCTAGCGTCGTGAGTAGCGTGGGAAAGGGGGGAGGAGGTGAAGAAGAAAAAAAAAGTGTGTAGGAAGGAGTGCTAGAGAATGGAGAGGGGAAAAAGAGAGTGAGCGAGTGAGTGCGGTGGATCCGAGCCAATCTTGGTCCAAGCACGCGCGTGAAATATTGGCGCACGGGGAAATTACTCCCTGACGTAAAATTTCGCCGTGCGCGCCGTATAACGAGAGGGCAAAGGGGGGTTTCGTGGATGTGCGAGAAAGGGAGGTTTCTACGCGGCCAAGAAGGAGAATGAGCGCTCTTGAATGTGAAACCCAAGAGCGCGAGCGGCAGCGAGTACCATTCGCAAGTGGCGAGCTAGGGGGAATGAACGTGCTTCACTCGCACGCCGGTTAAATGTTTTAGGTCATGATTAGTGCATGAAGATTAAGGGGTGGCGGCTTGTTAAGACGGCCGAGTCGCACTCGACCGGTTACCTCGTTGTAGTTGTTGCGCGAACGGCTTAGCCGCATTTCCGAAAAATTGGAGCAGCAAGGCGAGCGGTTCTTTGTAAGAATTTTTCAAAATACATATATGTATAGAATAACTGGTTTGTACTGTCGAGACATTTTCTGAATATTCAGTGGATTGTATTCCATTAATTATAACTCTGAAAAATCAATGAAAAATTCGAAGTTTGTCATGCGAACCGTAAAAACTATTGCAGAGCCAGTTGCAATAAAAACAAACGATGAAAACTAATGGATTAATGAAGTAATGACTGGTTCGTATTTTTGGGAAATTTACTCGATAATCAGTGAATTACATTCGATGAATAATAATTCCGATTAATTGATTGGGAGTTTGTCGTGCGAACCGTAGAAATGTTTATAAGGGACGTGTTCGAGTTGTGTAACAATCGTGAGCTGGAATGCAATTTAACGGTGGGCTCTTGACAGGCGCGAGACGATAACTCTTTCTCGTCAGAATTGATTCCGCTAGCCGCGATCGAGTAGTAAATATTCTTGAATCCACTTCGTCACCGGGCTTCGTGCCGCCGGCACGTCTAATATAATCTCGGTAATGGAGGAGTTTGCGAAGGGGCGGCTCAACCCCTCGCCCGTTCCCGTCTCGGTCCAACGTAAAATGGTCGATAAATCGGAAAAGTGATTAAGTAACAGCGACGGGGTATGGGAACGGCCCGGGCTGCGGCCAACTTTGGCCCGATCGTCCGGACCTTCATATAAATTCTCTGGGGTTGAAAGATCAATTGGAAGTTTTGCCGCGATGTGATCTCGAACGGTTTCACCGGGCTTTGAGGAACTATTGAGCCGATAACGGACGTAAGAGATCCGATCGGCTAAGATCTACAAGAGTTTTACTCAAGTTACGTCTCACATTGGACGGATATAGAAAGTGATTTGACCGTGAAAAAAAAAAGAGTAAATCCATTTTGTATTTTATCGTTATTACACACTCAGTTGCTCGAAAATCAGGAAAGGAGTTTAAAAAATAATCAACGATTGTGTTCTCTTTATTTGACGTTGGAGAGGGAAAAATTTGAGCGCATGCGCAATCGTCCGTAGCGGGCTTGCCGTAGTGTGCCTAATCGGAAGCAGCCACGCGTGACCGCGCGGTCGACTTTTATGGTCGATAAAACTTTATTTCCATTTCATTGAAAGAAATAACTAATAACGAAGAGGCAACGTTCTTAAGTTGTCTAGCTCGTTAATAGTTAAAGTCCATCCGCGTACGAACGATTGATTTCCTTACTGGCAACGTCCGCGAGGACCGGCCGAACGGTGTCCGTCGACGCGGAGCCGAGGTATCCAAAAAATTCCTTAAGCAGCACTCGCAGCTAACTCCGGCTATTAATTAGCATACAGAACGAAGTGGTTCCCGGTTATCGCGACAAGAGATCTCTTGTCATCCTTAATAATGACGATTCTGTGCATTCCGACGATTAGACCGGCGCGAACGAAAGAGATATGAGAAAAAAATATCAGATGTTAATGCAGCTGTGTTCCCCGACAAGGAGACGAAAGCAGACACACAATTAGTTCATTGTAATCGCTAGATCAGGCTGGTGAAAGCGGCGCTTCGGGCGAACGGATTAGTTCACATGGAATGAAAAATTGTACGTTCCATCCATCGATAAAATGGATAATAATTTTTATAATTTATGTATCAATCGCACACAGAGAAATTTATTCCCCCAATTAGTTTTATTCCAGTCAAATAAATCATTCGGTCCCGGCGACTAATCAAGAACGCTCGAACCACCGAAACTCAGACTTTGCGCGAACACACTCAGCAACTATTAAGAGCCCACGCAATAGCCGATCTCCAAATACAAGAGTCAGGTAAAGATTCCAGACGCACGGGACAATGTAAATCCCGTTTAAAAAACATATCGAGCAGCGATTCACAGGGAAAGTCACATATTTTAACTCTGCATGAATAATTCATATAATTTATTTCATAGCCGCTCGTCAAACGAATCATTCTTTCGGGTTTCGTTGAGTAAGACGACACGTTCGCGCATCGGACGCGCACAGATAGCGGCTCGGATCGACCGGCTCTCGCCGTCGGGCGCGTAAACCAGTCGACTCTCGAGAGGGAAAAAAAAAATCAATTTACCGGCCAATATCGAATCACCTTGGTTGATAGTTATTACCCGCTCGGTTAGTACCTAATAATTTTCCTGTGTCAGCGTCTCGCCGATCCTCCCCATTGTTCGAATGGATTATGTTCGCGCGATCCTCGCTCGCATAAATCGAATTGAATAGGCGAGAGCGTACGTGACGGCAATGACGACGGGGTTGTAATCCAGAAATTGTTAGGGTGGAGTGTACTTAGCCAGGCCCCTTCCTTTTACCAACGACAGTCACGGTCAAGGATAAGTCAATTTTCATACATACTTTCATATATGTATACACATATATATATATACATATATATATAAGAGGTAGTGAAATACAAGAATAATAGAATGAAACACCTAACCCACGAAATAGTCACACCCCTGTTCATTCTGTTCGCGCGTCACAGTTCGAGGTTCTCTACAGTAGTCCAAGCTATACGATGTAGTGAAATAGCCCTGTAAAGGGTCATCGTAAAGACTCGGAACGGCCGGTGGCTCCACGGGGCCAGCACCGGCCAGCACATCAGGTCTTTCCCGTTTCGCCCTCACCCGCACAATCGCCACCGGCTCTTGTCCTCGATCACCCTCAACCCCTTTCTACCGCGGCCAATATTCATCCCCCTATCGGACGCTCGCGAGACGTAAGACCCTTATCGTCGTTGCCCACACCGCTCTCTTCTCCCCCCCTCCCAATCCTCGGCGAACCCGCGCTGCCAGACCCGCTTAATAATCTTTTTCGGACCTGTCCGCCGGCTTAAGACGCATATTATAAATATTTCCCGAACGCGGCCCGGCTGTCCTCTGCTCTACACTGGTCGACCGTGAAATGGGGATTACCCGGCGGGTACTGGCAGTATCTCCGAATTATGCGCCCGCCCGACAACGGATAAGTTTTATAGTACGCATCGCTCTTGCGCCACGCACGAGGCCACGATATCTCCCCCTCTCGACGGTATCCTCTCGAGGTTATTCTCTCGTAGCTCATCGCCGCATAACCCACTGTAACTTTTCCGTAAGGACTTTTATACGACAGCTTGATTTATCTGATAGGTACGCCGAGAATTTTTTGGATGTCCGGTGCGCGTGTGTAGTCTTGAGAAATACGATATTCTCTTTTTTTTTTTTTTTTTTTTTTTTTTTTTTTTTTTTTTTTTGCTTTTATCCTCCGCGGCTCGAAGCCACTGCGAGATGTCAAAACTACTTTTTTTCATCTCGAATCCGGATCGCCGTTTTGTGACTCCGAAACGTTTGATACAATTCATACTCTTTGTAGGGGCGATTCGCGGGTTTATTTGTTTGGGAAGAAATTTCGATGGAGTTCTTTAGGGCTTAGAGTGACTGATCGATTGTGTGCTGATTCATTATTCGTGGTGATAAATTGTAATCTACGATGCTAGTGCGATAATGTGCTTCTACTGACGAGTGCGAGTTCGCGAGACGAGAATGCGGCACGAACATCGTGAGGGATTTTGGTTGACGAGGTGTGAGAACTGAGCTTTTACACACCCGTGCGTAAAGATGCCTTTTTTTAACCGGCATTAATACCTTTATGTGTGATACCGAATTCTATTTTGGACTGTCTAAACGAGCGGAGGTGCGATAGTTCGAGCTCGAAATATTTCGCCAAGATTGTACTAACAATATTTCACGAGAACGTAACAGTTTGTAGAAAATAATACTTGAGTCGAAGAAGCTTTGTCGCTGATGTGCGAAGCGCATTGCAACCGCTTGGCGGTGCGAGCGTTTGCACGCTCCGATAGCTAAGAATGCATCGAACGCGGTTGGGCGTCGGTAAAATAATTGTCGAAAACGGGAACGCGAGGAAAACAGTGGCTCTGTAGTGTTCTACGTTAATTATTCTACTTATTTAACAACTCGCGGAGCTTTTTTTTCCGTCACGTCAGAACGTCATTACCGGGACATTATTACGTACGATTACGTTGCGCCGCTATGATTTCAACACTTTTTCACTCACGCTTTTCCGGCATGCTCGCACTTCTCGGTGGAACGTTTTTTATCAAAGTTCACAGTGAATTTTTTTCTTTATTTTATTTTTCTATATTACTGTTACAGTTATCGAGTCGAGCATTATGGAATTAACGCTCGAGCGTGCCGAGCTGTTTGGCAGAACGTTATCAGTTAATTCGATAATAGTTGCGGTGATAATAGAATTTTTACGATTGTCCTCGCGCCATTCGGTCACCGTCGTTGGAGTCGTCTTTCGGTCATCGAATTCCAGTCGACGCCACTGTACCGCGCGACGACCGGCACTCGAGTCTCGCGCCTTCGATAGTCTCTCCTTCCTTTCACTCGGTCTAGCTCTTTTTATCCCTCGGCCGTCTTTTCACCCGGCTCATTTAATCTTTCTCTCTTACTCCTTGGCTCTCCATCACTCGCGCTCACCCTCGCCTCTCGTCGAGTGTTACTCCCAGAGCCCGGAGTACCGTACACTTTGTTGTCTTAATTAACTTACGGGACAAAGGACATCCTGACTCGTCCGGATAGCACAGCAGAGCCTCCGCCACTTTTGTCATCGCATACCGACGAGCGAGACGTGTCGGAAATCATCGCGTTTATGGACTATTTCCGGAACAATTTACATAATAATAATAAAGTTCACGCTCATTGACCAATGCAGACGGCAGTCACCGATACAGATGCACTCCTCAAAAAATCTCACCGATACTTCGGATATTCACAACAGGTACTCTCAGTTACTCATAGATATTTTTGGATACTCCTACATATTTTTAGATACCTAAGGTATCCACAGAAATTCATAGATATTCACCGATACTCACAGATACACGAATACAACTGTAAACTCAAAAATACACGAATATTGTCAGATACTTACGGACACTCACAGACACAGATCTAGCGATTGAGCGAAGCACGCGAATCTACATAACCTCTAGTTTCGTCAATAATAAAGTTCACGTAGATTGGCCACTTATACTGGAATTCAGAGATACTCCAACAAATATACGCGTGAGATACTGGAATACTTTTTTTTTTATTCGTTGTTACCAGACGGTTTTCATCGTTTGGGATCTTAGAATGTAAAGATACTGTTCTCAAGGATTTATACTTACTCTTCTAAAGTGGCAATCTTCCTGGCAAGTACCTGGTAGAGGAATAACAAAAAAAAAAAAAAGAAGCATAGAAAGTTTCGAGCCTGTGCACGAGTGAAGCTCGGTCTGGCAAGTAGCTATTGTAGCTATTGTTTGATAGGATGTTGGGCTGATATAGCTGGAAGGTGGGCTGATATACCGGGCGAATAGAGCGTGCATCCAACACTTGCTGCCTCGAAGCCGGTTGGCTCGGAATTAGGAAGAGAATGGGGAAGGATGGTAGCCTTCATTCTACAAGCTCATTCTTCGCCAGAATCCACTAGCTCCCGAGAGCACCCTACTCACCTTTGTTTCCCGTACTCCCCGTTCTCCTTCTCCGACGAGAAACCCTATCCCTCATTCCACTTCGCATCCACAGCCAGGGCGGAGAAACCCTGAATTCTCCTTCCACGTATTCGGCAACTTCCCCATAATTAATTACGAACCATCTTCCCGCGAAGGGTTGAAAATATAAATTACGCAATTAAAATTAGAAGCCGGTTGAAGATGGAAAAGTGCGAGGAGGACGCTTAAGGAGAGAAACATTTAGTTCTTTCCCGGGATAAGTGCGAACGAATGGGTCAACGATCCCGAAGCACGTTCCTACCGTTTATCCTCGATTCACGACTGTTTCCGCCCTTCATCAATCCATCTCGCTTCCCGAGCTCGGGGTCAAACAGTGTCCGACCCTTCGAGAGGTCCCTTGTCATCGATTTCTGCGGGTCTCTTCAATAATTCCTTTCGATTCACTATGAGACTTTTTTTTTCCTCCGGCGAAGCTTTTTTGTGGTTAAAAAAAAAATCTCGAGTTTTTTGTGGCAACGTATTGAAAATGTTCCAAAACATCGAAAAATCGTATTGAAGAGAAATTTTATCTTATACAGAAATAACTCCGTGGATTTTTTATTTAAATAATTCCATGTATATTTGCATGCCACAAAAAGACTCGACATATATTCCAACAACAAAAAAAACGAGGACAGAGTTGACATCGCAATTTTTATATCGTTTCCTCACAATATCCATTTATTCGCGAAGCTTCCTCTACAAGATAGCCACAAATCCAAAAAATTCCCTCGCACGAACGTAGCCCTGCAAATAAAAGAATTTTGTCAGAAAGCAATATGAAAATTTCAATATCAAACTTGTTTTCCTTATTTAACCCGGTGTTAAATTTGTGTACCTTCACGCACCTAACACAGAGGAGTTACGGAAGATCCCGATAGTAGTGCGCGTCCGCCCAAATGAATAATGTCCCCTTGGCTACGGGGACATCGAATGGGTCATTCGACGGTCCGACCGGTAGGTCCGACGGTCGCAGCCGGAGCCCTTCACCTACGCAGAAATCCGCGATTTATAATGCCTCGCTAACGCAGAACGTTCGGGCATTATACGGTCGTATGTTACGTGGAGCGTACAGTATATACGCTCGCGATAGTTCTTCCATGGTTTGGTCCCGCGCTATCTATCTGCACGGCCCCGCACTCTGCCGTCTTACGGCTCCATTTCGCATTCGTAATTCGAGACTTACTTTCTTGTCGTCTGTTGCATGACTGCGACTTGGTATCGAGTCACGAACCACGTGCACACACCCGATGGCCACCGAGTAAGGAGTGAATTTATCATCGTCTTAAACCCTTCGTCCAGTTTCACGCATAGCTAGACTCACACATGTGGCGCGATAATCGTATCGGTCAGACATAAAACTCACCTCAATCCGGATAAAAGCATTTTCCCCCCTCTGCGAACGTTATGTCGGTAAGCGTTACGATTTCTTATATGAAAAATTCTACCCCTCGCTTTTCATACTTTTTGCAATATGCAGTTTAATGGCGACTTTTGTCGCCCTCCGGAGATTCGAACGAATTCATGAAAAATTTAATAGCTCCAAGTTAGGGAATATCGGTACACTAAAAAGTTTCAAACTTTTTCTCCGACTCCTGGAGGAAAATTCTGCTTCGGTGGAACGTGTACGTGAAAATACCCTTTATGATGATGAACGACATGCGCTGGTTCGTCTTGCCCCGTCGTACAGTATTCGTAACTTTTATCCAACCTAGATTCTGCTAAAAATAAAACTGTCGATAAAACCTGACAGAAATTAGAAAAATACGCTCAAGCAAAAAAAATATATAAACAAATTAGCATAAACAGAGCTCAACGCGTATCCGAGATTATACCTCACGTTCGGGGAATTTAACGCGCTATAAAATGACACATTGGGTCGAACTTGGAGGCATTAAAGTTGCTCTTGAAATCGAACTTAAATCGCAGTTTCGTCCGAACTTCATTGCATGCTCAAGATCTATTTTAAGTGCGGAACTTGAGATTGAACTTGACTTTTTTCAGCTATAAAATCAAATTCGATCTGACGTTCAAACCAAGGCAGTCGGGAGTTAGAAATCGTCAACCCCAAAACGATTCATGATCGTTCTGCTTCTGGCCTTTGGCCTAGATTTTCGAGAGAGCAGGATCTCTGGCTTCCCATCCCATGCGGGTATTTCCCCAACCAGGGTTTGCTGACCCACAGTCGCGAATACGTGACCAATTCCAGACTCGCCAGGTTGAACTTCGCACCATCAATCTCTCCCACCTTCGCCGTGTGCGGCTCTTCGTCTCGACAGCGGGCCGGAGCATGAGGGTACATAATGGATCAACCTATTCCTCCCCTACCCGAAAGGAAAGAAAAATAAACCTTATAACTAATAATTATCCGAGCATGACTACACCAAGAATTAGCTATTAATTCACCAGGTTGTCGTTTTTTTTTCTCTGCCTTTTTTCTTCAAATTTCCGACGGTACCGCTCGCATGCATGCGCGACCTTCGTCTCATACAATGATACGCTCCGCGACTCCGCGAGAAAGATATTACGGTAATTGGCAGGTGAGGAGTGCAAGCAAGACGCTCGAGTTTCCGCGCCCACGACGCCTCTCCTTGTTGCCTTTGCGGAGTCTCAATGCGCTTGGATCGGCGCACGCATCGCCATTATGCGATCCTGGTTGCGTACCCGCGACATGTGGGGAAAACGGCACCGCAGCATTGACGAAGAGCCGGCCTCGTTCTCGAGTTTTCAACGGCCCAATTATACCGACGAGTGTCCCGCTGCTTTCCAAATGCGCAGCGCCATTAATTAAAAGTTACATTCATCGTAAGCTCGCGCGGTCCCAAATGCGCAGCTTAAATGTTGAACTCTCTCGCGAAGCTCCCTACTAAATCAATTTCAACACCGGTCGCATTTCCCAAATTCTGGTAAAGTCTGGCAAAAGTGTATTTGCCATTTGACTTACTCGAATCTGACTAGGCCGATTGGGGATTTATTGTTACATCGCCTGTAATTTTTCAACATTGAAGAAACTTAAACTTTTTACATGTGTTGGTACATTACGATTCATGAATGACTGGAATTCTTTGCCTCTTGCCGAATGTCTAGTCGAATATCTTGCTGAATGTCTTCGTTGGCCTGCTTCGGCTCCGTGAAGACACAGAGAAATATATCCAGGGAGTGAAAAAATCACAAGAACTAGATATCTGTGAACTTTTGTGTATGAGTCGCCGTGCGCAGTTTCATCTAACTTGATAGCGGTAATTATGCACCATTAGTCGAATGTATGACGTTTATTTACGCTGGCCTATTATTAGCTGTGGATTGGCGGAAAAGCGCGGTAAAGCTCTCTGGGAGCCTTAATTAATTCAACACCGGACAAACGGTATACGCGACGTTCGCGAAATATGCCATGGACTATGGCGGAGACTCTCATTACCTCAAGGTGAAACTCATTTATGCTCGCGAAAGCTTAGAATGTTAGCAAGGTAGGACCTGAATGGGACTAAACCGAATGATTCAATCACAGGGAGCTCAGCTATGTTCAAAGGAGCGACCGAAATGGCGCTGACTTCCACATCTACCAACGTACTCTATCGCAAAGGGCTATTTGCAGAGGTTTTTTTTTCTCTTATTTTCCGGGGTCTCTAATTGTACTTATTATACGTGTGGACAGTTAAATCGTTTCTTGACGCGATGAATACTTAGAGAACACTTGTGCGACACATGGTAAAAATACAGGTTAATTGTAACCATAAAATGAGTGCAAAGGAACTCTTTGCTGAAATACTCTCTACACTGAGAGAAAAGTCGATTGAGTCAACGAAGTGAGAGATAAAGAATATTCGTCTAATCCTGTAGTATCGCAAAGAGCAGTTAATGGAAATTTGTGCAGGATATGGTGAAATACTCGCTGACAACCATAATTGTACCCACCACAATTGCAACCACAAACAAAACCAAAGGATAACATTTTGCCGACCCAATTGATTTCTCTTCTCCAATTGCGTTTACTAGTTCTGTCGAATCAGTCGCTCGCTCCAATCATCCGGACTTTGAAACTATTACGTGTACCCAAAAGATTGACTGGATCGACGACTCCCTAGAACACTGAGAAGTTGCCTGGAACGTAACAGTTCTTCGCTATAGTCGGTCGTGGAGTCGAGAAACCTCGTCATAAAATGGCAAAGAAATTATATCCGGATACTATTCTACTGTCGTGTAACGCTGAATAGCAAAATTCCCCTCACTTTTTCGTATTTTCAAGCTCGCTCCGATCGGCTCTCCACGTCGCCGAACGATGTCTCACGTAATTGTCGGCGTTTGATCGATCGACCCGTGACACGGGACATACGAAACGACTTTCCGTCGGTGAACAGCCCGACGATCGTCCGAAACTTTGTTCTGGCGCGACGCCCTGCTCGGGCGTGATGTATGACCTCGTCCCACTTTCCTTCAACACTAATTCTCACCTTGACTGTAGCTGTTGCAGAGCCGCCCACTCGCCGGGCGCGCTTGGGGACTCATCCTTCCAGACATTAAATGGAATCTTTCATTTTTATGTGACAACATCTTCGGGCGGAACTTTCAAGAAAGTGTCGCGATCAAGTTCTCTCCTCCGTCTCTGAAAATATTGGCAACATCATTGGATCGAGTACCTCGTTGCATTCGGCTCTCCGAAGTTGGACGTCAAAGTTCGAATTCACTTGGAACGAATTTCCGTTCTTTCGGGCCGATACTTCGATACTCCAGTTTCTCGATGTCCGCGAGGTCGCAGTCCTGTGTGTCCTGGCATGTGTTCCGAACGAAAAGTCACTGAGGAAGACGGATCCGCGGCCGGAGAACGGGAAAGAGGAGGATCGTGGAATCCTGTATGAGCGGCTTGTCGGCCAGGAGAGATTCAACGTTGGAGCTGCTGAAATCTTTCCTCGAGCCGGCGCGCGCGCGCGGCGGCGGTGTCTCGAAGAGTGTCGTTTCGTGAGGCGGCGATCGTGAATAGAGGCTGCATGCGCCACGAGAGCTACTCAGGGGCCCTTTCAAGATAGAGAGAGAGAGAGTCAGCGACGGGAAAGACGAAGAAGCGGAGAAACAGTCTTGAAGCAGCCGGCGAGCCTGCGGTGAGTAGAACCGGTTCCCCAAGTAAGTAAGCTCTTCTTCCCTCCTTCTTTCCCTTTGGCCGCGGCGCGCTCCGCCATGCCGATGCAACTTTTCTCCTCTCCTCCTTCACTCGATGTGCTCTTCTGCTTGGTTGCTGTCGGTGCAGCCGCTCCTGCTGTTGCTCGCTGCTTGTTGCTGAACAAGTCGAACCGCGAGGGAAAGACGACGGCGTTGCAGTCCACCATCCGGGGGACCCAACCGAACGTCCCGAGGTTACTACAGGCCATTACCAAACTCTACCAGATGCAACGAGGAAATCCCTCGCCTGAGTCTCGCTATCGTTCACCTATATACCGTCTTTATTTCGGTCCCGCGACACCCAATGATCCGACGTCTCTTTCGCTTACCCTGGAACCTCCGAACTCTCTAGGATCCTCCCATTTCCGTCCCTCAGCGATGTGACCTAGCTCACTTCGACGTCTACCGAGAGACTCCGATAGGTCCTTTGGCTCGGCGCTCGTCATGCTCTCCTGAGCGGAAGAACTTTCAAGCCTCTCAAACCAGTGTACAAACTTCACTTCCGCTACTCCACTTCTATCCAAATTGTTCGACTACCTTCAAGAGCCAGACGGAGAAAGCTGAATATGACGGCGAAAGAGATGAGCATCCGATATGCACAAGTAGCGGTACAAACGTTTTGATGGGACGACATGGACGGAATCGCGAACGGTGAAACACGTGAGTTTTGGTCGTCAAACTCACTCGGGACGATTGTCGAACGTTGTAAAAGCAGCAATACTGAGATAGTATATTTTTTGGTGGTTTCACGAGTTTTTCAAAGTCAGCTGATCATAAGCGATTCAGCAGAGTATGAAAATAGTCAATCATAGACTGATAAAAGTAAACCTCCAAGTTTCACTTTGACTGAAGGCTATCAGTGAGCCTCGGTTAGGCACTTGAAAATATTTCAGGACACACAATTATCTCATGAATACAAAACCTTCGTCTGAAGCTCTCAGTTGTAAGGTTTGTTTCTATGTTTCTCGTGGAGATCGCGGGAATACTTTTCTCACGGAATTTAAACTCTGTCTGCAAGTAATTCCGTCTTCACTTTGGCCCGGTGACAGATCAATTAATTATTCCTGCACCCTCTCCCGATGGGCAACATCACCAATAGATCCTATAATTGAAAGCAATCAATGAAGCTTGCCTAGACTTGCGATACATTTTATTCTCATCTATCGAATCAGCTACAAGCGAGAAAAAAAAATCAAGCTTGTGATTACAAAAGTTTCACCGGAGCAGTCTTCGATTCCGTATTTTTTTCATGTCTTTCCCATCGACGGGGGAGTCTGCCAGGATCCAAGCTTCGTCAAAAAATGTATTGCCCGCTTCGACAGTCGAAAGCATAATTCCACCTACACGAACTCCATTTATCCAGACAGAAAAAAACGTTTTGATTCTGAACAATGTTATTCCCCCCCCCCCCCCCCCCCCCCCCGACGTTTTACCGATCCGTTCTCAAGCATCTTGCAGTCGACAGCTGCACCAGCCGTCGCGTGTGACGTCGTTCACGAAGGGAGTTCGGCTGGGGAATCGGAGGTGGTCGAAAGGTGAAAGACTCGAAATTTCGGAAAATCCAGCGCCCTCCGATCGGGCCTTTCGTCTCCCCTCCCAGCCGTTTCGAGAATGAATTCCGCTCTCCGATTCTTTGATTTCCGATTTTTCTTCTTGCCTCACGTTGTTGTTGTCTTCTTTTCTATTCTTTTTCCTCGTTTTATTGTTTTCGTGTGCTCAGAAAACTCCACCGCGAAGGCTCCCAAACCATTTACTTTATCTCCGCCAAGTCCTTCCAGCCGCGAATACTTTTGCGACTTCCCTGGTCATTCGCCAAAGCCCGCGAGTTAGTTCTCCTTTTCTTTTGTGTCGCTCCCGCGCGCGGCCCGTTCGCCCCGAAACGAAGTTCCGAGGAAAGTGGCAACCACCAGCATCTCTTCGCACTACTCGGACATAAATCGTCGAATCCTTAACCGGTTCGAGAGGGTGACCAACCTCCGACGCCGTCGCCGTCGTTGCGAAAGCCCTCGTGAAAGACACTCGAATCGCTGTACCGAACTCCTCCACCCGCAACTCGGACGGTTTCGATGACGATAGTCTGGCTTGCCAGATTTCACTATGGCGAATCGATCTCCGCTTGACTTTATTTCTAACTTCCTATTTTTCTCCGACATTTTTTTTTTTTGCGCCGTTGACATTCACCGGTCTTAGAGATTTGCAAAAAATATCCGCGAAAAATTAGTAAAAAATGCTGGTTTTTCCCTGGCATTCCGTATTGCTCCTTACGACCCCACGTTTTGGAGCCAAGATCGGTGTAAATAAATTTTACATCTTTATTGCCAACGAACCCGGCTGATTAGTCATTCGGGTGACGTTCAACGAAACCTTCCCAAAACGCGCACTCCAGTGTAACGAATTAATAATTGGTGCCAAGTAATTTGGGACAGTGTTTCCGGGTTACCGGAGCGACAAAAAAAAATTATCCACGATTTATCGATATCGCTCTCATCCGAGACTCTTTCCCAAAAAAAATAAATGAATCCCTTTTGGCACCCCCAGAAAATGGGCCGGCCTACTTGGCCTCGAATACCTCGCAGTAAAAAAAAAAGAAAAAAAAAACAATATAATAACTTTCGACTGCCACACGAGAACAATCTCGCTGAGCGGAACGGCTCGTTGTTCCGCAGATTTTTCACACTCCGACGAATCATCGGAACATTTTTTTCCTCTATAACCAAACCCCAGCGCAATAACGCCGCTCCGTCGGAGCGTTCGTCCCGCGAGCCCGCCCGATAAAGATCCATCGTCGTAATGATTCTTGTTACATCGCGTATATCGAATCGCGGTGTGTCTGCAAAGGGTCCGCGACGCGAGCGTGCACCAAAGTTTCGCCCATCGCGTGACGTTGTCCCATTTCCGGTGCGAGCCGCAGCTCGCTGCTTCCAATGGGCTAAAAACTGTGTAGTCGCGGGGGGAGAAAACTCCGCCCAGAAAAATAAAGTCCCACCGGCGGTGATGAATGCACTTTCTATTTTTCTTTTTACCCCCCTCGCGGCTATACGTGTGTAGAAAATTTTCCATATTTTTCCTAACGCATTTCAACGAACAACTGGAGGAGAAAAAATAAGTTAAAACGAAAAACGTGCGGGCTGGTCCAACGTTTAGGAGGTCTCTCTTGGCTGAATAGGAGACTCGCACGCTCATCGTACTCAGCAGCATATAATGGTGCATCGAACTTCCCCCCTACCCGTAATACACATTCTGCACACGATATATATATATATATATATATACATGAGGTTCATCTCTTCGACGCCCATAACGTTTGCGTTGCACGCGCACTTATTGACGCGCGGGATTGCTTTGCACGCGTCAGTGAGCGATTCATCGAAACTCGCTCTCAGGATGCAGCGTTTAATAGAAAAAAAGGGAGGGTAGAAAAAAGAAAGAGACACGAAGCGAAGGCTTCGTGTACGTTGTCGGGCGTTGTGGGGTGAGTTTGGTGTCTGCAGGGTGATTACGAAGCAGAAACGGGCGTTATTTATTTGAGCTGTGGAGCGAAATAAGCCACGCGCGGATTAATGCTCTTTTCAACTGCTCCTCTCTAAATGATTCCGTTTGTCTTCAATGTAGGAAGAGGAGTCGATGGACGGAAATTTGTGAATTTTGGTCCGCACAATGCGCTATCGTAACGAGTGAGAAGTAAACTTCCGCAATTGGTTTTCAATAACAATCTAATACAACTTGTCGAATTACCAATTAATCAATCATTTTACCCATCCGGTTGCGGAGATGTCCGAATTATTCCTAAGTTCTCATAGAATTAATTTCCTCTATCGCACCATGAATTTTTGGACGGATTAGGCTTCGCGTACTATTTTTCCTGGTACGGCTTTCCGATTTACCAAATAGTGATAAATAATTTCGCGAATTTAGTACAGTAAAGTCCGACTTCTTCCTAATTTCGCCTACTATTCATTAGCTCTTACTCACCTCGAATTCCCGGCCAGACTACGCTCCGCGCAGTGCTTTTCGGGGGATGCACACCTATGGGCTAGACAGGCGGACGTATGTGCTTTTATACTAGGAAAAGGAGTCACGGGAAACACACACGGATCTCGTTCCTGGGGGTTTGTGAAAGCGGCGGGGTGGGTCGAGACGGAAGAGCCAGAGCCGGGTGCACCGAGTACACCAATAAACGATAATCTCGCACAGTAGTTGGGTTGTACGATGGAGCACAGGGGGTGGAGGCGACGCTGGGCCGCCGTCGCTTCCACGACTGCTTTCATCCTGCTTCATCCCTTCGGCTCTCTCCCGTTCTCCCCGACGCCTCCGTGGCATAAAGCTAGATCTCTCGGCTTGCGGCATTTAAAACGAGCGAGCACGGCGAAGCGCGGAGGTTGCCGCAGGGGTGGCCGCGCTCCGCTCGCCGGGACCAACTCGTCCCCTTCCACCCTGACTAAACTACCGGAACACCCTCCGAATATTCAATCAGGCGCGTTACAACGTTAACGTCTAATCCCGGCTGTCTGGGGAAAGCGCCGACTTACACACAAACCGTCCATCTACGCGGCATCGTTTACACGAACGCGGCTCTTCAACGTCGAGTAAAATGCACCGATCGCACCGCAAGTAGAAGACAAAACGTTTATTGCCTCGAAGATTCCGTGAAACGCTTTGCTATTTACGCGATCGCTAATTGTCGGGAGGAATATTGCGAAAGGGCGAAGATGGGACGTCTGAGAGAATGGAATGGCGCGGAATTTGTCGACTCTCACAACCTGCTAGGAGTGAATTCGTTGTCGGGTTACTTTGATTGCACTCCGACCGAATCTGGCGAAAAGTGGGAACGCTGGAAGGTTTGTAGGAACTAGAACGATCTTACGGTAAGGGTTCGCATTAAACTTAATACATTCTGCTGGAAAATACGATTATTTTCGGAATAAAAGATATTAGCCGAGTGTTCCAAATTCTTCTTTACTGTAATAAGAAAAAATCATCCGAATTTTAGTGTACCGATGGTGCAAGCTTTTGTGCGTCGACTGTTGTAATAAATTTCGTGGACGATTCATTTATTATTTTCGATTTTATTATAAAGATACTTTAATTCCGATAATTTAGTTCAATGTCACTAAATATCCATTAAGTTTTCATGACAATTGGACGCTATATTCAGTGAGCAAGTTTTTGCGCAAAAACTTACCGCTCGGTACATCAAACTTACATTTGTTAAAATAGTTTCAGTACAAAATGTAGAGATCGATCACATGTTATGTCCCTCAAAATTCCATTCACGGAATTCATAGTTTCAATCCGCGAAATTCTCAGTTTCACGTACAAGATTAGCCGATTGAAATCAAAATAAAAATTCTCCTGATCCCTCCCCGGAAAAAAACGTCCGTACGCGCTGGGTAAAAATTGCTATGGCCTGAAAAAATTTAACACGTACTCTCGTCGATATGTATCAACTGATTTTACGCTTCAAAGTTACCCTTTGAAGGTATTGAAAAATATCCGACGAGAATAACACGCGATACAAGTTCCACGTTTCTCCACGATTCCCACTCGATACAACTCTCCCATAAGTACTCCCGTTTTTTATTTTTCTACTTTCCCATTTCACCAAACAACCCCCTATAAATCCTCGCCTGCAAACGACACGCCGGCACCCCTTCTTTTTGTCCGCAGCCGCTCTCGGACCCGTTAACGTGTGGCCGAGTAGATGCTGTACGCGGGCCTCAGAGGCTTCGACGGTCCCGAGTTTCGCACGATTACCCGGTCGCGAAACGCCAACCGCTCTCGTTACCAGACAATTAAATCCTTCGATAAGCCGTTGGAATATCGATTACCTCGCCGGTAAAGGTACGTCGATTCAGCTTGCCTCCGGGCTTTGCGTCACACCATAGTCGCCTCTCCAATCCTCTTCTCCCCCCACTTTCCTCACACTTGCCACTCGTCCAGTTTTCCCACAAAAGCATTTCGCGGCAAGCGCGCAAATAAATGGCTCGTTTCTCCCGAGCCCCAGAGTGTATACAGCGTTTACACGCCCGGACGAGTGGCCAGGCTATAATTTCTGAATATCGATAGGAGGACACTGGCCGCCCGAGCGACCGGTCGGGAAACAACCAGGCTTCATCGGCTTCCCGTGGATGGTCCAACGACCGTTCCGCGCACATGCAAACTGCGTGTAGAACGGCCACACCGCGTTCTCTTTACCGTACGTATGTATACAGTGTTCGCGGCTTGCGGCAGATTGTTCAAAAGTTTTCCATTCTCAAACTCCCCCTGTGACAGACAAACCCCACGCTGTTTCGTCCGAAAAGCCGATTCACGGGTTCCTCCGGACAGCGTACACGATAACAAATAAATTTCCCCTTTATGACTGGCGTTATTCTTCTGCTGCTTTTTTCTTTCGCTTTGGTTTGTTTCGTTTTTTTTTCTTTCTTTTGCGAGCTGGGTTTCGGTGACGGACCAACGAAGCTTATGACTTCGCGCACAAACGGAGATCAATTTTGCACGCCGATCTGGCGAGGCCAGATTCGGGACGTCAATTTTTTTTTTGTGCCGGTGATTTTTGCACTGTTTATGGAATTGGCGCTTTGAGAAGCTGCGGGATTCACACTCTCATACCGATTTTACCGCGATTTTACCGTGTGGTGGATGTGGCCAACCCAAGTCTGCTCGCAAATGAAAACTCTGCGAGTCGTGCTGTGTTCACGATTTTTACTGGAAAACCTGCGCCGTTTTGAAACGTGTGATTTTTATACAATTTACGAAATCGTCTTGGTACTTCGAGAAACTTCTGTTCTTCATGCTGGAAACAGAGAAAAATTGATTTTGGTGCGAAATAACCACAGAAAGCTGCATATGCTCCATCCCGTTCAGCTCGCAAATAAATAATTTATGGCTCGTGTCATATTCACGATTTTCCCCTAAGCCTAATTACCGACCAACCTCTCGTATTTAATAATCCACTTCCTCATTGGGAATAATCCGAACGAAATCCTCATTGCAATCCCAGTACTTGCTTCACCGGTCTTTCTCCCGCCAAGTTAAAATCCAATGAACGTGTCCGTGTTTTTTCCGCCAGTGGATCGAACGATGATTTTCCGACTCGGAACTTTACCCCACCGTCCATTAGTCGTCGCGAAGTCGCAGTCCTAATAGAAAAGCGGGGCCAACTATCCATCCGGCTTGCCAAAGCCTCTGCAACGAGCTTTCCCTCGTTCTGTTCCATAAAGGACTCAAATCACTTTCCGGAAGGCTCGTGGCACAGGGAGCGTAGAATTCGTAAGATTAGGCAGCGTTTCGGTGCCGGCTTCACGCAGCTTTCGGTGCATACAGGATACGTTACATCGTTGCGCACATGCATGGCGCGGTGTTCGCTATATTGTATGTACACGTATTCATGAGAGTCATTAACTGCGGACTTTAGTAGCAGGTACAGCTCTGGCACTGTTGTGCGGGTATAAAGCAGGCTGCAGCATAACCAGCGAGAGCAAGAGCAGTAGCACACCTTGATACAACTTGTATGAGAGTAAAATAGACTTGGCGCTTCCCGCTACAAATCCGGGAGCATTAGTTCCTCGTTTGTAGCGAGTCGAGTAGAGAGTCGAGTATCTCACACTCGCCCTCCCTCTCGCACATACCGCGTGTCCCTCCTTCCTCTCTCGGCGCTACGTTAAGCTTATTCGCTTACGATCATCTTCACTGTGAAAGCCGCTGAGGAACACAACGTACAGCCGGCAAAGTACCGCGGAAACATGCGAGGGGCATTAGTCAGTTTTGAAAATAAACCCGACTTGAGTCACTGCCACGATCAATTTTGATTCAACGCTCAACGGAGTATAACTTCTCGACGTTGAGCTCTCACGGATACGCGTGTTTATGCAATTTGCAAAATCTCGATTCGCAGATAGTGGATGCAACGGTTATTGTTTATGACACATCCGCTGCGTGGAAATTCTATCCGAATACGAGAGAGCTGAAGAGCAGTGAGAAAACGAAAACATTCCTCGATATTCGGATTAATTTGAATGGGGTATTTTTTAGATTGCGCATGCCTCAGAGGCCTGATCGGATCTTGTTGCGACAACTTTTACGATCGTGGTTGCCCTGAGCGTGGTACGAATTCAGCGAGATCAAATCCGGGCCTGACGTTATGCGCCGAACGTACGTTCAGTGACTGATAGACAAACTCGAAGTGGTCGAAGAGCTTCTTCTTCGTGAGGCATCCGGTTGACGTTGGATCGCTTGGGAAATTAACAGGCCAGATCCTTTCTCACCAGCTCCGCGTGACGAAGCCAATAATATGGTTGCGTGATAGCCCGAGCCGCCGAACGTTACCCCGAGCCGCATAGCCGCGAGCAAGCCGTGCTCCCTCCGGAACTACGCCACGGTTTTCCAAAAGTTCATTCTCGACACCAACCTCATCCGCCGAGACATCCTCCGAGTTAGCGATGATTCCGCTCTACCTGTTTCGCGAACGAAGTCGAGTCTAGGCGAGAGACAACTTAGCGCAATGATGATCGAGAGTGGCGAATCACCGAGTTACCATACCATCCAGATGCATTATACTATCTATTATTCATGATCGATATACATAATGCGGCCCGATAGTGGTCCGAGGCTCGCGTACGTTGCACTCACCGGGGTAGGCGACTCGCAACCGTTATTATTCATGAGGAAGTCCCGGCATAACCGGAGAGACGCGGCGAGTGTCCTTCTGGCAGACCCTCTGCGCTCATCCGGAGATTAATGTTTTAATAATTATTATGACGTGAAAGCGTCGAAGGGTTGCGTGCCGGTTGGCTGAGCTGTGTCGGGATAGTGCGTCAAGTCGCACGAGAACGCGATATGCCCAGTTAATGCACCGGGGGCCCCCGCAGCAGCGGCGGAGCGCGAGGCCCCGACGGAGAGTGAGCCTCATCTTGACGAAAGTCGGTGGGGAGACTCGCCAAGATGGCCACCCCGCATTCCTCGCAACCGAGTGCATCGGGCCCCGTTCCTTCTCGAAGAGGCCCCGTTCGGTCCCCCTCATCGCCTCACCGCGCGCCTCTTCCCCTCCGTCCTTCTTCGTTTCACCGACGTGCCGGCAACCGTTCGCCAGAGCTCGCATACTCGGCGAGCAATCCAAGAGACTCGCAGAACTCGCACGGCGAGGAGGTGGAGGACGAACGGAGACCCAGGACTCTTTCGCGCGCAGCTAGATCGTTGATCGCCCGGAGGATCGCTCGATCTCTCACGTATCGCGCGCGTACAGCCTGCCCTCTTATGCGCCCCCCCCCCCCCCCCCCCCCATCTCCGCCTTCCTCCACCTCCTGTCGTGGTAGATCCACGAAGCGCATATAAGGATATCGCGATATGTATACCAGCTATGCCTAGCTACGGCCTAACGCCGTAGAGCTTGGTATACATATATGAAATAACGGATAATCGTCGGACATGTGTATATCTGCTGACGGTCAAGCCCGGGCCTTTGGAGCTGTTCTCTGTTCCCATTTGCGACGGTACCATGCACGCTCCTGGCAATGGGCCTTTTGCATTTGCATCCGATTCCCATGAACTCTCGGGCCGCATCGCGCGCCGCCTTCCAACCGAGAGTACGATAACTCCGCGCGATGCTAACTGTATTCGTGCGCATTGAAATCTCGAGCCTCTCCCGATGGACTAATAGATATCGAACGGTCATCGGTCCTCGAGGAACGCGTGTCGCGGTTTTGTTCCTCTTGAGGGATCGAAGAATGGGTTGTGGTGTTCGGGATTCATCGACCGCTCCGAGCCAACGTCAAGCTTCCTCGGGTAGTTTTTTTATTTCCTTTAGGGTGCTGTTTTTGATCGTGCTGTTGAAAGCGCTGAATAGTTTCAGGGTAGCTTGCGTTGTGATAACTTTGGGACACCTCGGATTTTCTTGTCAACGACTTGCAGCCCGTAAGTGGCGATGAAGATTGGTACGGATGAGAGGAACCGTGACAAGCCGTTCGTCGTGCCAGGCCATCTCAAAATTTCACGACGGAAGTCACTTTGTTACCCTCAACTGTACAGATCGAAGTGATGAATACGGTTTCTTCCGACCAGCTCGGCTCAACGACGTTTTCCCGAGTAGATTCACCGGTGAAATCGCACAATTCCCAAAGTCAAATTAACGAGAAAAGAAGGTTAACTAGAGTGGAACTAGCTCATCGCCAGGAAAGCACGAAGTCCGCGAGAGGAAAAAGATGTTCGGTAATCAGCAGTTTTCCATTGTTTAGCAACGATGCTTTTTCGCCGTTCACCTTCCACGAATATAAATGTCTTCATTGCTTGGTGCGCCTCTTGGGAATGGTAATGAAGATCGATACGATTAAGAGTCGCGGCATCCGAGATTTGGAGCGTCCTTGTCATCCCGAGCGAACACTGAATACGGAGTCGACGGTGGAAGCAACTAGGCAACCGGATCCGGTCGGAAACGAGAAAGAGACTTCTTGCCCTCAACAGTATCAATTTTTTTTTTCCCCTCCTTTCCCGCGTACACCCCTTGCGCGACGAGAACGACGGCGCAGGGCGGTGGGTCTTTATCTCGAGGAAAAGCTGCTCGCGGCTAGCTGTACGATCGCCCTTGCGAGCGAAAAGCCCGACGTAGCAACGACGTGGCTGGAAGAGAAATTGCTTCGTTTTCGAATCCACCGTGTCGGCTTGATTGGCTCCGTGCTCGGCGACTCTGCTTCTTCCTCTCCGCACTGCCTGTCTTCTCTACGCTCGCCGGTTTTCCTTCTCGCCTTCTTGCCCCACGGCGCCTCCAACCAATCGCTGAAACCGCGAAAACAAACTCTTTCTCTTTGGAAAGTGCCCAAGGAGGGTTGCCACCCCACCAATGTTTCCGTTCCCTTTCGCCAATCATGGGCAACGTGAGTGGCCCCGAATTCGATCGCGATAAAGGAAACGAACAATAAAGGTGATCTCTCGGCTGTGGTCTCGCGGTATCCACATAGTTCGGTGTGTTATCGTCCTGACAAGACACACAACTGTTGTAACTTGGTACATTGGTCGATACCGTGTTTTCTGAAGCTAGGTTGTTCTTTGTTTCCCGGTTTTTGGCGTTGATGTGCAATCTCTCCTGTATCGCCCCGACCCATCTTAAAGCGGAAGCGCGATAAGAGAGCCCGACTTGCTTGGCACTTCGATACAGAACCAGAAACGAACTTTCAAATTTCTCGAAGTCATTCAATTCTTTCATAGTCTCTGATGTTTCTATCAGTTTCTTGTTTCGGAATTTTTCTTTTTTATGTGGCAAATATTGGATCGAATTTCAACCATTCTCAATCTTTTCTGATACCGTTTGTTCTTCAGAATTTTTCTGCTTACTGGCTTTTGGCGATAGAGTCGAATCTTTACTGCTTCCGTCTCAAAGCGGAAGCGCTATACGGAAGCATGCATGGATTTATTGTCGCGTCTTTGATCCTCCCTGATAAGATGAGTCTAAGGTCCGCCTGGCATAGGAAATAAAATAAAATCGTTAAAAGCAGTGAAGCTATTGAAATGACCGGTATTACCGAAAAGTTTAGAGTTGTCAATTTTCAGTTCCGTCAGGATCACCGTGCCTGTTGGTGGATTATACCGATTGACGGACCACGATTGTGGTCAACTTACGGCTCGTAATCATCAATCATGAGCATCCAACATTGTCCCGAACATCCGATATGTGTACTCGATCGTATACTCTAATATGAAGCCATCAACGATACAATGCTGATGGGTGTAACGTCATCGAACACTTCATGAATGCGGGTTACTCATCGGGCTTCGACAAAACTTTAATGGTGGAGCACCGGATGTATCGCTGCATACATTGCACCGCGTTAATTACGAATGGACGAAAATTTGTACTGTACGACTAAATTACCCGAGAGGTAATTAATAGCCTGTGCACTCCGTGTCTGTGTGTGTGTGTTTGCCACATCAGGAGTTTGAACTTTGTAACAACTCCACTGCACATCAACCGAGAGTCGTAACATACAAGGATTCCATAGGTCGTATAATCGAGGACACGCCATTAATTACTGTTTTGTAAGTGGAGCAAACAACGCAACAAACTATACGTGTATGCGATTTCGTATTGAATGACCGAACAGAGGGGAAAAAAAAAATAAAAAATAAAAAAAATAAAAAAAAAAATCAAAGAGTAAACAAATCGGGATGGCTCTGGTACGTCATTCGTCGGTAATCCGTGCCGAGGAAATACATTGGGAACCTGCGTTTCACCGACAACCGGGCGAGCTGTCGATGGGCGTTTGTTCGATTTATCTTTCCTCCTCCTGATACGCTCCTGTCTCTCGGCTCTGCAACCCGTCCAGCCGACGTATCGATCGCTTATGCAACGCACCGTGCATGTATAGCTATAGCCGATGCGCTGTATAACAGGATATGCATACTATACCGAAACCTATACGTCGAACAACCCCCTTGTTCGGCATGAAACCGAGCTAGACGATAGTTTCACTATAGCGCACGGCTTTAACCCGCTCGAAGATATTCCACGTCTCACTGTCTGACAAATATTGAGCATATCCTCTTCGGATAAAGCTTAAAATCAGTGGGATTTGGAAATATCATTTTGTTGGTTTTTTTTTAATCATTTTTATTATTTGAAAAATAGTAGTTCATGCTTCTTTTACGAGTGGGTAAATTCATCAATGCATTTACAATAGTAGACCTTCCTTTTCTACTGCCACGTCGTTGATATAAGTTTTTCTAACAGATTCCTAAAAGTGTCCTTCTTTGCTTCCCCGAAATGTGGGTAGAAAGGCGGTTTTTCACGTCAGTCTTGGAAAAAAAATAACGTTTTGGGTTTGTACGAGTGCGCAGTGTTTTTTTTTTTAATTCTTCAAACTTGAGACATTTTATTTTATTTTTTTTCCGTCTTCATCGATATTATTAATTCAAGTTTTTCAGTGATATCACCAGAAACCATTACATTAAAAAAAAAAACACCCCGGAAAATACGGTGAGACTCGTTCCGAGCCGTCTTTTCCACATGCGTGAAAGGCCAATGATATTTAATACTCCTCCACGGTATAATTGCGCTTAATATCGGTAATATCATCTCCGAAGCGTGACGTCCCGGTAGCATTACTCCGATCATTGATAATATCCTCGTAGAAAGTTACAGCCGCGGATTCCGAGTCTCCGCTGACATTTTCCCTCGACCTCGGGACCGGCGACTATCCAGCATCTCGCTTTCTCGCTCTCTTTCTCCGGGCCCGAACCGCGAAGACGAGCGCACGACGCCTCACTCGCCGCCTGGAGTTTCTTGTTCCTCGAAGCCAAAGGCTCGAACTCCGCCGAGAGTTTGCGCGAATGGATTATAACTACACCTATACGAAAGGTTGGAAGGTATGGAAGCTGCGGAGGGGAATGAAAGGAAGGGGAGGGATCAACTTTCCATCGTTGAGAAGCATTATTAAGGTAGTACTCGCGAATAGTGTTCGCATGAGTCCCTTAAAAATAAGAGGGAATTACAAAGTCTTCTCGATTGTACTAGACTCTGATAAAAAAATCGAGTTTATTAAAGTCGCTGAGAATATTAATTTCGCAGAAGAATAATTGATTTCTTGGAAAAATGATTTTTTTTTTCTGAATAGGCATGCATTTTTTTAATTTTATACTTTGGATTTTGTAACTATAAATTTTACCCACGCAAGAGGAAAAAAAAGTGAATTTAGAAATCTGAAATATTCGTAAATATTTAGAAAAGAGAGAAATCTCCCAGAAATAGATTTCTGGTTGATTTCGTGAAAGAGAAAAAATGTTATCAAGATATTTTTGAACAATTGTTATGCAAAAATAAGCTCTCGGACACTTTTAATATGCTCGATTTCCAAACGATTTTTATACCATCCAGAGGTGTTTAAAACTCGACTCATTTCTCCGAGACTGTTTCAACAGCGAGCGCATTCGTGCAGCATCCGCGAGTATGGAGAAGTGTCTACGATAGCGGAGAATTGAGAGAAACCCGAGCATGCAGTGTCGAGTCGCGACTTCTCCGAGCTCGGCAGAGGCCACCGTCCCCAGTCGTCCCTTCGTTTTGCCCTTTTATTTTTTTATTCCCCTCCGTCTCGCCTCTCGCTTCTTTTCTTCGATTCTCACTCGGCGGGAAGGAGCATTTCTTCACTTTCAGTCGGACCGGGGCGCGCGCGGCTGTCGGTAAATACAAGGCACTCGCTCGTGGATCATGGTTATGCGTAGATCACGATGTGCTCGCGCGCTCGGATACGTGCACGGACGCACGCGCACAGAGAGCGGGCCCGAACGGACACAGACACAGATAGCGGCACGGAGAATCGGTAGGTAGATCTACCGGTTTGATTAACTGCGGAACCGAGGATCGTTGGGGGATGTGAGAGAGCGACATAGAAGCGCGAATGGAGATTAAGAGGAAGAGGGAGAAGAAGAAGAAGAAGAGGAAGAAGTGGAGGAGAAAAAAAAAGAGGATAAGAGGGCGTGACACAGGAACGTGAGCGCACGAGAAGGCGAGAACCGACGGATATAGTACAGTGCATTATACTGCAGTAAGAAAGTAATATCGTATCCGAAGCGTATCTCGGCGCTGTCCAGATAGAGGGTTGGAAACAGATTTGAAAGGCGACCTAGTGTACCGACTCGCGCATCGCTCGCCGTCTGTATCTGCGGGGCTGGAGTTATGAATTCGAGACCGGGGCCTCACTAAAAGACGGATCGAACGGAAGAAAGAAAATTCAAACGGGGTACTTTTCATAATGAATTTTTTTTTCTCTTGATTTCTTATTTTATAGCGAGAGACCAAAGACGACGGTTCGCCGGGCGGAAAACGGGGGGACGCAGTGGATCAGAGAGTGATATCAAAGAACTCGCTCCTCCGACGGGCGCAACTTATATAGCGACCATCAAAGGTTAAATTACGAGCGTCGAGGAAAATTTTTCGCCAAAAATCCATTTTCGCTATCAAATATTTCAAGTTTTTTGAATAATCATTATCGCGCAACATTTTTACGATTTAACGATTTAACTTTTTTTAATCCGTGGCGTTTTGTGAAATCCACTCCGACAATTTTTTTTTTTCCTAATGGATGCGAGGCGAGGATCGAAAGTTTTGTGTGGGTTCTTCGGGCGTATACAGTATAATCGTTGGAGCGGGGTGCCGGGATACCAGATGCTCGACCGCGTCCTTTCGATCGCCGCGAGGCACGCCGTTGTAGGGCCGGAGCCGGCAAGCTCGAACGCTCAGTTGGCTCTGTCATACCGGAGGAACTGCGTGGGCGAAATACCGGGTAGCGCAGATACGCCGGGCGTGCCAATGCTGCTGCTGCTCCTGCTGCGGTAGTACACGACGATCCTGGACGTAAACTGCCTCGTACCGCAGTGGTTATGGCTTCCGAAACACGCTGCTGTATAGGATTGCTTGTATTACGGGTGAATGCGGCTATTTAGGCGAATCGGAGCTGTTTATGACAATCCCAAATCATCCTAGCAATGACATCTTGTTTAGTAAAGTAATTTATTAACATTGTTATTATTATTATTATTATTTTCATTGTTATAACTATCATTATTTTTACTATTATCCGAGTAATAATAGTTCAACGCGATTGGATACTCACAGATACTCAAATAATCACTCAGATAGTCACGAAAACTCACAGATATTCGAATACCACATGGTCCAGCGGTCCTGGAAATCCTTGGTATGCCCTTGTATTCTCTCTGTGCTTTAAATACTGCTGGAATATCGTCAAATTTCGCCTAATATCCTGGAATTTTTTATTTCATAAATTTGAGTAAATTGGAGCATGTTTACAAATGTATGTTACTGGCAAACGTTCCCAAAAAAATGTGGATATTTGTGCCGCTGAGTAACGTATATACACTTGAGCATAGTGGCTGGTTTTAATTTCAGAACCGATGCGAACACAAACGAAAACGATAAGCAACCTCAATGTTCTTTCGCACGTCGCAAGCGATTTATTTTTATTTTTTAGAAATGTCCCAATACAACCTGGAAATATTCACGAATTTTCACTTTTACTGAACATCAAGTCCTAACGGATACTTCGGCAGTCACAGATGCTCACAAAAAATTACAGACACCGCGAGCCTACGGAACCAATAATCATTATTATTATTATTTTCATTATTATCGTTATTAACATAAATCGTGTCTGATAAGGCTGTGTTGGGTCGAGACGTATCGAGCAACTCGGGATTTGTGTAAGTATTTTGGAGTACTCGGACAAAAATTTGAGGACCGCCTATTCAGTCCGTCTGGGACGAACAAGCCGAAGCTCGATTGCCGGTATACCTGAAGTTAGTGACGGCGAGACCGGAGAGCGGAAGGGGCCGACGGAAGAGGCTTCGCTGTTGTCCCTCGACACTCGAGGCGCGGACCCCATGGCCTCTCCAGTCGAGTCCCCTTGAGCGGAGCTTTTCGCTTCGGAACACTCTCACGCTACCGAGCGTTCACTCTCGCTCACTCGACCTCGCACCCTGTCCCAAAAATCCTCCTCGAAGGTTCGACTCGAAGTCGACGTGAACAAGTTTCTTGGGTGCACCACGATTGCGATCAAACGGGACGTATAAAAGCCGTAAAGCTTTTTCACGCTGCCGATTCGTGCGGCCGATCAATTCACCGATGGAACTTTCATCGGTAATGGACTTGTCAAAGTGCGCGCTGGTTCGATTTTAGGACGCAGAACTTTGCGAGCAGTTTCTCCTAAATAATTATTGAACGCACGCTTGAGGTAGTCCTTGCGAATCGTGTTCACTGCACACAAGTTTTAGAGAAATGTGAGCGAATTGCTAAAACGCTTGGATAAAAATTGAAAAAAAAAAAAAGTTATAATTGGATGAACTAAAAGGATAATTTTACAAAATAATTATAAAATATTATGAAGCAATCGATGGAAAGGAAAATTGTTCGATCAATCGTTTGAGTACAAAACATTCGTTTTCATGCAAATGATTCGTTCATTGGTTTTAACCATTTTTAATTCATTTTGAATTTTACGACTTTTCGCCCATTTTTTTCATACAAAAAAATATTCAAAGTCAATTTAAAAATTTTAAAGTAATCATGCGTGCTCCATAAAGTGGATGAATCATTTTTAACAAAAAAAATAGCTTCCTGGTAGATTTGTTGAATAATTTTATTTTTCATTGATTTCCTAATGACATTTCGGAATTATTAATATGTAAGATTAATCTTTTCATTATCTTCAATACACTTTTTTTCAAGATTTGTAAACCATCTAGATGTGATTCGGAAACTTACCCGAAGGTAACGGAAGCATTGCTTTACACTGGTAAAAAGCTCCATCAAACGTTCATAGATCCGTCGTTTTCCGGTAAGAATTTTTAACGCGCTGCATAAGGGTTCCGAGGAGACCATACAGTGGAACGATCGCTCGGTTTAAAATCTCCGATGCAGAGGTGCAGCGGTAACGAGTGTGAAATGTGTGCGCACTTTGATCTACGACGCATGCGCGGTAGTACAATCCGCATGACACGTGGGCGAATTAAAGCAGCTCGGGCATGCGCACGGATGCCTGCGTTTTACCTAATATATACTTGCCGTACGAACGAATCGAGCGGAGTGACTGCTGGAAGCCGATTTCACGCACTCGCTACCCGGCCATTCGACTCTCTTCGTAATCAGACGGCTATTCACTAAGCTAGACGAGAATCACATCCCCACGGATTGATGGACTTCATCCATCGCTCCTACCTATATATATACGTAATATATACACATATTGCATGTATCTATATGTATATCTATGTATATGGGTTTATGTGCCCTCGAGGACTTAAGCTTCACGGGCTTTTTGAGTTTCAACCTTCGTTCCCTCGAATAAAATGGTGCCGAGGTCCGCCGGCGTAAAACGCTTGTCCATTAGTGCACGGTACCATGGTCAAAAGATTAAAATTGCCCGTTCAGCCCCGATACCATTAATCTCGATGCACGAGATCAATAATACGCGATAATCGTATCAAGGGCTTATTATTGCGATTGTGAAATCCCTGCGGTTCGCACAATAGCTCGTTGTATCAGAGACACGCTCATGTGAACAGCGTGTCTCGCAAATAGTCGCCGGAGGCGCAAAAGAAAGCTCGCGGCCGACACAACACGTGGGAAACAAGTGTATAGTGGAAAATATGACGGTAAAAGACCGAAAATGAATTGCACAATAATGCGATGCACAATAGCACTGTGCACGATCGGGTGTCTGGCGATGAACTTTTTTTTAATCCGGAATACGTTACTTCCGGGCTGGAAAACAATTTTTTTTGCCGGAAACTCGCCACTTCCGGTTAAAATTTATTTATCATGAAAAATCCGTCGATCCCGGTTCGAAAATTTCATTTTTCGATAGAAAGTGACACGTTTCATATTAATTTCCGGAAATGCAAATTTCCGTTTCCTAAATTCCACCGTACCATAGCGAGAGCGCGAATCATCCGAGCCGCAACAAGCTGACAGCATAAAAAATCATATTTCACATTTACTCGACATATGTCCAGATAACGACGAATCGATGTTTCAAAATACGCACCAATGAAAACACGACAATTATAAAGCTGTAATTATAATTAATAATAACGTGTGCGTGAAATCGCGCGGGTAGTCAAGCCTCCGCGATTTCTCTTTGGCGTACGGATTGTACTCGCGAGCCATATGCGCTCTATACTATACGTATTATTATTATAGTTAAGTACATGTATGTACGAGGTTATATATCGTAGTGGCTCTCACAGTGGAAATACGCGGGGGATCAAAGGCCGCCCACGCCCTGGGTACACGAATCTCCTCGCAAAACGCTCCAAGTTGCATCTATATATATATATGTATATATATATATATATATATATGTATTTGATCCAACAAGACTTATATATATGCACGCGGATAGGTATCTGCGTGACAGAGCGAGCTCCTGCCGCCCATCCTGACGGCAACTCGAGCGTGCATGCGAGCCGCACTGTTTTTTTTTTTTTTTTTTTTTTTCTTATAAGTGCGCCTCTTCCGTGAAATTTAGTCTGCGTTGCGATGAAGGAAAGCTCGTAAAACGTTGAAACTATAATCGATGATACGCTAAAAAGCTAATCGTTCGATGATCTCAATGAGATTTTCTCGATGGACGGCCGACAGGCTCGAAATTGCGATCATCGAACACGATCTATATAGATAACTGTGAGGAGCGCATCGGTAGAGTGTGCGGCAAGGTGCAACGAGAATTCACCGTGAACCCGACGTATGGAGCGTGCGCGGTACATATGTGTATGTGTGTGTGGCTGTGCGCGCGCTTGGACGAGGCACATTACAGTAGAGAATTTACCGATACGAGGCTGACCGCTCCGAACACCTTGACAAATTGCTCCAATTAATTCGCTCCCCAGGACAATATGAATCGTTAGGGGGTTTATTAATCTCGACTTTCTTTTAATTAAGCCCGGTCTGACCTTCGTCGCTCGTGCCGGAGCAGTTCGCCCCGACGGCTCGCCGGCGATCCGGGATCCATGAGAAAGCCGCGCCGCTCTCCCGCTTACGACCCGGCACACATGTCCAACACCTACACACACCCGAGCGCCGCCATCGACGTTCAGCAACAGTCGACCGCACGAAAGCTCGTTATAAGCTCGATATCCTGGAAGCAATATTAATAGACCATCGGCGAAGGGCAATGTTTCTACGGAAATATGTTGAGGCGCCCAGTCAGAGGTCGGGAGTCGGAGTCAGATTCCGCGTACCGTACCGACGTATAGCCTGCAGGTAGACACATATTGGGCCCATCGGCGATTCGTAACGATCGTTATTGAGGCCAATTAGGTCAAAAGTCTTTCTTGCCCCGGCCGATAATCTAACCCGTTCTACACACGATAAGTCGTTATCAGCGAGACCCAGATGCCCATCGGTGGAATTATCTCTTACCGCCGATAATAGCTGAACGACGCTCACTCCGTTCCGCATTAACCGCGGAGCATCGCTGGAGAATCGTACAACGCCGCGGGAATTGATCGATATACTCCACCGAAATCCAGATAATTTGGTTGACATACCTCCGCCACTTATGCCAACCATGCCCACATTTGACCTGGATCCAGGATTCAGAGAAATTTACATCAAGATTCGATCCGCCGGTACATCCATGAAATTGAGTTGATAATTTGGGGGAACGGGATAGCGACTGGATATCAAGACATGAACATACGCTTCGTAGATATGACGTTGAAGCGTTTGGTGTCTCCGTTTGGTCGCACGATGTCACAGGACATGGGTAGCGCTCTGGATTGGGGGAACCATATTGCTCCGGTTGGCAAGCAGGTCATCATGGACGGCATCGACGTGCGTGGCGATCGACATACCGGGGAATCGGATCCTACGGTTACGTTCGCATCGGGCACGTACAGTAGGCACGTATCTGATGGTAGGACAGCGTGTACCGATACCCGATCCGATAGAGTTCCGTTAATTTCCACGCACTGGTCCAGCACTACGAGCTTTGGAACTTCCTTGATGTATCGAATTGCTTCGGCCAAAATGCGCAAGCTTATCTCGTCCAGTGAAAGCATCCGATGGCCCGCTTGGTAACAGTCACGGGTCTGATTAGATCCTTCTCATCAACATAAGCTTACCTCAGAACACAGTTCTCTTTAGCATCCCTAAATTCTCCGCAACCTACAAGCCTCCGGACTTCGTTGATGCACGAAGATTGTTCGGGCAACAAGTTTACTCGATCCAGCGACAGCTTTTACTGGTCCACCTGATAACAGTCGCAAAGTCCGATCAGTTCCTTCCCTTCGGTTGATGTTTGCCCCAACAATTCTCACAGTGTTCACTGAGAGTCCTCTATGCAAGCCCAATATTCGTTGCTGCAATTGGTGGTGAGGAGGAGTGCTTGAAGCTGTTTCCTAGTACCAGACAACAGACCGCGTATTAGCGATGATTCCGAATGGCACCGAACTAGGTCGGTAGAATTCCAAGATCCGTTGCGCAGCAGCATTTGATTTCGACGAGTTCCACAATTGTGTCTCATCGAGCGGGATTAGGAACACACATATTTTGATATGAAATCAGAACGCCAATACTCCACACCGCGGATTTACTTCCGTGTTGATTCGGATCCTAACTTGACACACCCAGCGTGAATCTCGAGAAGTCCGGAGTGTAACAGTACAAAGTGCATGGCTTTCACTAAACAGGATACACGCATGCACTTCAACGTGCACTTACCGTACACGTTGGGTAAGTGCACGACATGCTCTATCTGGCTTAGTGCGTCATCGAGGATATGCGGGTACATTGTCTCGTGAGAGAGGATCGATGATAAGGGAGTTCAAAGGATCGAGGGTTTCTCGATTGGCGAAGTCGAGGAGTCCGCGCAGTTGTATCATTGCGTGACGCAGAAACGCGTCTATCGGGATGTCGCTGAGGGGAGTTCGTGGAACAATGTATCGTCCCGAACCATCGTGGCGAAAGGGTTCAGATCGGCACACGAAAAGCTTCGATAACGAAGCGAGAAAATGCGTTAAAAAATGAAGACAAAAATGGAAAAGAAGATGGAACTCGTGACAACGTATCGTGACAAGTGGATATTTCCTTTTGGAGGTTTTGTTTCTAATTTCGTTGCAATGGACAATCCCATTCTCTTTTGTTCCGTCCTGAGATCACGCAACACCTGAGTCTTCTCCACTCGCTCTTTTCTATCTCTCCCCGGTTCGCGAAGCTTCGTTTCGCCGGGGAAGAATGCAATCTTGAGTACCATCGTGTATGAGAGCTATCGGCGGCTTCTCGCATATACCGTATTATTTCACAACATGAAAGGTAGCCTGGCTACTTCACGCAACCGGGACGCCTTGAGCCAGACAATACAGGCACTTGATACGTTGAAAACCCGGCCAGTTCAGACGTAATATGTTTTGTAGGGAACGGTTCGTTTTTCCGAGTACCGTCTAGACGATTCTCGGGAAATATAGATTCGGTCGATTAGCACATACACCAATCATACATGGACCCGGCCGTGTTTCCTCCTTTTACCCTCAACCGTTAAAACGAATATAGCCAAACTTGGAATTTCGCCCTTCCCAGTCGTCGGAAAGTATCCAGAACTTCGATCAAAGTGGTGAAGTTACGGTGGGTCTAAAATGAGAGTCTAACTTGTTACTCATAGCTGCTACGTCGAAATGACGTCATATTTTCGTTTTGCCACAAAACTGTGACCAACGGGAAGGAAATGATACGGAATCGGCGCGAAGGTCGGTATTTGTTCGACGTAACGGCCAGTAAATTTTCCAGGATCATCGAATTCTCGAAGAGTGTAGCGGAAACAGTGGGAAAAAGAATAAAACCTGTCGGAGGGGAATTCGAACTGGTGGGCCGATATCGAAGCTGAAATTATTCATGCAGCAGACGCACCCTGCGCGGAGGACTCCGTCATACGCCTCTTTTGAACACCCAACCCGGGCATCAAAGATAGCCGGAGTGTGTGCCTCGGGTGAATCCGATTAACCTATTTTGCGAATGACTCGGTGGCTCCGAGAATTCTGTGATCCCATTCTATCGGTTTCGGCGAACACGAATACTCCGATCGTTCTCCACCGAAACTCTGAAGTTCTCCGCTATCTCTGTGTCTGCCGAATTTTCTGTGTGCATTTATGTATCAGTACGCTATGTGCATTGCGAATATCTGGCAGTGGGAGAGATAGTCTGTGGCAAAGGGTTGGAGAATATATCCGACTCAATTGCCTTTCCGTCCGTGGCGTCAAAGGACGCATTCATCTGTAGACTTGCTCGGGCAATAGTTGACTTTTTTCTGGTTTCAAGGAAACTTTGCCAGCAAAGCAACCCAAGATCAATCATTTCTCTATTGCGTTTTCTGTTACCGTAAAGCTGACTCTAAGGACAGAATATTCTGATAGTGTTAAAGAATACCCGCATTTCTCTGCATCTTTAAATTCGTAACTGAGACGAGTTCTTTGCACAGTTTTATGCCATGAAAATACCACAAAAGTGGTGAACATTGCTCATCCTAATTAACATGTAAAATGATACATTGACCGGTCCATATTCGCCACTCTTACTCCACGACGCAATGTCCTTTACGAGTATTTCACGAAACATCGACAGTCGGTTCTTGACCTTTTTTAAGGTATATACGAACCTTCAGCGAAATACCATACATCGCATTACTCACAAGAGAAAGACCGTATAAACGATATAAATACAATAAACTGGGTATAGAGTGATTTATCATTGGGCAAAAAACGCGAAAGCGTGCGCGCGAGGGCGTCCATTAATATCATGGGATCCCGTTTTACTCGATCCTTCCATGGTCCTTTCCGACCTCCCTTTCAGCCAACAACTTTCCTCCGGCGAGACTTCGCTTTCGCCTCGTCGTGTACAATTTCTCAAGCCCGCTGTCTCGCGTCTTCGAATCATTCAACGTCCCGGGTCCTGCAGGGTTTCCGAGGCTTTTCTCGATCGGACCGGGGGTAAAAAATCGAGTGGAATGCCAAAGAAAAATACGGACCCTTGGGGCAAATCACCATCGGCACAAACCGCAAACGTTATTGGTTGCCGTTAATTCTCCCGATCTTCTCGATCACCGTCCATTAGACTTTCGGCGGGAAATTCCAAGACTCGTAGTAGAAGTCAATTCCTCCAATCAAATCTACCCAATTTTCCGAGCGTGCATTTGAAGTCTTCTCGGATACAAGACAAGTGTCACCGATCGCTTTGGTCTCGGGACTGAAGTACTGGTCTGGAAAACGAAGTATCGAAAGGTCTTGGGTTCCCGATGCGGTGTTCTTACTGGAAGAATGTCGAGACGAGTCGAAGCTCCTGGCGTTTTATCGCCCGATATTCGATACATATGTTGGTGGTCGACCAGCGTTCGCAACCAGCAATCGATGTAACACGGCTCCGATACGGCGAAACAAACCTGGAAGCGCGACCGTCACCGACACCCAAAGGTACGGTCAACGTTCAGTCACATTGCGCAACCCCCAAAGTGGTTAGCTTTGCACCAAAGGAAAAGATTTGCAATCGCTGGAGATCGTGAATGTCGATCCTCAATTAAGAACAAAGATGAAAAAAGGACAAGTGTCGCGGGGCAGGTGGAATAAGACACAAACCTATTCCTAAGGTAACACAAATTGCAAAAACCAATTAAGCTCGTCAACATCCGCTTCGAGATATCATTCATCGCCGGGCGAAAATCTCGTTGCTGCATCATAAGTCTAAGGATAATACGGCGGAGGAAATTATATGGAAACAGACATAAAGTGGGGTTTGGGAGCTGGAGGTAGATGGAACAGCATTCCCGCGGCACGTTAAACCGGGGAAATTTACGCAAAGATATATAGCGAATGTACACGCTTCCGCTTTGCGCGTACACTGTAGAGGTAATATTAAATTCCGTGGACTTGACTGAAACTTCCGTGCGAGTTTTCTCGACTGTCGACCGACGTTTTGTAGATCGCATGTCCAGATATGGATATCGCAATCGTTGTTATTCATCGGTCGAATCTATCACGTCGAGCGATGCACTACCCCATCCTCGACAGTCGATTAGCGACGGAGAAACTGAATTTCCATGCGATGCGGCGTGACACCATGACTTCGATCATGTGTACAATATTGATGCGTATCCCGAGTAAAAACGTCGCGGTAATAACAAAATCAATACCAGATATGGGATATGTGTCGCCTGGGACATTTCTCCACGCAAATGCGGTTTCCCGGAACCAGCAACAACGCCCGGACTTTTGAGTTGAAAATAACATAAACTCGCCAGTGCAAAGTGTTCTGAAAAATCGGAGAGATCAAAATCTCCCACATCGCTGCACGCCTATTCCAGGTCCTGATTATTTCAAATGCGCTTGGAAGAATCTTCATCTCTTGTAAACAAGACTAATCGGAATTTATGTTCGGTTTAATTATTCAGCGGAATCTTAATCACTCGTGCCTGATACGTTCAGAAAAACGTCCACACTCAAATAATATATTGATCAGAGAATCGGGTTGTCCCAGTGAAATTTAGAACGAAACCCGTTCGAATTTCTTTTGCAACACTTAGTTTCGACTCGTACCGCAAACTCGCAGTCGTCAGAAAATTGTTTTATCGCACTAGTACCATAGATTATTTTTTGCCGCTCGCAAAGGGTCGACCGATGGGGTCGAAAGCCAAACCATTCGTCATTCTCTTGCTGCACCGCGGAAGCTGTCACGAGGATGACTAAAGTATTCCGTTAGACATCCGAACCTGCTCTCAAGTGTCGACTCTCGCGGCATTACGCATGTGGATCCGTGAACCTAAACGTTCGAATGCTTTTGGTCCCGAGAGTCGCAGCGGTGCCATCCGCAGCCACCAAAAACAACAGTCGACATGACATCTGGCCAAATATTTAGGCTACCCCTCGCAGCCCCTCTTAGCGGGTGCGCGCATGAGATCTGTTTATGCTGAGAGAGTTATAACATACCCATGTGTATCTTTAAAGTGAGCCAGTAAAAACCAACGAAAACTAACGTGTATCGTATATTTTTATTTTTCAGGTAAGTGAAAGAGCCACTTCGGAATTCGTGGGTGGGCAAGGAACGCAGTGTCTGTTCTGAGAGTATGAGAAGATCCACGAGGACGGTAACTAATAATAAAAGACGCACAGGCGGTTTTTATTCAATCCCGACATTGAATTAAAAAACACATCGCATAACGAGTAAGGTTTTTTTACTGTCAAACAAGCGTCTTCGCAGTCCTGTTGGCACATTTTTCCTCAAAATTTTACCTCGTCTAAGTGGGGAAAAATGCAGCTTTTCCATCGATGACGCGACGTCAGCGGATGCAAATTGCATCTTGAATTTATAACAGTAGAACATACCTGAAACGTGCTTCATCGATCGGCACTGAACATTCCGCGGAGGTTGAAGCAGATAAAAAAAATGCCTCTTGGGTGCCATCCGAGGAAAGGTCGGCGAAGGCTTCAAAGATGACAAAGCAGAGAAAATAAGAGGTGAAGGAAAAGGTAGGAAGGGTGGCTATGCGACACGCTATGAAAAGACGCTGCCACGCGCTTTCCTTCACATTCCACCTGTGTTCCAATAAATATTCCTGTCGTGCCGGAAGGATGCTGATGCTCGTTTGACTATTCGCTTGCATAGCTGCGAGAAATGGTGATTCTCCGCATTGAATTATATCGCGAGTTTTGCGGTAAAATAAGTAGTAAAAAAGAAATCACCGGAAAGTCTCCGCATCAGCGACTCCGACGAAACGCAGACATTTCTAGACCGGCATGTGAATGGAATAGAAATAATTCACGAGTGCCGAAATTGACACCGTGGAAAGGAAAAAAGAAAAAAAAAATCAGATTGTGAGAAAAAAACAACATGTTGCTGAATGCAATATATGAAAATTTCAAAAAATTCAATAAACTTGAAAATCGGTGAAGAAAGAAATCACACGAACTTCGGAGAAGCGTTTATCCCGATGAGAGCGAAGTACGTGCCGAAGAATTTTTCAATATCCGGGACTTAGAAAACTCCATAAAAGGCAGTTTTTTTTTATTCAAAAATTGCACAATTCCCTCCACCGGCTTTTGTGCGAAAGCTATTCTTCGGTGAATACCTGCAATTATCTCGATGAGCAATGCTTCGAAACATTTATTTTTTTAGATGTACATGGACACATATATTTTTTTTAATTGCCGTACCGTGTGCAAGGGCCTCCGAAAAAACGGGAATACTGGTTTCTACGCTGGTAGCGGAGTTGCGTGCCAAAAACATGCCGCACTCGGGATTTCATCCGTCAATATTACGTCAATGGTGCGGTGAGTCGAGGTTTCGAGAATTCCTGGGCCGGGCACCATCATTTTATCCTCGTACAAATGCGCCGGTGGCCGGCCGCAGTTCGGTCGAAAATGAAAATTGCCGTGCGCGCTCGGCGTGAACGAGTGAGTTTCGCAATACGGCTCGAGGGTCGACGGTTTCGAGCGGCCCCTCTTGAAATCGGTGGATGAGTACAATTGGAGAAAATTCGAGCTTCTCGTCGGGAATGTCGGCCCGAATAACGTAGTCGAGAATCGCGGGCGCTCACCTATTACGGTATTCGCCATGCTCTCGACTAAGCGTATATTGCCGGGTGTTTCGAAAAACGGTATTTTTTATCTATTTTTTTCTCACTTTTTTAAAGACTTCATTTCCAAATCGAACCTCGGTGAATTACTCAGAAATTGATAATATCGGACTTTTTTTTTAGTGTACATGCCAATTGAAAAAAGAATCCCGCCAAAGGCGGTCGTTGACCTCTGAAGGTGTTGCATTTCCAGGTACAAACGTCAAATGCTCCGTTTCTAAAAAATTTTTGCTAGGAATCGCCTTCCGTGATCTTCATTTTAACATCAAATTCAACACTTCAAAAGTGTGGCTTGAAAAAAGAGAAAAGGTCCTTTATGACGAACACACTGGCGTAAATTTTATCAGCGCCGCTTACCGGTCGATTCCCAACTCACGCGCGCAGCTCTCTGCACATGAGCTTGTGTAGGTCGCATAGCGAACAGCAGTGCATTCATCGCAGCGCTCAACTCCATAGCCGTGTAATATCTCGCAGGAAAGTAGTCAAAAGTTTCTACCGGGTGAGAGCTGCAGACGCGAGTGCGTTCGGTGGCCGAGTGCGTGTATTAGTTCGGTTGTGTGCGGCAGCGCCATCCCTCGGCGAGCGGGTGGCGTAAGTAGGTTACAGTACATCGCGCGTCGGGCGCAGCGCGGCGGGTTGGAAAGCGGGACGGGGGCTTGAAAATTTAGAGCCTCTCGGCGAATGGCCGCCGGTGAAGCGGTGTAATTATTCACGTGCGGGTTTAGCGGACTGGTGGAAAGTAACGGAGAATAAAAAGAGAGGAGAAGCCCGATGCGGATGAGTGGGGGGAGATTCGCAGATGGAGGGAGTCGGGAAAAGAAAGGTTGGCGAAAAAAAAAAAGAGTAGGGAAAGGCAGAGGTAACGTTGGGGAATAAAGCACGGGGTAGTTTCCGGCGGCGGATGGTGTGGGAGAGGACCGCGGTGCGGCTATCGCTACCTCGACCGGTGAGACGAGAGGGAGCTAAGGATGGAAGAAAGAACTGCGGAGCTCGCGAACTGCCGTTTCCGTCTGCGGGCCAAGATTCCAGGAGCGAGGGTGAAACAGGAACAGGGACAAGGCACGAGAACGAGGCTTGTACCGAGCGAAAGACGGAAAGGAGGAAAAGAAAGAAAGGCGGAAGAGGAATAGGCGGGGGGTAAAAGCGAGGAGGAACAAAAGGGAGGAAAAGCCGGGGTGAGGACCGCCGGTGAAGTCGTGTGTGGGGGATTCGGCTGGCGTGTAGGCACCGAGTCCCGGGGGTGGATGGAGAGGGGGAGAGGGAGGAAAAAGAAAAGCCTCGCGGGACTCGTACCCCGGAAGAGCCACAGCCACTTGGGGAAGGGACCTTCGGTCTTTTCGCGCGAAATTTACTGCGCTAAACGGCCGCCCAGCCCCGAAGCAGCCCCACGACGGGAACTAGCCCGAAGAAGGATATTTACGCGGGCGTCTGCGCGCCTACCTTCTATTCCCAAAACGCATACACGGAGGAGAGAATCCTCGAGCGAAATCGCCCACCGACGGCTCACCGACGTCCGTTACTGTAAATTCTCGCTGGTACTAGGAGCTGCGTTTTTGTCGCTGCGAGGGACTTTTTTCTCCTTGCAGTTTCTACTTTTTTTGTGGAGGCGCTTGTAACGAGAAGAGGGAAGGGTGGATTTCGCGAGGATCTTTGACGGCAAAATTCGGTAGGATTCGAAGGGTTTCTTTACTGTACTTTGATCTCGGTATTTGGTCCGCGAAATGGAATTGACATTTCACTGCGAGCGTGTTTTTACTCCGATTGATATAAAAACCTTCGACGAGGTGGGCTGTGAAAGGATTTCGTTGCGATAATTGAGACCAAACGAAAATGGAATGTAAAGTGGAATAAAAATTCGTGGAAATCCTTTGCTTGTTCTACGCGCGGCCGGTGTTCGGAAATAACGGACGGATAATTGTTGAAAACGCCGTAACGAATCAGATAACACATTGATTAATCCGTACATGGTTGTCATTGATGAACAATGGATTTCTTTCTTTTTCAAAAAAAAAATTCGGCAATGGTTAATCTCAGTGCATTCTCCGTGAGAACACAAAATCGTAGGTACAGTGAAATGAAAAAATTCATCGAAAATTTCCGGTCATTCTCCAGGCAGCCGGTGTCGAAAAATATCGTGCGAATAGTTTCGAAAAATGTATCGGGCTTTGTAACGAATTGGGTCACATATTGCTTGCACCATACGTGGCTTCTCGTGATAAACAATTGTTATTATTTTTTTATGAAGAATACGGCAATGTTTAATCTCGCTATCTCCTCCATGAGGAAACAAAATTGAAAAGAAAATATAATAAAAAAAAAAAAACCCCAGTAAATCCCCGTTTGTTTTCCGCACAGCCTCTGACCAGAAATAACGTGCCGCTAATTCTGAAAACCGTCGCTACCATTGTAACGAATCAGGTCGCACATTTTCCGCTCTCCGCCCGGCTTTCACTGACAAACAATTGATATTTTCGAAAAGGTTTTTTGGAAATCAAGAATACACCAGTGTTTAATCTCCTCTACTCGTTTAACGTCAAACCGGGAGAAAAAAATAATGATTCAGTCCTCTCTGAAGCTCCGTGACGCGCTCCTTTATCTGGATATTCCACTCCTGTTTGCCCGCTGCAGTCTGCCATTCAGTAGCGAAGCAAATAGATAAAAAGCTCACGAACAGCTCCACCCGCACGAAGCCCGCACATACGGAACGAAATAATGTATATATAAAAAAAAAAAAGGTAATATAAAGACCGGCAAGGAGAAGAACGGTCCCGGGGTGGGAGGCGGTTGGGAGGGAGGGAAAAATGTGCGGTTCGAGCGCATTGCGACATTCCGTTTGAAAGCTCGAGGGCACCCGCGAGCGTCCGCGATCGCGCTCTTTCCTGCCGGGCCGGCTGCAGCCTCCGCTCCTTGTCTGAGTACACGGGGGTTGCGCGAGCCGGGGTTGCCGCCGGGGCGGCGGTATAACTCGGGCTTCTATCTGCCGGAATGCGTCGGAATTCCATGGAGAGGCTGCTGCGGGCGAGATAAATTTTATTTAACCCCGTCGCTTGATGCGAAGAGCTCTCTCGCCGCTTCTCCGTTCCGAGATAGCGCGAGGGAGAGCCCGAGAGCCGACGAGAGAAATAACGAAGGACGTAACATCGCGACGGATGCGCGCCCGTCCGCGCTGCTCCCAGGTGATACGACTTTACGATTGCTCGCTGCACTGACCCGGACTACACAGTCGATTCAAATTTCGAATTAAGTCCGCACGGCAACGGCCCGCGATACGAACGCCGAAAATTTATACCCGAGTTTGACGCGATACAGGAAAAAGACACGTCGCGAAAATATACGGTCGATCAGCATGGCTTGGTATTTTTGTCGTTTTTCTGTGAATTTAAACTCGAAGAGAAAAAAAGTTTTCTTGGAGGGAAAATAATTATTTTCTTTCGGGGTGTAGGAAATAAATTCGAAACGAAGAAGTTTCGAAAAAAGTTCTTTCACATAGTCGCAATACTAAAGTTACTGGTGGGAAAATGACTTTTCTCATTTCGGAGTATACGGAAGATCATATAGTTCGAAATGAGAAACTTATTTTCCTTCTAGATACTGGATTTCTTGATAATTTTTTTTCTTGATACATAATTACACTCATGCCAAATTAATGAATGAATCAATCGAAATCTCATTGTCAAAATGGCGGTTTTATTCAATTACTTTCCGTACAATAACGCGTGTACGATGAAAAAAATAAAAATGACTATCGAGTTGGATTAAAATCTACACGTGCGAAAAATGAAAATAGAAGGATTATTATCAACGACACAGTCCGCAAAAATCCGAAAGATATATAACAAAAATAAATTAGTACACTGTGCGCGCTACCCCGTTTATTTTAATTTATTTTTCTAGAACAACAAATTGATCAATAAAAAAACGTTTGCCGGGAAAATAAATTCTCTTTTTTAGGATAAATTAACCGTGTTTCTAAATCATAATCCGAATGACAATTCTTCATTTTTATTGCAACACCTCATCACATACGTGTCGTGTGTCACACGAAAAAAAAATGCCTATCAAGGTACGTTAAAATTTGCACGTGCGAGAAGCAAGAGTCAAGAGATTATATTATTATTAATATCGCGATCCCTTTGACAAAGGAAACCCACGAACGGGTGTATCGTGTATCGCAGCGGGCAGGAAAAAAATTAATAAATATACCAATATGTGTGTATATATGTAAAATAAAAAAATGAGGATAAGGAAGCGAGAAGAGGGTAAATCGTAGAAATTTATTGAATACGCGATGTAGCGTGTCGTTGCGAGCGCTGCCAACGTTCGCGAGGGTTTGTCCATTAGGTTGTGCACATGTGCGCGGTGCAGGTGTGAGTATCGGTGAAACGATGTTATCGAGTGGCGTGACTACCCACGTGCGACAAAGCTAGCCAGCAGCAGCCAGCAACAGCGGGACGGATTTCCTCCAACGTCGTCGTCTCGGCCGTTGGCGAGCTCGCGCGACCCGATCGGAAATCTTACCGAGAGCACCAGCGGCAACTACCACTGTCGCCCTTAGTCCATTGCCGGCGGAGGCGAACCCGCCATTATTTCCGGAACACTTCGCCCCCAACGCCCTCTTCGAGCGGAGTATTTACGATAAATGCATTTGTATGATTACACACGCCACCGAGTCACTCCGACTTCTCTCCGAGTTTCTCATCGCTCCGAGATCTTAAAGCGGATAGCAACTTTCCTCATTCTCTTTTTTTTCGCCACTAATCTTCGAGCCTAGCCCGTTCACCCTTCGAAGCATGCCATTAGACATGTGGGGGATTTTTTTTTTCTCAAAATGAGAAACATCGTTTTACCGCGATAGCGTTTGCTTGGGAACGTTGATGAGGCGGACGAGGTGCGGGAAAGACCGAGGCGAAAGGTGGACTTCAAACGGCGTACAGCATAGTTTTCCGAAAAATCAGTGAGTTTTGGTATTGGTAAATTTATTATGACCTGATAGTAACACTTCCGACCGATCTGAGTAGAATAACGAAGGAATAATTGTTATGGAGTGAAGATTCAAACAACATTTTTCTATTTTATATTTTTTATCACATGTCCCAATCTGAAGGTTGAGTGGATGTTAAAGTTCTAAGAAATAGCGAGTAACTTCCGTTAGGTAAGATAAACTTATATCGTTCTAGATGATTTATTTAGTGACTTTTGCCTCGATGACGTCACTTCTGGTAGAAAAATAATATTTTCAAAGTGGCGCTTACTCCAGATCACGTCACTCCCGATAAAAAAATGAGATTCTCGATTCGAAATCGAAGTTTCATTCGGGTGACACAACTTTCAGTTGAAAAGTGAGGTCTTCAATGCGAAAGTGCTAATCCGTTACTGTTCAGAGAATTACCATAAAACCAATCCAACATCTCGCTGTCGCTGAGGTTGAAAGTTCCAGGTAGTTGAACGAACAATTTCCCGATGGAGTTCAACGGCCACGGATCTGAAATTCTCGAGAACGAACTTTAGTATCGCGGATGTCTGAATTAGATCGAGGCAATGTGACGCGCCTAATTAACGCCGCTGACCCGACTCCTCGTTCGCGTCGCTTTTTATTTAACGTTCGAAAGTCCCGGTACAGTAATTTGACCGTTAATCGGCGACGATCTTGGTCTATCCCCCCCCCCCCGATAAATAAAGCTAGGCAGGAGCACCGGTGGATTCCTGGAGTACGAGGATGTGTGCCCGCTTTCTGAAAGGAAGCCTCGCGGAGGCTGCGGTGAGTCGCGGCGAACCGCGTCTTTGGTCCACGGGAATGCGAGGAAAGGGGAACCTCTCAGACCGACGTGCTAGGGTTGAGAAACGCGTTGCGGCGGGAGGAGGAGAAGAACGTCGGCGATAGTTCGGAGAGTACGATTGTGCGCTCGATAATCGACTACCGAGATATGCATAAACGCTCGGCCGTTCTCACTCGCCCCCACCTGCGTGGCTACCTACCGTGTAGCTCCGTGGTCGATTGCGACGGTCAGCAGCAGAAGCGGGCAGCACGGAGACCGGGCGGTGCAAGGATTGTGGGACGAGCGAGCCGTGTTCGCGGTATCTCTCGGCGATCTTCCGGCAGTGGGATGCAAAAACATTCCAAGTAATAACGTGCTGACGACGGCCGCCCCGGTGGCAAATTCTGGGTTTCTCACCGCTGGGCGCCACCATCTCGTCTCCATTTTTTTTTCCACACGATTCGTCCTCTCGCACCCCTGTTTGTATCGCGAGACTTCACCCGTCGCCAGATTTTGATTATTTAATCGTCGAGTTTGGAAATACGGAATTGCAACGTTCACCGATAAGTTGGAAGATTTCATTGAGTCGAACGTTTGGAATTGAAAGAACGGCTGGACATTCCGAGTAATCCTGTCTGACGTTTTTTCTCCTCGATTTATTTTCCCGCATCGCTGTTCGTATCGCGAGAATTCATTCGTCGCAGGATTTTGAATTAAATCACTGGATTCGTAAACACGGAACTGCAACGATAGATTGAATCGCGTCGAGCTCCGAAAGCCGGCTGGACTCGTCACGAAGACGGAACGAGAGATGGAAAAAAAAACGTCGACGTACACTCGAATGACACGACGTCGCTAATTGCAAATTAATTCTATTCAAGCTTGCCCAATCACTGGACTAATTTGGTGAAAGTCTTTCGAGTGGATGGTTCGTCATACCGGGTATGAGTATTAAAGATATTTTCCCTACGCAATTCCGGTCCGGGGAGCGATAATGGTCGTTGGGTTCGTTACGATACATTTCCCTCCAACCTACAGTAGAAATGTCTCGATCCAATTTGATTTATATATACATATATATATTTACTTCCCCCCAATCTGCCGTAGGAAGGTCCCGATCGAATTATATATATATATACATAAAATTTCATGGAGCTCCATCGTTTCTGTGTTCCACCCTCCGAACGGCGCTACCTGAAACATCGAGCCATTAGAGCCGACCGCTGTCGGCTTTTTTTCCCAACGACATCGTTTATTTCTATCCCTACTTATGTTTCCCTTTATTTTTTCAAGGAACTATAGTGCCGCTGATATCAACCGGGCGACTTAAATGCTCGGTTTATAATTCGGAGGCAATCCAAGTCCCTACCCGATTTACGATTGTCACATTTGGGACGATACGCAGCTTTTAGTCCGGCAGTTAAGACCGGGATATCGTTAATCATCAAAGTACCCGAATGGAGTTATTCGATTCGATAAGAGAATTGAAAACAAGTCGGTACATTTCTAACGTATTTTAAATACGGAAATGAACTTTGACCTCGTGATTTTTTAATGCCGAGCGGAGCGACTCGTTGCAATTACTTAGCGAAATGTTCTGTCGCGGATATAAACCGAGCGAGTTTGTTATTCGGAGACAATCAACTCCTTGCCGATTAACGATTGTCACAATCGGGACTGTGCACAGATTATGATTCGGCACTCGTCGGAGGAAAATCGTTGATTATCGAAGTCTCCCGAATCAAGTTATTGGATGCGATTCCATAAGTAAATTAAAGACAAATTCGTACTGTTCTCACCTATTTTGGGCATCCAAATAAACTTCGACCTCGTGTTCAATTTTTTATCTTGCGCAGAGCGACCCATTATTATTTTATGGTAGCGATTCGTCTGGACCGGAATCGAAATCGCGCATTTAAATTTTTAATTCCTGGGAAAAAAATCAGGCGGTGTAATTTGAAATCGGCAACAACGTAGAGTTGCGAAAGTTCGCGACTAGTTTATTATTTATTGGGAATGGAGCTCCAGTACGGCATTTCTTGGTGGCCAACTTCGGAAGCAGATGAGATCAAAACACAGGCAATGCCAAAAGCACAAACGATAACATTCATACACATCGTACTTAATATATTCAAGATATTTGAAGAGAGGGCGTAATAGTAAAACAACATTCGGAACCGAATTTCACAGCCAGGATGAGTTAATGTAACGCTGCCCGCTCAGCAATTTAACTGTTACGTGACAGTTTGGTTATGTTCAGTTACATCGCTGAGTGGGAAACTTTAATGAGATGGCAAGGTGCAAATGTTATCTCTGTGTTCACTGGGTTAGCTGTGAAATTTATCATGCAGTGTTCACTGCAGGAAGACCAACAAAAAATCGGTGAACTTTCAATCTATTTCGAACCCCCGAGTGAACTTTGGTCTCATGTTTTTTTTTTTAATCTTGCGTGGAGCTACGTAGTGTAATTATTTCCCAAACTATTTTGCCGGGTTCCGAATCGAAATCGTGTGTGATCGAATTATCGAGAAAAATCGGCGGAAACAAAAAGTCCCCGAAACTAGGTTCGCAACAGTGGGAGAAAAAGCGTTGATCGACCAAAGTCACTGAATCACGTTATTGGATTGCTTCCGGTGAGTTGATAGAACCGAAAAATCGGTACACTTGCAATCGATTTTGAACATCCAAACGAACTTTGTCTCTTTTTTTTTTTTTATACGCAATTGAGCAGAATTGGTAAAACAACATTTGCAGCAAAACTTCAAAGCGAGGGCGAGTTAAACGAAGGTGGACTTTTCTACCCGGCAATGTAACTGTTACATGACACCCTTGTTATGTAACGGTTGCATCGCTGAGTGGGAAATTGTAATGAGCCAGCATCGTGCAACCGTTACCTATCTCTTCACCAGGTTATCTATGAAATTTGCCGTACGGTACTTCGTTTCAGCGAGACCACTTCGAGAATCAATCAAGTACACATCTCGGTATGATTATAATTTTTTCCCCATTTTTTTTTTTTTTTTGTGGTTTCTTTAATGAAATTACCTTGACTATGATTTACCGAATAATCTCCTTCGCCTATCAACTCCGACGTGTTCACCGGTGCGAAATATTCCGCGTGTTGACCGGGAGATGACGTGAACCTTTTCACTTATTCACACCGCACTTCGGATTAATAAATAAGGCGGATTCACCAGAAAAGAAGAGGAACGAAGGTAGAACGATGGTGATGAGGAGCTAGCGGCGATAATAAAAAAAAAAAAAAAAAAAGCAAGATAGGCAGTTGAGATATTGAAAGCGTGAAATAATAACTCGTTCGACGGGATGCCAATAGGCGCCGTCTGCGCTGCTATCCGAAAATGCCCATTCGTCCTCCTGTCCGCCACCGCTGTCGTGCGATAATGGACCCATTCGCTGTACAGATAAGAGCGGATATTAGAGGTTAAAATATTCTCGGGTCGATTCACCGTGGCGATGAGCGACCATACCGGTCAGACATCCAAAATACCAGAGGAACCGAGCGGATTGTAAATGTCAGGTAAAATGTGTCGCTACCGAAGACACGAATTATATCCGTGCAACCTCTCTCGCTGTAAACTCTTCGAGTATCATAAATAACGGTCAGGGGGGAAAATTGAAAATCGACAAGCTGTCGATTGTTTCTTCTAGCTCGAATCATCAGCGGACAATTTGGGCCCGATAGTTGTGTGCAGATAAACTCCACATTTCGCGGTTAGTTTTTATTCAACAGAATGTTATTCGGCTCTTCCCGAATCTCTCGTCTCCACTCGCATAAAGATTCCGTACGGAGGTTGATGACCCGATGTGAAAAAATTATTACACTGTGTACTTCGGGATTCACATGTGGGTATAAAAATTGGAGATCATCCTGAATGAATCTGAAAGTTCGTGATGTTGTAGCTTCCTGTACTGTAGGTGCCTTGAATTTTTTTCAATTTTTGTCGGTTCTCGTTTTCGAGTTAGCAAATAGGTATGTCAATATTAAAAATCTTCCATGGAAAAATCTCATTTGCAAAAGAGATACAATTTTTTATTAGCTATCGCCGGAAATTATTTCAAAATTTTTCAAGATATCCAGCAGATATTCGCAGATATGCAGTAAGATACCCCCCCCCCCCCCAAAAGCCATCTATAACGGGCATGCCACGTCGCCTGGAAATTTGCCGCATATCTCGCTAGTTTCTCTGAGATCCATTGCTCATTAATTATCAAAGTTCCCCCTAAGCTTGATCCCTAACCGAATGTGAACCTCGAGGTGCCAATACCGGAAAATCGTGTTCTTAATTGAAGCTAGCTCGTCCAAATAATCTCGGATAAAATTCGAGATAAATTGGCAATAGATGCGGAAGATACGATAGTTGAAATTAACGAAAAATTGTTCATCGTTCAGCGCAAGCAAGTGTAACGTATCGTTCACGGTTGCATGCCTCGGTGCATACTTCCGGCTGGCAAGTGCATACCCAGATAATTATTGATAGCCAATAGAGACTGGTTGCGAGTCGCTGAAGCGCGACTGGAAAGACCAAATCGACTCGCACGCTGACGGGCTAAATAAATGTATCTATTGGCGTACGCATTTGGTCGCTGACCGGGCGCGCTCTTTGGCTAATCGCGATACGGGAAGAGGTCATTCGCGAATGGGAGATCGATTTGGGTCAATCGGAAGAGAATGTTTCGGGTTGTTTCGTGAACTGCATTGCAAACGATCGAGGATCAAGTAACAGGTATATAAGCCTAATAGTGAGCCAAACTAAACAGTGATAGTTAGCAAAGCCTGGAGTTCCTCCCGCAGTGGAAATCTGGAGAGAGCCCACGAGGTCTATATTGCAGTTAATCTATGCTCCGATTGTATCTGTTCATTGGGTTACGAAGTACCCGAGAGCACGGGCCCTTGGACATTAACTGCCGTTGTTAACTGCCTCGAACGATCGGAGATACCAGTTAGTTTCGCGGCATTCGCGCGCGCGCGCGCGCACTCCCCGTATGTGTCTCTTACGTCCCGCTCGCTGAACGCCAACGCTCCCGTGAGTTTGCCACCGCGACCGTTAGCACACACAGACTCCGTATTTAGTTACTGTTTTCACTCGTATTTGGTTCCGCGGCCATTGTGGATGAGCTCGATCCTCCGTGTATGCGCTCAGTCAGGGAATCTGATCGATACAGCCGAATGGATAGCGCGGTCTGAGTTTGCTCGTGAACACTGATACGGAAGATCCTGACCGGGGACGCTGTCTCTAATCCCGTAGCGCCATCCAGGTTAAATTAGATCAGGGACTTAACGGATGAAGTGGAGGAAAGATGCGCGACAGCAGATCAGCGATACAACTCATCAAAAGACCGGACAGTGTTCCGTTATCCCACAACAGGTTTATTCGCCATACGGCGTATGGCCCAAGGGCCGGAACTGGAATAGCCGCAGCAACTTTGCTGCCTCTCAAACTTCGCCGCCATTGAAAGACTTCCTATGACGCGGTCACTACGAGACCTAGCCAGGTACTCTGTTGAATCGATACGAATGATCCTAGCTGGAGTTGGTGTCTTTGATCGCGCAGCTCCATTCAGGTTAGATTAGAACCTGTACAAAGTATCAAAATACCAGAGGCTGTTCCTTACGCCATAACATCCATTTAATTCGCCATACGAAGTATGAACCAGGCGCTAGAACTGGGAGAACTGCAACTTCACTACAACGTCACAGTTTTATCAGCCCGGTTACGACGAGGCCTAGTCGGGTACTTCGTCGTCCTGAGATTAGATGGCATTATCGGATACCCACCGAGAAGTCTTCCCAACCCAGCAAGGAATAATTAATTTCACGCCCGTATTGACGATATTCCATGCAGATGTTTGTGCCCGAGGACCAATATCTGTGTTCGTTTATGTTGTACGTGTGGCGCCTCATCAACGTGCACGCGCCAATCTTCCAAACTCTCCTGGCTTTCGTAGACGAAGTTTCACCAAAGTCGTGGAGCCACAAGTTTCCTGGGGAGGGTGTGAAGGTTTCGGCGCTTGTGGATGGCACCTACACCAGACTCACCGCATTCTGCGGAACCTTGCGGGATGAGCTTGATCCGCACGCTTTCGCGAAACTCCTCTGTACCGTATACCGCGATCCGGAAACGAGGCAGCGTGTACTTACACGGTGGGAGGATCGACCGGGGGATACCGGGGGCGTGAAGGAGCGTTCAGCACGGGGGATTATGTGTTACACTTGCAATCAACACCCATCTTCGTGTACTGTAATAACGAGGGCGATTTATTCATGGAGAAGTTTTCGAGGCCCCAAATCCCCCTTCGCATCGTCCACGCCGTCTTGTACTTTATAACTTCATTTTGCTTGTAACCGGGCTGGAAGGTGTTGCGCACTTGATGGGAGCTTCGGGAGTTTGGTTTATTAAAAAAATTCTGATCCGCTCGACGGTGGATCAGAACTTAGTCATTGAGGAAAATACATTCGTGAATTTGTGCTCCACATTTTTAAGTCGAAATCCATTCGTTGTCGTGCAAGCGAGAAACACAAATGCGTCTTAAAGGAGAAAATGTGGGACTTATTTTTACGTTCTCAACCGTGTGTCTTCGGTTGATGACGTGTGAGACGGGTGTTCTGTACGGTCCACAAATAAGGTTCGATGCTTTCTAAGGCTGATTAGGTCTTCAACCGTCTTGGGGGAAATAGGTAAGAGAAACGAAAATTAGAGAAACAAATTGTTACGAACGAAGCATTCGTGGAAATCACTTTCTCATGATCTTGACTGAACGTGGAGTTCTCGAGGAAGCTGTTGAGAAAATTGCTTCATGTTTCGAGTCGAGATAACTTTAATTTTCCGACACCGTCGATGGGAAAAAAATACACAAATAAAATAAATAAAACGGCGACTCAAGATACTAAATTACTCTAATACCAACGAGCGATATTCTGCAATAGATTTCCCAGTAAATATTTACGATTTCAATTTTACCAAGTGCAAACATTTTTTTTTTTTTATAAAAGGTGCAAATTCACGCGCGGTTCCCCCATGTATAAATTTGCTTATAGCTTTCACCACGACTCAAAATCCATCAACCAACATCCTCACAGAAATTTGCGAAAAACCATAATAAATGAGGAATGGGTGCGCAAATTCCTCTGGACGATTTGTAACCCTCCTACTGGCTACACGGTATTGTCATCCGTTTTACCCGGACCCGAACATCAAATCCCCTCCCCTAGCTTCATGCATTTAAACCGCAACGCACGGAACAATACAATTTCGCCAGCACTTTTTTTCAATTCCTGAGCAACGTTTGCCGAACAAATGAACGTACTCGTTTCAACGAAGTCACCGCTGCGGCTCGTAGAACAATGATTGTTCTTCGGCAACTGGGTCATTCCGTGCGTTCGCATCTTCCCACCGGCCCGGGGCAAAATTCATCAACGCTCCCTCCTTATTTTTCCCCCGATCGGTTTCCCAATTTTTCCGCCGAATGTTTTCGAGGCTGACAGCGCTTTCGCAGAGTTCCGAAGACACGCTCAGAATTTATTTTCAATTTCATCCGGCACACGGCGGCGCGTTAATGGGTTTCACGATAGTTTAGTGTCGTGTAAATTTTCCCGAACAGCGAGCGAACGAGTTCTCCCAGTTGTTTCCGGTGTGGCCAAACGCGTTGATGGACCGGCCGAGGCCGGGAAGCGGTAGGTGGATACGAACGAAAACGGGGTTAATTACGAATTTTCAACGACAGAACTGGGTCCCGGAGTTCTCCGTAATTCGCGCCGTGCAAATACACGCGCGTCGCAGGTAGCAGCTCCGGTTCGAGCACTTATTGTTCCGGGGTTTCAGTGATGCGAGCATGTGTGGTGTTCCCGGGACGCAAACACACACACACACACACACACACGCGCACACAAAAGAGGGAACGAAAGGTAGCGAGGGCACGTTCAGCCATGATGTTTTATCTCACCGATGCCAACATACCCTCCGGCTTTATTTCGTTTTTACAGTCTTATCCTAAATGTATTTCTGTGTTTCGATTAATGAGACGACGATAAAGCAGTTCCTGCGCGCCAGCTTCGACGGGGAGAGGTTGAAGAAGAGTAAATGGGAACGGTTCGGTGAAGGCAGGGAGGTAAAAGGGGAAGGGGGGGGGGGGAGCGGAGGAAGGAGGAAGAAAGGCCGTGGGCTCCGTGCTGAGACCCACGCTGAGGACTCCCCGTGTGTACCGATGTTCATTGCCGTGCGCACGTTTCGCCGACACAGAGCGATAGAGAGAAAGAGGAGGAATACAAAGCCGTTGTGGCGATGCGGCGGGGCGGAAGGAGGAGGGTGAAAAAAAGAAGATAAAAGGAAGTATCCGAGGTAGAATAATCAGCGAAGATGGTAGAAAGGTATGGTAGAGCTTGGGCGAGGGAGGGCGCGCGGGGCTTCTTATGTTTCGAGGGATCGGCAACATAGCCGGCTACCGTTTCAATGCGAGCTTTTATCCGGTGTGTTTGTACACGGGTACACTGTGTAATTGCAATAATATTAATTAACCCTGTGCCTCGTCATGGTCATGGGACCGATGCGTGCATCGATGCGGTTGTGCGCAGGCGCGATTATTGAATACAAAGACCGCTAGGGATACGCGGATTTGTGGTCGAGGTAATCGTCGCTGAGACTACGACGGGGCGCTCGAAAAAAAAAAAAAAAGGGTCCTCGGAATTCTCGTGTTTCCGTCTGTTTCAGGCGACCGGTATTCTGAGGAGGAATCGAACCTTACGTGTTTTTCCAATATCGTCGTTTAGAAGTTATCGATACATTTTCCTCGGAGGTAAACGCCGGTCGTCACCCCGGGGTCTTTCATGAATCTTTCATTGCGCCGGGTCGAACCGATGTGTTTGCCGGAAACTTTGCGAAATGCTTCGAGCTCGGTTTCGATGTTGCGAATCATTGTGCGTCGGGTGTTTCGTCGAGATTGACTCGCTGGAGTCACTCGCTGGCTTCAAATTATTCTGTACGATAGGGAGTAATTGATTGTTTTCGGAATTGAATTTGATTGGTTTTATAGCGATAAACGGCGGATTAATGAAGCTGAAATCACGGAATGAGATTAATCTGAAAATAGCAGCGGATTTAATCAATAGGTTAGTTGGTGCATATTTGTAAAATGATAAATTTGGCAATTTCAATAATTAAAGGTGGACCTTCGAGACGTTCGGAGATCAAAGTCGTTGAAGTCACCGTTATGGATTCAGGCTTTGGATTCCGAATCCGAAATATCGAAGTTAATCCGCTTGTCGCATTTTTGCTTGAAAAATTGCGGAATATAATTTTAGCACACTTTGAAGATGTTTACTGTATCAGAATTCATAACGGCGAGGATCAAAATCTTTGCAGTAACCATTGCGAATTTACGTTCTGGTCTCCGCATCCAAGAAGTCGAAAGTTATCCGCTTGCCAGAATCTTCCTTGAAGAATTTCGGAGTAACATTTTGGCGCACCCACCAGGCTTTTCTGGGTCAGAATTAACGAGAATACACGGTGTTACGCGTTTACGTTTTTGTACAAACGAGTCCTCGAAGCGATCAATCCGTCTTGATTCATTGGCCGGTCATTCCATGTGCCGGATCGACCTTTAAATGATTCACGCCGGATTCGGGTTCCAGTAGTCTTTTAGCCTCGAGATTCTGTACATGTGTGTGCTCGTGTGTGAGTGCGTGGTCACCGGTGAGAAACGCTCGTTTGTGCAACGGATTTGACCGGTGCAGATTAATTAAATCGCGGTTCCTGTGCACGGTGGAAAGGAAAATCCTCAAACCCGGCTCATCCTCCGGTCGGACGACCCACTTCCGCACTGTTTCCGACCAGGAAACCCGACGTGTACAGAAGTGCGATTGTATGCGCAAGAACTACCATCGATCAGCCGCATTTGTCGTTCTATATTTTAAGCACCCGTTTCTCCGTTGCCTCGTTAACCCTTTAAACCGGACCACCAGCTAGACTGCGTCCGTTAGTGTGATCTGGACATTCGGGGGTTTTGCTGATATCTCGGACATTCATCGTAGGCAGACTAAAATTGGTCCCGTTAGCCAACACAATCGTAGTCCATCCTCACAATCTTAATATGTTCCTTGTCAATTCCATTGATCACGGATGATTCGGGATCCATCGAATGTTTGCGTGAGTCACGCGCGTTGACCTCATTTCGCTGGGATTTCACCGACGTGTGGGCGAATCGCCTCGATCTTCCGCAAGTATCATCGATCGTCGAAATCGAAATTCGAAATTTTATTGACGAGATTCTCAGTTTTAGTTAATGGAGTTATCAGTTTTGATCATTAGAAATTCAAAGTTTCACCCACGAAATTCTCAGCTAGATGGATAAAATTATTCTAACCCACTTTTCGCACGAAAAAATTCCATACGAGTTAAGTAAAAATTTCTATGAGCCCTGTGAAGCTTCAACGCATTGTCGGTGCAGCTTGTTGCCTGGTCGAAATTTATCGCAGCAATTCATAGATTTTTTATATTAATTTGATTCCTCTAATCCGCACAGGAATTCTGCGTTTCTCCCGACGTGTCTGCATAACCGGAAGCATCGAGCATACTTGAGCAGCGTCTCGTCTCACTTTCTCTCGGATACTCTCAGGACAGCGCCGGAGACTCTTGATGCTCGAAAGATTCAACCGTGGTGTTTCGTCGTTCGTTACGCTCCGTTCGAGCCGGAACGAATGGCGCATAGCACTCCTCGAATCATCGGCAGGAGCTTTGGTAAAAGCGACGTCGGATAGCGACTCTGCGGTGTGCGGACGAGTGGAATTCCAAAGGACACACACGAGCGAGCGATAATACCCACGCACACGGACACTCACGACTTTACCGTTCGTTCCATTATCTGCCACGATGATAATCGTGTTTTACGATTCTCCGAGAGAAAGCCACGTCAACCTTTCGGTATAATTGTTCGTGGATGTGAAGTCTCACAGAGATACACAGAATCTTTCGAACGAGGCATAATAAAAAAAAAAAAAACGTGAAAAACGCGAAGCGATCACTTCTGACTTCTGATAGAACGCAGTGCCGTGGAACGTACGCTGAGAGAAAAAAAAAACCGGGATCGGGTGAACATAAATGAGGGCTCGAGCCAACCGTATGTCTTTGATTCAATGACGATTCCACTCGACTCGATCTTTCGACGCGGTGAATTTGAAAAAATCGACCTGATTGAGGTTGAGTCAATCTCGATGAGATTCATTGATTCGAGTTCGTCGAGAGATTCGCCGTATTTAATCCAAAGGTTGGACCGAACTCCCGGTTAATCGTCGTCGAACCAACCGTGTTCGTTTGGATTCTCACCTGATTTTTCTCTCGGGACTCCGTCGTTTTCTCCGACCGCTGGTAAATTTTATTATTTTTTATTTCACAAGTGCAAAGTACGAATTACTTTGAATTCAAAGTTTCGCTTGTACGCTAATTCGCGAGGTAAAGAAAAGCTCTTGTAATTATGGTGATGATATTAATAACATGCCATACGGTATTATAATGACGTACGACACTTTGGTTTCTTGCTCGGGCTCCAGAACAGGGAGACGACACCGTAGCCGGATTTTTGACTCGTCAGAAGGATGTGCATGCATAATGCATCCGTAGATACGCATTAGTATACACGTGGATAGGAGTAAGGTGCCCGCACCCTCGCGCTTCGGTACGGTACACCTTATTACTATATGCATTGCTGATGGATACAGAAACGAGGCACAGAAACGTCAAGCTCCCGTCGCGGCGGGCGAACTCGTATGCAAATTTTAGGGACCGCCTCTAATGTCCGAATGTCACAAATATAGAACTTTGCTGGCGCCCGGGCTAACGAGTTGGTTTGAATAAAATTATGCCTCATGTCCGGCACCGCCGTGTCAGGTCCTTCAGCCCCGGAAGATTCCTCTCGCACGGTTAGTGTGCTGGACCGGCTTAATATCATGCGAAGGAGGAAACTGTCGTCTGAGCTCTTCTTCGACCCGTAACACGGCGAGTGTCGCCCGACCTAATGTTCAAGAGGTCATATTCTCATACGACTGAGCGGTGACGAGTTTAACATCTGGCAGGCGTACTCGAGAAATTTCAAACGATGTCGGGTCAGCTTACATTTCACATTGGTAAATTCACTGTTTCCTCTGTGAAGTCAATTCCGGTAAAAAAAAAAAAAAAAAAACTTAGAATTAAAAAATGTCACCTCTTCAACCCTTTGACACACTTTTAGTAATTTTCTTCAGAAGCAATTTTTTCGTCTATGATGTCAAATCCGGTTAAATTGACTTTCAAAGCGAAAGTGAAGTTTTTTTCCAACGAACGTAGCGGAGAAAATTATGGCAAAGCCTGTGACTGCTGTTTATGGAAACGCATATCGGTTCGATTTGGCTCCACGGGCGAACTGCCTACTGCGAGTTTTCAATCGCAATTTCTCATCGATCACAGAATAATCAACTTACATCACATCAATAATGGCGCTTTTAATAATGTTAAAAATAATTTTCAATATGTGTCACTTCGCGTCGTAACTCTTTGCTCAACAATGAGCATTGGAACGCCATGAACTTTTGCGTCGATCGTTATTCATCGAACGTGGAATTTCTACTTTCAATGTATCAGATATGTATATTCATGAATAGCCGATGTGACCGACGGAGAAGTAATTGCCTCTATGCCGTGGCACTATCCGCTGACGCATTTGTGCGCTGATGCAATTATCCAGCTATAAAGTTACTTTCTCGAGCGGCGTAAAGTGCGTTGCGTATATTAGAGTCGCTCAACAATGGGGAAAGGTGGGACGAGATGGAATGGCCTGGAGTACCGAGAGAATGAAAAATGTATGATCAATAAAGTACCGGCAACAGGGAGCCTTTCCTATTTCACTTTCGTGATTACGTGCATTGCGTGGATGTTCGTAAATGCGCCGTTTACGTAAACCAATCCTAATTCAGGTGAAAAATCCCCGTATGTGTTTTTCCGAAAAAAAAACAAAAAAAAAAACAAAAAAAAAATCAACGGCCCGCTTCATTCCGGCGGTGCGCTCGATAATGCGTTATATTGAATAGCGATATCGGTAGTGTAGCGGGAATAAAGGTCGCGAATAGCTCTGGGGAAGTGCCGACGTCGAGAAAGGCCGGCGCGCGAACGGCCGATACTATAATTGCAGCGTCATGTTAGCTCCGAGACCGGCATTCGGCCTCCGTTGCCCCTGTGTGCAAGCGGCGAAACTGCGAGAATTTTTTCGATTTAATTGAAAGCTTTACGCGTCTCCGGAGAGTACAATAGCGGGCGGCGGTGTGCGAGACAACGTTCCTGGACGCGAAGGGATGCGAGGAGGTGGAGGCATATAGAGAGATAGCCAGACGGCGGTGTGGGACATCGCGCCGAGAAATAAATGCAAAATCTCTCGGTTGCGAAAGTTGGACGACGGCTGGCGCAACAGTGAAACCATGTGATTTCCCAACCGGCCGCCTGCGAGCTCTCGGAACGATTTCTCGATAATTTATTAAAGTCCGACGATGAAAGGAACTCCGCGCGAATCGTCGATCTCCATGAAAAATAGCCAACGCCGGTGTTATATCACTCTCGTCTGTTATATTATTTATAATTTATCATTGATTCTCCGGGCGGGCGCGAATGCTCGACGGTTCTCATCGCACCGTAGCGCAACGGAGCTTGTCCAGCAATTTGCAGATACTCGTGCATAGATAGGGTAATAAACCGCTTTCGTGGCACACCTATCGTGTGACACAGATGACGTTTCACATTCGATATTTCTATTTATAATTTCAAGAAAAATTACGCGCATTTTATTTTTCTTCTTTTTTTTTTTTTTACGTATTTTATCGTGAACAATTTGTCTGCAATCGCTGTCGTGATGTAATTAGGTAATCTACCACAATGACAATGCATAATTTACAGTAAATTTTGCAAAATAATATGTTTCAGGCATATAAAAATGTCAACAATCACGACGTGAAGTTTATACACGAAGATCATTAACGACAATGTCTCGTACCTGGATATATTTCTTCAATGACCGAGTGTCAATCATAGAGTGCCATTCATAGATAAATTTACCCAATGAAACAGTCCATAGTTTACACAACGGCGATAATGCCCATAATGTCCATGTTTACAACGAGTAAATGCAACTCTGGACGCAATAACTTTGGCCCATTTATGAATAAATGTCCATTATAACGACATGTAAATCAGAGATCCATGTCCATGCCAATGTGCTATTTATGGACAAGTGTCGATAAGTTTTTGAAAAAAAAAATTATTGAACGTTTATACGGCACTTACTGGAACAATGTGCATTGAGAGTTCGATCGGGCTGACGTCCTTTGGAGCGTGACGAGACGAGGGCGATCAGGTGAGGAGAAAAGACAAATTGATAGATTGGACGAAGCGTAATTATGAAAAAGTGTTACCGTGAAACTGCTTGATTCGGGATAAACTCCCGAGGAAAAAATTGAAGAGCGGATAAGTAAAGGTAAGGAGGACGAAGACGTGCCTTTGCTTCCGATGCTGTGTTGCTTGCTCGGAACAACCAGCGACGAAGCTCACGGCCTCGTTCATCCGTGAAGTTTCCACTCGGTTGACCATTATGGCCATCTCGTGGTGAAGCGCGAGACGTCCCTAAAGTGCGTCGTTCCCTCGCTGCCAGTCGTCGACAGAAACACCTTCCTTCGTCGCGTACTCCAGCTGCGCGCTGTGCATTACCGACAAACCGAGGCTGCTCAGGCTCAGAGAACACAATTGTTCCGAGAATCGCTGCCTCAATATTTCGCGGCTTTTTCTTGACGGGCTTCGAGATAAGGCGTCGACTTATAATCTACTATGTCGTGGACCCAGAATCGCGCAAAGTCGACGGAAAAATCCCTCGAATTGACTTACGCATAGCTTTCTCATCGATCATAATTTTTGGTTCTTTCGGGAAGATATTATTTGTCGTAAAAAAAAAAACATAACTGAATAACGAAATTTGTCTTCATGAGATATATTATGTTCTGCAATTGCTGGAAAGGAAAAAAAATGGTAATTGCTTTTTCGACGAGAATGAAAACTTGGTGTTTGTTTGTCGAATTTTGATAGCGTCTCACGCCGCACCGTTGCGTGGCTCTGCCTCATGATTACTAACCAATTTACTTCCTAATTAGATTACCAACTCAACTCGGAAAATGTAATTCGACGGTCGCCAAAGCGAAACAACGTAACTCACGATGGCAATTAGAAACTCCCGGTGGTAAATTTCTACGACGCATCGCGCCAGTTGTTTCTGCTTGCCACTGCGGGTTATTCTGTTTACACTGGAAAGCGCTGAATTTCAATTCGCGAAACTACATTCAACCTCCGAAGGGAAGTCGACCTACGGGCGTCAACCTTGACTGCTGATTAAACCTGATTAGTTTCGCCGTTTACGTCAACCAAAATCAAGCCACTTTTTCGCGACAATCCGTAAAATCGAATTTTCTTCATCGCTTGGAAGATTGCAACCGGAAAGCAAGTGAACGTCGATGTGTTTATGGCCATTATTGCCGACCTAGAAAATTTTGAGCAAAGCGAGGCGAATTAATCGTGCGAAGTAATTATGCGAAGATTGTAAAAAAAATACGATCGCCTTAAAAATTACCGGTGATAAATTCACACGGTCTCACAGTGATTAAAAATTTCATCGATACATGTCCAATTTTTGACAAATGTTAGGATAAACTTACCAAAAAAAAAAGCGGACTTTTTCATTCACAGAGATTTTATAAGTTTAAACGGCAAAATTGCCAAGGAATTTGACCGGTAATTTCACATCCAGATAGACGACGATTTACCATCATCTTCAGAGAATCTGAGCGAAAAGTCGTCACCATCCAGGTGAGAAAAAAAATTATTTCAATAATACCAGACACCAGTGACGAAAACTGCACGCGCATTCGCTCATATTTAAGATATTTCTCGGGATATTTTTTTGTTCTTCTTTCCCAATCGACTTTCATCGAGGCTTCGCGAGCCGGCGCACCGGCGGGAGCCAAATTTACATACGCAACGTGCACACTCGCGCGGACGTTTCGCCTCATGGGTGAGATGGTTTGAGAAAATCGGGATCGATATTACACGGCGGGGTTCGGTACTCCGAGCCGCGGGTCGGCTACTCGAGCAATTACGTACTCGCGGGGGCCTATGATCATGGAAAAGAGAGGGCTGGTGAGAGGTGTGCCGGGAAACACGCGGAAGACGTTATAGCTCCGGCACATGCACGCCGATTTGATCTGGCGCCGCACCTCCGCACGAACTAATGATTAGACACCTTTATATATGCAATTCCCTCCCTTCTACCTTATTTCCCTTTATATTTCCCTCTCGGTCCTTCTTTCGTTCCTCGCCATTCATATATTTTCCATCCATCCCCTAAAACACTCCCCACCCTCATCCACCGCCGCTCACCCCCATCCGCCCCTTCGCTAGCTCTGCCCAGTGCGCTGTGCAATCTCGCTAATTCAAAATCGATATTTCGCGATAACGGATTGCGTGGTTGCAACAAATGTCGCCGATGGCACGGGATACAGACGGGCCGGCCGGGGTTGGATGAACGGGGTGGAAAGCCGGGGAGAGGAGGCAGCGCTCTGCCTCGTCGCGACGGATTACACGATCCTTTATCGTACGACGACCGCTTGGAAAAGCAAACCTGGAACGGTAGCATTATATCGTCTGCGATGCTCGTTAAGCCACTGTAAAAAGCTACGGGAATCTCATTCCCTTCGAATCCAACCCCTCCCCCCGCTGTGGTTCTCTTCCGCTGTGGACTTTTTTCTATCCACTTCACTCTTCGGCGTAATAAAAATAGTCTTTAATGGGGGGACCGCCTTTCTGTATTTCGCATTAACCGAGAATCGATTTCAATCCGGAGTATTATTATGGTTAGGTTGGAAGTTGGTACCGCGTGGAAAACGAGCACGGGGCTGTTGTCTCCCGCATTTATTTTTATCATTGTCGAAGGAAAATTCTATAAACAGGCGTCCGACCGTGGGAGGTGAAATCCGCTTGCGGGGAATTAAAAAAATATTTGTACGTCTGGTATTTTCGGATGTTGGAAATGTCGATAAAAAAATGCCGGGTTAACGGACGACCTGTTAGGGCGGACTATTTACAATACCGGGCCCGATATCGATAGCCAACGTTGCGAATGTTTCTGATACCGATGTGTCGAACTACTCTCGTTAATTTATCGTGATTTTTCGTTCCCGATAACAGAGAGTAAAAAATAAATTTGTTAAATCGCGGTCCGAAGTCTCGTAAAATATCATTTTTTAGTGAATAAGTTTTTTATGTATGCGAATATGTTCCATTAACAGTGTCGTTTTTGTCGTCACGTGTCAATATCACTTTAAACACATCATCGCGGAATATGTTAACATGGAAACTAAGGCGCCACCCACGATATGAATTATCCGATTTTGTAAAAAAAATTTCGTAGCTCTCACGGCAAAAATTCTTAGAAAATCTTGGACATCTTTGATACTTGTCCGATCGTTTGTTTAATAATACTGTGTGTTCACGCAATACAGTCATATTTACTGAAACCTTTTCTCCGTGCAGGGAATAAATTGTTCAATTTTTGTTGTGGAATTTTATTTTGTTTTGGTCGCTCGACTTATCCGGCTCGTGCACGGAATGCCGTCCTTTGGCAATTACATTTCTCTCTCTCCATGTTCCCGTTCCTGGTCGTGCGCAGCTAATCAAAATTGACCAATTTCGCGAATACAATGAAACCGGTATTTGTATAGAAGCGCAGCTCGGGCTTCGCGAGGGTTAGACCGCACGGACCTCGGCTGCGCCGCTGTTGCATATTAATTATCGATGTATTTCTCACGAGTCGGGCGCTCGGGGCTTCGCACCCTCGCAGTGGTGGGTCTTCGTGCCAGCCAAAATATTGGGACTTGGCCACTCACGAGAATCCGGGTGACGTCAGCCATCGGCTGTCCTGCCGCGCCCGGGCGGTCCGACGAGCTATCCACGGAATGAGCCAGTCTGATCACAACTTGGATTTATTACATAAAAATTATTAAATATTATTTTATTTTATTTTATTTCATTTTATTTTATTTTGTTGCAACCTGTATCTTCAAAAAGTTCGAAAGCAATCGATGGCGCCAAAGGTAAAGGTTCCAATACGATCGATTCCCTCCCAGACTCCAATATTTATCGTCGGCTGTGAACTTAAATTTTGCACAGTCCGACGATTCGTGCAAAGATCCGCTCGTACACAAAAATTCGATGAAACTACGTGTTTTATTTTTTTATTTCTTCGATTACCGTCGGCGGTACGAGAGCAGCAGGTGCTACGCGAGCGCGATGTTGCGTCCCCAGCTAGTCACACTTATTGTTCGCCTCGGTTATTAGGTCCTTAAACTCTTCCGAAGTGGAGGATGCGAGGTAGAATAATAAGAGGTATATTACACAGTTATACAGCTATAGAGTGGGATATATAGTTTATATATGAGAATGAGGTCGAGATGAGGCAGGAAAGGTGGAACGAAATGTGGAAAGCCACGGTGGGATGAGAAGGAGATGAAGGTACAGGGGAATAAGCCCGAGCTGGGTGGAGGCGTGCCCTGTGTATAGTTATAGTTCCATGAACGCTCGGAGTCATAGCCGTGGCGCGGCGTGGGTTAGGCGAACCTGGGCTGCTCGAGCTGCCCTCCTGCCTTTATATCGCATAATAGATGACTTCCTAACGACACTTCGAGATAGTTCGTCGCTAGCTGGGTAGCTAGAAGCTTTACGTGTCGCAAGCGCCAGACCGCCGTTTCTCGTCGTTTTTGATCTGGCGGTCCCATAATTCCATCTCTATTTGCTGCACCCTCTCCCCCTCCCGCCAGTTTTCGGAAACTGCCAAGAAATCGAAAAACCATTGATCATTTTTTCCAACTGACCATGGCTACGGCGCATTAACGGTTCATCCTTCGAGACACTCTTCCGTCGTAGTTTTTCCATGATGACTTGGAAAAATAGATGCTGGTTGTCTGCAAAGCTGGTTTTATTTGGAATATTAAGATTGCTTAAATCTTAGTGCTCATTTTAATGAGATGAAGTGCAATGGTTATGATTCCGGGCTCGCTGACAGTTTTGCGTCGTGTAATCTGTGATCGAAACTCTGCACAAGTGCGCAAGTCCACTTTTGTTAGAGTACCATTGATGGTCGTAACAACGACCATGTTGAAGGCTTTCCGAGACGGCGATGCTGTTGCGAAAAGAAATGTTGTTAGAGGCGTGGCGGTTGTCACACCTATAATTGGACAGTACATTTGCAAATGAGTGATCAAAATACCAAGCCGTCGTTTTCTTCTTTGTTCTTCTCTTGTTTTTCGAACGCCTTCTTTCGTCATCTCTCATTTCGGCACGCTCCAGAGTCGAGTTCCTTACTCACTACGACAAGGCTTCGTGGACTAGACAGCAGGACAACGGCGTAAGATAAAGCACGTTCGTGTATGTGGCCCGACAAAGATTACAACGCGCTCACGAATCGCTTCGGGAACGCGCCGCGATGCATTTTGTCATCGAGATACCACTCGTCTGCACGACAGCGACCTGGCTCCATGCATCACGGACTTTTCTTTGTTCCCGCGAGCATCTATATCCGTCATATACACGTAATGTACTGCGACGGATATTTCTGCGTGGGTATCCACACTTCGCTCGCGCCGACGACAGATTACGTACATTGCGAAATTTCTTCCAATCCATTCCGGCGACGAGTTTACATCTCGCTTGTAAAAAGTGGTGGGCGAAACTGCGCTCACTTACTGAAATTCGTGCGAATCTGGAAGTGTTTTGGAATCACAGAGGCATTGAAAATCGCTAAAAACCACTCCTAGGTTCCGTTTATTTCAAAAGCCTTCATGAACCACTCCAACGTCCCGTGGAAGTTTCAACTCCCAGGTTGTAACTACGTTCAGTGTCGCAAGGTTCCACTCCCAGGTCCTACCAATGTTCAGCCTCTGACATTCCGCTCCCAGGTTGTGACTGTGTTCAGTCTGCGAAGGTTCCCAACTGTCTCTTCATGATTCCGCTTCCGGCTCCGATAGCCATTTCACCTCCGCATTACTCTGAAGATGTTTCCATGTCCAAAAAAGCAAGATTAAAAAATAAGAAAAAATAAAATAAATTATACGAAACCTTTATGAAACTCACGGAATTTCGCTGCTTCCTCTGGACAAGAACCAGTGTCAAAGCTCGTATTAATTACAGCAATTCCACAGATGCGCGTTAGCGTCCCACGAAAGTGAACAGGTCTGGCTCTCGCAGATTCATCGCTGGTGAAACTTCTCCGTGGGCACCACACGCGTTCGCATTAGCAGTAGCACGGGAACAGGTGCGGCACAGAGAACGAGAAAAGCGACCGCAGCTAAAGCTATGCCAATTAGGTGCTGACCGCTGCTGGCTGTGCATAGCGAGCGTAGACGCCGCGAATCCAGAAGAACAGCAAGTCGGACTTTGCACTTACATGAAAAGACCGGGAGCCAACGATGTACCTCGGCCGCACGTATTAGTTGCGGTTCAGTCGTACATCAGACGCTCCCGCTGTACGGGCTAAGCTGCATAACTGCGGTACCAACAAAGAATCCACCTTTCAGAGATCCCGCGGTGCATTCAAATTAATCTCCCTGTCGAAAAAGCACGAGTCGTCACAGATCATCGATCGGTGAGCAAAATAACTCAATTATTTTTTAAACCTTCCCCCGAAATGACGTTTGCATTAGGATTGAATCAGCCAACCCATTAATCGACATTCAGCGATAATTGAATAATAGATTCGAAACAAGGCAAATTGAAACTTAGTTCGGTGAATTCAAGTAGGCATTACGATGGAGCATCACGTGCCGGTTGTTTTAACTTATTTACTCTCTGGCAACCGGCGTTACGGCCACACACGCGAGAAACAATACCACTTCGGGGTTTGCGGAAATGCGCATTGAGAATCGAACGGCTTGAACGAATGAGTCGTCGAAGAAATTATTCACGATGAGGGGGAGATGCGCGGCACACGGGACCGCGATAGACCGAGAGTCCCAGTTGCTTATTCGATTGCCGTATACGTATGGGGTAGAGCACAGCGGTGCATCGGATCGCGGTACGTACAGGCATTATGTCGTAGTATCGGTGGGGTTAGCGGGCCATCGGTTGCTACTCAATTATTGCTCCTCGATTACACGTGGAATATGGGATACACCGCTGGCTTCAATATTCAAGATCTCTCCTCGTAGACCCACTTCGGCAACAAAAGAACCAAAATATGTTTACGATTAGAAGCGATTCGTTCACTTGCACGAACTAAAAGCGCTCCATATGGCCCGCTCCATATATCATTAATCTACACGCCGCTCCGGGTGGGCCGTTCCCCCATTTTACCCTACTATTGCCTTAAATTAAGCAGGATAGGGTAGGTTAAACCTGTTCTATTTTTAATACGCAATAATCACGCAGAATTTGTTAATTTTTCGGTATTGTTACTGTACAAGAGTAATATTTTCGAGAACATCTTCGAGATAAGATTTTTTTTTACCGAATTCTTGTAGATTCCGATAATATAAATAATTCCTAATACAACGAAACCTCCCAAAACTAAAATCTCGAATTATCATCCGACCTTTTCACTCAGTTGTGTCGTTATTGTTCACCTTCAATTTTTTTTTTTTTCAATTCAGCGTTTCGTCGTTTGCGAAAGTATCGAAGATTCTCAATACAATGAATCCCGTTCAAACCGAAATCCCGAATTACAATCGGACCGTTTCCCTCAGTTGTGGTGTTGCCGTTTCGTGACGTTGGGTTCCCACAGTTCGTCGAGGGGATTCGCGGTCCAAGTTCACCGTGGCAGACGGCGACTCCATACGTTTCTTGGCTCGACTGTAAACCGATTGAACGTCTTAACTCTCGGGGCCCCTCAGCTTCCACCGAGACCGGGAACGCAAACCGATACATCCAGAGTTCGGGCCGGTGGACGCCGCCGCGCTCGAGCAACGCGACCGACTCTCCCCGATAGTATTTCCTTCAAGGATACGCAAAGTTATCCCGGTGTACGATCGCGGGTTCCTCGGGGTCTAAGAAGTCGAAAGCCGTGGCGGAATGGCGGAGAACGGGTGCAACCGCGTGCGACCGCGAGAACTCGGAGTGGATCTTTGCTCGGGCAAGTGCGGGATTCGCCGAGGTGCGGCCTGAGCGAGGAACGAGCGAGAGAGCGGTAGACGAGAATCCGGACACGAGAGAGGGAGAGGAAGTGCGACGGAGAGAGAGAGAGGAACTCGCTCGAGATAACGAGCTTTTCGATTCGCATTGGAGCGGGAGCGGGAAATTAATTAAGTGGAGTCGAGGTTCGTTGAAGATTCGCGAGTCTCTCGAGCGCGCGGCCGCGCGGGAGCGCTGCGATCGGACCGGCCCGTGGTCCATGAAGCGTCCCGTGGATGGAGGAAGAGAGGCGGAAGGTGGCGACGGGCAAAACGGAGAAGAAAAAGATCGTCGTCCCGCCGCGGTACGGGGGCGAGGAGCGGCGGAGAAAGAACCTCCGCCGACTATCAGGGTCATTAGTTACGGATGTCCCGTCCAAACCGGGACCATTCTCGTCTCGATAAACGCGGAGAGAAAGAAATCGAAATCTCGGCCTCGTCGCCGTCGTCCTCCCCGTGAGTGCCGGAGGCTCCGAGGGGACGAGTGCGTGAGTGACTGAGCCGAGTGGGAGAGGAAGCGAGGGAGGAAAGGTACGAGGAGGAGGAGGGATAGAGGAACGAAAAAAAAAGGCGGTGAGACGGGAATGAAGAAAGCCCCGAAAGGTATCCTCGAAAAAGGCACAAATAATATCTATAACCACGGTAATATAACGGTCAGGTTCGCCAGTTATCCGTGTCTCTTAAAGTGCACTATGTTGTCCCCAAGATACGCCGAACTTACATACCGGTCCGTCTCGTTATTTCACCGTCGCGGTCGTCCGCCCGCTCCGGGACGCGTCGCGACCCCGCCGCTGGCTCCAATGGGCCGAGCGATGGTCTCCTTCGAGGGGAGACCGGCAAGACCCGTCGAGGATCGGTGCGAGAGAATCCAGGACGATCGCGCCACTCAGCCTTTTGAATATTATTGAAGACGACCGGCGGGAGAGACGAGGGATTTCGTGACGCCCGAGCGAACCCGCGGGCTTTATCGATCGTTCGTCCCATTCTTTTTATTGATAACGCTCGTCGAGGACGAGAACGATGCTTCCGAGAAACGAGACTTGGTATCCAACGGGCGCCGATCCGAACCACCGAAATATCAGCGGGACCGATCGGATGAGTGCTTCCCTCCAGAAACTCCTCGGAACCGAGTGCATGCGAATGCCAATCGCTCCATCCTTTGATGGACATTTAAGAAGCTCCTGAAAAGCACGGATGGATTTTCTTGGAATTTCTTTTCTCCCACACTAATATCAGGCTTTTAAAAATATCCGGGTAAATTATCGTATTTATATATATATGCATATCAGAGCTGGGTATTACTTAAAATATCGAAGTATTTTCAGTTCGTTTACTGCGTACTGAGACTATAATTGTAATAGATGAGGAAGCCATGGACAAATTATTTTGCATCTCTTCCGTAACGTAAAAATATTTATTTTTCTTAATATTGAAACCGGCAAAATTTAATCCACATTTACTGCATCTAATTTCATACTTAAATTTGCCTCTACCCCTCTTGTAGCGATAATTTTTTATTTATTTCTTACCGCGGATTGCAAAACAAAAATTCATTTTATTTTTAGCTTAATTTTTATTGAGCAACTCGTGTCAGGCGTAGAATAAAAACTTATTGTCAATAAGTCGTTGAAATCTCGAAAAATCGTTAAAAAAATCGAAAGCTACTCCTTCCGACTATTTTTTTATTTTGCATTCTTCCACGTCTCACAAATATTCGGTATCCAGTCCTAATGCATACATATTTTAATTTCGGTGCTTAAGCGAGGCTACTTTCTCGGATCTCAGGACGGTGAATTTCTCGAGCCTTTACGGTCCGCCTCGAGCACGAGTATAAGATAATACCGTGTGTATTGCTCGATTAATCTCAGACGCAAGAGGAACGAAGAAGGCCGAGAGGGACATTAAAAAAGCCCACGAAAGTAGATTGCACGCGTGTCACGGTTAATCGGATAAGCCGCCCGATCGCAAAATTCAAACAGCTTCGTACACCACCGCTCGATGGTAGTCTCGGCGTTATAGCGTTCGGTCGGAACCGTGACAGAATCCGGCGAGTGATTCGATAGGGGACTCAGCGGCAGACGCCAGAGTCGTTGCGTGACAAGCGTTGCACTCTCGACGATCCTCGGACTCTTTGGGTTTCGTTGACGCGCACGCGGGTGTATCGCTGCGTCGCGGACCTTAGACCAAGTAGACCGGCCGGTCCGGCCGCGAGCAGCGGCAAGGGCGCGCACGAGTTTTTATTTCGCACCCGAAGTGCCAGTGAATTATGCACGCCGGAGAAGATAAGCGCGCTCCCGGTGCGTCGAGGCCGGTCTTGCGGTCGAGACAACCCGTTCGCCGTTTCGCGAGGGACCTGAGAAACCATCGTCCGAAACACACATACAACACCTCAACTATCCCACCGGTCGTTTGCGGCTTTGCGAATAAGCTCGGCCTCGGCGCAACTGATTGCCTCACCGAGCCCTCTATCGATTACAAATCAATTTGTCCATCGATCGGCATCGATACCGAACGAAGAAATCGCTCTCCCTCTCCATCTCCGTACCGGTTTTTCGGATTTTTTTTTCTCCTCCTTTAACTTGTGTCGAATCGCTGTGGGAAACGCGGCGCCTAGGGTCGAGAGTGGTAACTGTGAAATGTCTGCAATTCAGAAGACGAAAAAATGGAATCTTGCTCGAGATGCGTTTTCGTAGTCCGTGAAAAAATGTCGAAATTGCACGTCCCAAATGCTTCGGAAATTGCGAGGGAATCCTTCGTGTTATCCTCGAAAGACACTTAGGGACTGACAAGCGCGAATGCGAGGTAGTTCGAAGTGTGAGATTTTTTTTTTTGTCGACGCAGTATAATTCGAATAAGCTCGGGATCGCAACTGATCGTCTCACACGAGCCTCCATCGATTACAAATCAATTCGTCGATCGATACGGAATCGTTTCTCTTTCCATGTTTCCTTGGGTTCTTTTTTGTACCCGACTCGTAAGAAATTGATGTGGGAAATCAGCAATGCACGAGATATCGTGGCACGAGACTGGCAATCGATCAGGAAACTAAAAGTGACGGCTGCAATTTAGCAAGAAAAAACGTCGGCTTACGTTTTCATGCTTCATAAAATAAGCCCCCAATAACATACGGCGAACGCTTCGAAAATTGTGAGGAAATTTAAATATCATCCTCGAAACACGCATTACAGACTCAATAGCAGGCACGATTGCGCATTCGCGCGGGCTTAATTATACGAAGTAAGATTCTTTCTCGTTTTTATTATTATTTTTTTTTTTTCATTTTTTGTGTTTCTTCTTTTATCAACGCCATATAATTCGCTTGAGGCTGAAGGATTGGGGGAGGATAATGAATAGCCCGCTGCTGGAGTTGATGGAGGCAGCCGAGGCCAGCGAGTAATGAACGGGGAAGCTTCACGGAAACCGCGATGAATAGTTGGCAGGGTGTTAACGGTGAAAGAGGACCTGCAGCGGAGGTTGAGGGTGGGAAGGGGGGGAGAGTACGAGGAGTACCGAGAGCGTGCTGTGCGACGATGAAGAAAAGTCTCCGGAGATCCGGGAAACGGACGTGCAGGACTGCCCGACGAGGTAGACACACAACAGGATTCGGCGCAAGTTCAGTTGTGTATAAGCAGTGACGATTCTCGAATTCACTTGAGCAAGTTGTCCTTCGTTGGAATGTAGATAGAATTTCCTCCGCGTCGAGGGTGGGGGATGAAAGGCGAAGAAGGCCGAGTTCGACTGGCTGCGACTCATTCACTGCTTTCTCTGTTATCCGAGGACCAAGTGGCGAAAGGACACGTTCTATGGCCAGCCGGACGGAGGAGTCTACTTGATCGAAGCTCCATTGACGATTGAGTAGGAGGATTGAGTTTGAAGAGCTTCGGGCAAACACACTGGATTCCGGAGTCTCGTACAGCAATGTAGCGAATTACAAATTGATGCGCCGGCCCTTCTTTTGTAACACTTTGAAAGGTTGCGGTCCCATTAAATCCGGAATCGTGTGACAAACATAGCCGGACTGTAGGTCGTGAGAGTTTTCCGAGCGAGTGCTATACATAGCTTGAGGTAACGGTACCAACACCCCAACAACGAGTGGACATCAGGTGCTATACACAGCTTGGGGTAAGGGTATCAAAACAACCGGACACCTGGTTGTCACCTGACGTTGCACCGTGTCGAGTACAAAATGTTGGGGAGACGGTAAGAGGAAAGCCAGAGTTCGGACTGTGAGGTCGCATGGACAACAATGTTCTGATGTGTAAGAAAAAATGGATTCATGCATAAAACAATTGTTTCGTTGTTGGATTCCGTTCCAGATCGGATGACTCAGCGAGAGATCAACTAGAAACTGCTGTACAACGATTGAAACACTCGGATAGTCTTATTCTTTCCGTATATTATTGCATAATGGTTCGATACGAAGTTTGGAGTTGAAGTCGCAACTTTGGGTGATTGTAAAGATTCGCCGAAAATGGACCAACGATTGGGACACTAGGATCTTCTTATGTTGACACATAATTGCGAAATGGCCGGACAATCTCGACTATAAAATCCTGCACGTTGGTTGACTAGTCGAATCAAAGCAACGAGCATAAAGTCGCTGAGTATCGTTTGATGGAAAATCTGTCGTTGACCGACTGATCAACTGCTCGAAAGCCGGAACTGCTCTTGACGGTCAGAACATTGGAACCTTTGCCTTGCGTCTCAAATACAATCAACCTCCCTTGAGTCACTCAACCGGGCTCTCCCGGTGCGCTCTTAGAGCCCTCGCAAGATGATCAAAGGCGGCAATTGCGGATGAAGAAGACTGCACACAGAGAGCACAGTCGGGATTCGTAAGAACGTCAGTTACTGGAGTTCCTGCACGTAACGAGTTACGGGATCGGCTCTGTATATCCGAAACACCGAACCCCTCAACTTTCCTCGTGTATATACGACAATTTCCGGGCCATAATCCGTTGTTCTTGAGCTCGGACACGAAATTCTCTTCGAAACGGCAACTACAGGCGTTCGGAACAAGTTAGGTCCCTAGCTCCACCTTTCCGTGAAAACAGCCTTAGCGCATGTACCCAAGTATGTACTCACTACAACGTACTCCGCGAGAGCTCCCGGGTGGACGGGAAGTGGTGGTAATATTTTTTAACGATTATTTCTTCCTCCGAGTCTCGCCAGGGCAGTCTGCCAGGTTCACCACGAGTACCAGCATGAACCGAAGCCCATCGCGAACGACCTTGCGACCGCACACTATGGAGAACGCATACCATACGGTATTCCAAGCCCTCCTCCGGATCCTCCTTTTTAGACATTTATCTATACGATACATGCAATCTACGCGGCACACGGACGCGTCCCAGGTTGCCAGTGTGAGGGGACTCCTCGGGGCTTCTGCCGCAGAATTAAGCGGCTCGACGAAGATTTCCCTCGCCTCCGGGCTAGCTCCACGCTCCTCCAACCTCGTGTGTAACCTCTCCCGAAGCTCGACGGTGTGTGTACCATGAGTTTCTGTGCTCTTGCTCTCGGTCTTGCCACGAAACGGTCCGTGGGCCTGGCAGGCGCGAATGCCGGGTGGAGGAGGTGGGCGTGCCCGCGCGCCCGTTGTTATCTCGCTTGTTTCCCCGATGAAATATCGGCAAGCAGTTTCAGGACATGCTCGCACTCCCTCTTCAGTTCTACGGACTTATAGCTCCAGCCCTGTGCACTCACTCCGCTATTCCGCGCTGCCTTTCGTTCGCGCTTCTTCTACGCCCTTCGACCCTCGCCCCGCCAACAGCTCCGAGTCTTCCCTCTATGTGTTTTTTTTTTTTTTTTTCAGTCTTTTTGATTCCTTTTCTTGCTTGCGTTCATTCTTCTTCTCAGCTCGCTCTAGACACTCACTTATACGACTCACACCGATGTTAATCCTGTATCTACCATTGCTGCTGCTGCTTCCAGAGCTTCTTATGTAACCCTGCGAATTTCCGTGGCACACATAACCCACCTCTTCCAGAAGAACTTGCGCTTGAAGGGGCCCGTCTCGTTGGCTTGTTTCTTCTCGAGGGTCTCTCGCACTCGTTGCCGAACGGTCGTTCCAGTGAGGGCACCATTTTCAGCCGGTACTCGTTTCGTCGACGAGTGATTCATGGCGGAGACAATGGTTCTGGAGATGAAACAAAGTGATTCGTCGTCCCGCTCCGAACAGCAGGAAGTATCCGGTGGGTTCTCGATGGTACTCAAAGCGGCACCCCTAGGTGACCCAAATGTACTCTCGTCTGGTTCATGTGGAATCGCTCTTACGAGCGCGATACTCTTTGTATCTACGATTAGAATCACGCGGAGCCTATAGTTTTATTTTGTTTTTCACTGTCTGAGTGATGGGGGTCAATGATCGCACGTAATGCTTACCACACTCCCATATGTGGTCTTTCGGGATTGAAGCAGTCGCTTCGCTGAATGGAAACGCTCGGACGCGATGCAGAAGGAACGGTTGATGGGTCGCCATCGACGAAACGATCTGCACCCAAAAGCCCTCGTATGGTTCAGCGGATTCTGGCAGAGCACACAGAGAGTCCTGAACATTCGGCGCTACAGCCGCAGCAGCACCAAAGCTGGAAGCATCGATCCGCGAAATACGCAATAGCTTACACCAACCTTACGTATACGTACGTACCAGAAGTTCAGCAGAAGCTGAGGCTGTTATTGTGCCGGTGAAGCGAACAAGGAAAATAAGACGACGTCGCGACCGCGGTAGGAGGTGGCAAGGTGCAGAAGCGAAGGAGGTGAAGAGGTGGAGGAAGGGAAGAAGGACGATAAAAGGTCGACGCAGAGGTGCCGCGGTGACAATGCGATCCTCGATGCGATACGAAATTCCCGTTGGTCTCGCTGGCCGTACTCTTGCCTACCTCCCTTCGCGTCTCATCCCTCTCCACTTCCTCCGATACTGTTGTCGCTTCTGCCGTTCGCGCAATGAGCGCGAGGAGCTCCGCGGTGCAGCGATGTTACAGCCCCGGCTATTTCGCCGCTAAGTCGATGAACGATACCTTATCCGGGACAGTCCGAGAACTCGCGAATCCCGCGCAATGCGAAGGAGAACGAATGCGCGTTTCAAATATTTTCCACCGTCTTGGTTCTCTTAACTCCACCGGGCTTTTTCATCCGGCTTGGTATTGTTGCACGGGAGTTAGCATCACAATATCGCGTACGCCTTTGACCCAGGCGATTGGTTGTTTTCAAGCCAGCAGGTTTTTACCATGTCTTTGATCTTTCATTAGCCAATCAATATTGCTGCTTGTGGTAGCGCCGTCGACCTGCGCCCTCTCCTAATGTACACGGTCTTTCCGACAAACGGCTTTCTCTCATTCTTTTTTCACCATTCGATGGTCTACAGCCAACTCGTGGTCGAATGTACGTGAACCCTTGAAGTCATGGTCTCGCGACTCGAGATTTCGATTTCAGATTTGGCGGAAAACCCGCTGGCGAAGTAATGCTGCCTGCTCGAATCCCCGAGCGAATCGAGCCGTCTGTTCGCTGCCAGCACCGCACAACGGTAGCGGTATTCGGCAGTTCGCGTTCCTCGAGCGAGGCAGAGACACCCGATCAATGAATTATTAACGGGCGTGTCGGTTACGAATGTTGGGAAGATTTCGGGACTGACGTTTCCCTTCGTGGCTCGGATTCGTGGACGGTCAATAACCTCGTCAAACGAACCAGCGGTTTTATTAATAAACACTTTGGGGAGTGTTGAAAGATTTACTTTCGAACAACGTTTGGAACGACCGAATGTGTCATTTTTGTACAATTGTTAACAAATTGTAATTTTACCAGACTTGGAGTTTCAATTGAAAAACAAAGGTTCATTTCATTGATCGTACAACCGTGGTGAAAAAAGTGAGTTATTAAAAGTAAAGTACTCTCACAGTCAAATCAAAGTAAATTACCAACATTTTTTTAATGTAGTGTACATTAATTTTTCATTACGGCTCTATGAAATGTAATATACCTTTTTATGCATAGAAAACCAATTCAACATCAGTGCATAAAATTTCATGCCATTTTTTTACAGTGTATTGAAGTACCGACATACAAACGTCAATGTCATTAGTTGCAAATATTTTTCAATTTCAAGTTATCTCCAGCTACAGCCCTGATAGGGGTGAACGGGGTAAAACGAACCATTCATCACCAACGCTAGGTGACATAGAAATAGATTTACTCCAAATCCAAAAAAAAAAAGGTCACCGTTCAATGGGCGACGCGCGAGCGAGTTATGTCATTCCTGCGACTGAGGCCCAATGTCCACAACTCGATGCTTTTTCGGGAATCGGAGATCTGCATAAAGTAGCGTATTCCATCTGTGCGGCTACACTCGAAGAGCAACACTTTGAGAAAGCAAAAATACCATGGGCCGAAAGTCTTTAATGAACTCCGTTAATACAGAAAGGAGAAGAACGGCCTCTAAACCAATCGCGTAATTAATTCACACAGCGACCGAGAGCCACGCCGTGCCTTGGTCTTTTCAACCGAGAGGTACGGGAAAGAAGAAACCTTGTTACCTTGGGGCAGGGGGTGGACTCTCAATGGGAACCGACGTGGAAAACGCCGGGGCTTCTTGGAATAATGTAAAGCACCGTCTATTTCGCTCTGCGCCTCGGCTACCCTTCGACGCCTCGTAAAGCTCGGCCTCTACTCCTTTTTTTCTCTCTTCTTTTTTTCTACCCCATCTCTTTTCCCTCGCCGTAGTTCTGCCGAGTCCGAGATTAAAAATGAATCCACTGCATCCTCGACTCACTTGTCTATTGAGGACCGTTTTTACATTACATCTGTCCGTTCTTAAATGGACGTGTAGCGAGAAAATTCCACGCTTTGAGTCCCTGAAGTAGGCACACTCCAGAAACAACAGCGGCGATTCAACGCCACTTGGTTTTAAGACGTTAATTTAAACTTAAGGTCAGTTGCGATTGAACTTCAGATCGAAGTAAGATTGATCTTAAGTTCGAACTTCAGTCTAAACTTAAATTCGATTGTAGTTTAAGTTGCATATTAAGCTCGAGCTTCAACAATTTTTCGTCGTCGAATCCACATTGGGGTTCCAAGTGCTGCTTACTTCGGTGACACTGTCATGGATAGGTGAACAGGAGATATTTAAAAAATATTTTTCTATCGCTTCTTATTAGTTTGAATTTAAGATTGATCTTAAGTTCGAACTGACAAGCGAATTTGAGTTCAGGTTTAAGTCCGAACTCAAGATCAAGCTTAATTACGAAATCGAGTTGGAATTAAAGTTCGACCCTAAAATTGCATTTTCGACAGACACTGAAAGAAGTCCGCAATAAGTTTCGATGTTAAATTCCATTTAGAAACGATCCTAAATTGAAACTAACGTCTGAAAACTCGACCCAGCGTTATGTGAAAATGTTTTCCTCCCTAAATGACCTGAACTATGCCATTAACAAATACTACAATTGACTTTACTCACGTTGCCCGGACACTCGTCGTCGAAAGAAAATTCTCACCGGAAGTGAACATCGTGTCTTCCTGTGAGACTGTTCTTCCGACGGGAAATGCGCTTAACTGTGAACAAAAAGTTGATTACGCTTTTTCATTACCGTCCCACATCCCACGCCGTTAGCACGCGGAAACTTTATTGCTCGAACCAGCGTCGGAAGTAACTTCAGACCACATGTTGAAACAACGCCACAAACTCCCCTATACTTTCTTTTTTGCATTTCAAAATTCTCCGACATGTTAGATCGTATACGATCAGCACTCGTAAAAAAAAAAAAAAAAAAAAATAACTCGTTTCCAGAGGCCGGAGTTTCCTATAAATTCAAAGCCGAAGATGAAGAATTTACCTGGAAAAAAAGCCTGGTACGAAAAATTTCATCGTCGACGAAGTATCAGTCGAGAGCCCGACGGGAAGGCCTTGAGCTGGTTGCCGCTGCCGGTGCTGCCTCGTCTCGACATGCACTCCCCGATGCATTCGCTTTCTCGTCTCACAACCTCGAGCGAGAGAGCCAAAGAAGCGGCTACCGTTGCTTCTGCTGTTCCTCGGTCGATGCGGGCGATGGAGCGAAAGGGACAGACTGCGACTTCGGCAGGATGGGATTCGGCGTTCCTAGCCTAATTACAGGGCGTCGAGGTGAGCCAGAGCGCGGCACCTGCATCCACCTTATCGCTTCGTTTCGTTCGTCTCCCGTTTCTCTGGCAGGTGAGAACCCAAAGGCCTGGGACTCGTCACGCGCTCGTTCTCCCTTCCACCCCGTATTCTTCTACTCTCGATTCTCCCCTCATTCTCATCTCTTTCTCAATATACCTTCTCCCACTTCGTCCTCCTCCTCCGTATTATAGCGCGATGCACGTAATGCGTTTAACACAGAGCGGGAGCTGCGAAAACATTTGTACCTCTTTTACTCCCCTATCCTCGATATGCGTGAGTCAATAATAACCGGGCTCTTAAGCGCCCTCGGTTCATACACCGACGTGTTTTAATAACTGGATACAAATACATAACCGTAAGAGAGCCCACGCCCCTTCACACCCGAGATATTCCCACCATTGGTTTCACCGACTACTATCATGACGAGATCTTTTTTTTTTTTTTTCACCCAAATCTTTTTCTTCCCATTCCGAGCGAACTCGGTTAATAATATTAGGCTTTGAGAAAAAAACGGTAATTGTCATTTGAATATCACGCGTACTTTTGTATATACTATTTCACTATATTGTATAGATGTTTCATCCGCTACGAACGCAATCGTTATTTATAATATATTATTGTATCTACGTTATAACAAACTTTATGTCGAGCAGACACACCGATCGTCACACGATGATCACAGATAATGAAAGGACATTGACAAATGCACAGTACTGACCGATACTCTCAAACAGATAGATAGATGGGCATTTATTTCAGATTCGAATCTGGGCTTTTCTAGGTTGACAGATACTGATAGATCATGACGGATAATGACAAATACTGATTGATACTGACAGCTTCCCGCGGATACTCACGAATACTTATAAATACTCACAGATATTCATAGGCAATGACGGTAACTCAGCCCTCACAACTCCTGTTATTATCTACAATTATGTATAATATTTAATACAATATTACTGTTTAGTTATTTAATGCACCTTGAGGAACAACAAAATTTATTAATTTTATGTTGGATAGTTACCGACCAAACGTATTGTTTAAATCCGTCAAACAGATGAAGCAGACTCGGCGGAGGTCTCGTACGTTGTTCGTACGCGCTCGGCAATATGCTTCTCCTAAGAGTGCATTTATAGAAAAACAAAAAAACGGATAAAAGCAAGGGTTGTAGGGACCGTCAGCCCCCGAAGTTCATTGACTCGTTCAGCGCTAGGTAAACCCGTGTTCAGTTGTCACGAACGAACAACAACGATTCAACGAACCCGGTATAAGCGAGCGGCGTTATTTCGCAGACGGATCGAACTATCGTCCGTAACGCGGACCCGTTTATACGAACCGTATTCATAAACGAGAGTGGGAAAGCAGGTGGATGAGCAAAATCGTGTGTATGTGTGCGCTCGTCCGCTGACCAACACAGCCGACTCAGAGCCGATGGCACTAACCCGCCATCTTCTGCGTCAAGCTCGCTTGTTGACCTTTCTCATTTTCCATATATAAAAAAAAACTCAACGCCGTGATTTCTCAAAATTAAAACCAACAAAAAAAAAAGCCAAAAAAAAAAGATTTTCAGCGCCCCAAAGCCGATGCCGATTACCGCGCGATTTTTGAAAATTCACCGATACAATTTTACACCCTCTTTGCCGATTACCGATCTGTTTAGGAATATCGCTCGACGATTACCGACCGACAGTGCGAGTATCCCGCTTTCTCCTCGGATAAATCAGGATCAAACCCTCTCCCTCCCGCGCCCCTTTACAGTTACTCTCTCGAGTTAACGAGTTCATCGATCCCCCCGCGATACCGATACTTCCTCGATCTTGCCGCGGTTCCCCAGCACGATCGCTCCGGACGCAGACTGGAGCACCAGAGACAGCAGGGGGGGGGGGGGGGGGGAAGAGGCACATCTCGATTGCGAAACTTTATAGAGAGTCGTCTCGTTAAACATATCGTAGGTTGGATGAATCGTCGAGTGGGCCCGACATCGCGAAGGGGATCCCAGCCGGCACCGAGAGAAACGCGAGGAACGTCGCTGATGTATAAAGGTAAACTCCATCTCCCTCTTCCTCCCTACCTACAGCCGTCGTCTACGTAGTCCGATCCTCGAGGAAATTCGATGCGAGCCGTATCTCAGGGAGACGTACGAGCGATCGAAAAAGGTCGATAGAGACGACGATCGTGGAAGCGACGAGGTGGGGACGGGGAGGGCGGAGAGGGAGGAGGAAGAAAAAGGAGAATGGAAATAAAAGGGCAGTGGGAGAGAGGCAAAGTGCGAGGGGTTAAAGTCTCCGTGTGTGGGGAATCGACCAACACAGATAAACTATAATATACCCTTGCGCGTCTGACACCACGTCCACGACCTACGATCGTTCGAATCTCGAACGTCGGTACCCCTTATTTCACCTTCGCCGGCGCTATGTGTAACCCTCTCCACCGATCATGATTGCCGCATCAACCCCTCCCGCCGTTCTTCTCTACTTTCCTACACTCGTTTGTTCTTTTAGGTTTTTTTTTTCGAGCCTCTTTTTTTTTTATCACGTTCCGCAGTTTTTCATTGTCAGGGATTAGTACATTGTCTAGTAAGGAGCAATGTCTTGTCTGGCGAAAATTGGGATATTTTCTGGCAGGAATTTGTTTAGTCGAAGTACTTGCCGTGTACCTGAAATTTCCGTCGGTTTTTACCGACCGTTTGTGATTTGGGATTTTGGGTTGGATTATGTGGATTGCTGAAGATTGGGCCGACAGTTTTTTGAGGTCGATTCCGAACCACCCGGGAAACGCAGGAAAAGGCATGGAGAAATATTTCCATGGACTTTCGGTGGAATCGAACCGGAACCTACTGTGTGCGAGACAGAGACCAAATCTCTTCACTCACTGCTCCCCGACATTTTTTTTTCAGATTCTCCTTTCAAAATACGTATTTTAAGAAAATTATAATGCGATGTTTCATAATATTTATACTATGATTTTGTCGAATTATTCATAATAGCCTTCGTTCGGAATATGCAAAACTGTCCTATTTTTCGTGTCATAATTAATTGCAGTTTACACACTGGTTTTCGAACAGAGCCAGATCTTTGGCACTGTCGTTCATTATTTTATCTTCGCCGGCGCTATGAACAACCCTCTCTACAGGTCGTGATTGCCAGATCACCCCCTTTGGTCTTCACTCTCCTACACCCATTATTTTTTTTTTTTTTTTTTTTTGCAGCATCTTTTTCTTTATCACGTCCCGTAGTTTCTCATTCGGCGGCCACTCGCGTTCGGTACACAGTGTGTGTAGTGCATTAGAGCGACTGTACAGCATACAGATTGCGCAGACACTTTCGGGCCCCGCGGTAATAATCCGTTTTTCCGTACGACGTAAGAAAGGTGAGCTTAGCCCGATGATAAATCTACCCATCCAGCTCTCGGCTATCTCTCGGATGACAAAGCTTTCGGTGCCGAGTGCGTTGTCTCCGTGGACTCGCGGGCCGAAAGAAAAGTAAAATATAGGTGTGCGCGGGGACGGATCTGGTGCCGCGGTTTTCTCGGGACTTTCGCCGGCGTTTTACCGCGGGAAGAAACGTCGGACGCAGAAAGGTAACGTGATAGAGAGAGGAAAGAGGATGACAACGGTGACGGAGAAGCGTGAGAGACGGCGATGAGAACCGGAACGAGACCCCGGCAAAATGGGGAACGGATGTGCAACTGCCTGCACGAAGCAAAATGGGGTTGCTAAAAATTTTCAAAAGAATTTCAAGAACGGAGACAACGGAACAGTACTTGGACGCGTGGTGCACCAAGATATAGTTCGGAATTTATTCATTTTTATTTTATAAATTTTTTTCTTTTTAACACTCAATATAAATTTGTAGAAAGACGAGTGTGGATTGGCAAAACTTTTTGCATATCCGGAATTCTAGGAATGGCGTGGAAAAAAACTGGGAAATTCGGAGGTAAAATTTTTCTGGCAGACATTTATTATTTTCTGGTATATTTTTTCAAATTCAAATACGTATGACTGCCGGGGTGTTGGTACTTTTCATATACCTGAAAGTTCAGTCAGTTTTTATCGGATTCGTAGTAATTACTGTCAGACGTTTTGCTCAGAAAATGCATTTTAAAAAAACATCAGAATACAAAGTTTCGTAAAGACAATTTCGTCGAATGACTGGCAAACGCGTTTGTTTAACCGTGAATAAACAAAAAATTACTATTTGTATTTTTAACGTTTGTTTCCGAAACAACTGGCGAATGGTGCGATCGAAAAACGAACAACTAAAAAAATCGTGGAAGTTGTAAAAAGTCCAAATGGAACGAAAATTCCAGTTAAGAAACCTAGGCTGAAGTTGAATTTAAAAAACACATGACAAACAGTCCATCCATCGATTCCAGCCCGTGCGAACGGCTTTTATCTCCTAACTACTCCGTTTCGCCCCGGTTACCTCGATACTCAATTAACGGAGCGCGTACCTTTTGCTGTGGAGCCTTTTTTTTATTCACGACTTTCATCACTCTTTTCGTTCAACAGCGATCGAAAGTTGTTAAAAAAAAAAAAAAATGGTCCGTTGGCAGATAAACGAACCGATGCACGATCGTTCGAAATTCTTTCGGCGTCAAATTTGTCGAGCCAACATGACGCGAGAGCAAACGCGAACCATTTGCCGGCGAGTACAACTGCACTAGAGAGAGCTCGCTCTCGGCACGATTCTCTATTGACTGGGTCCATCAGTTTGCGCTATAGATATGCACACCGCGGGCCGTTTCGATTATCGACTGCATAGAGCCAACATCATCTAATCCGATAATGCACGTCGATCGAATGTCACTGACTGCCGATACGACCGCACTCCAGAGAGAATGTCTGATCACGTGCAGGCACTCAAACAATTTTTTCGCGTCGAATTTGAGCATACGCTGGCGCGGTCCACCTCGTCAATTATTGTGAGCTGTCGATAATCGAAATTGAAATGATTCTGTTGCGTAATCGTCTCAACGGGTTATCGATTCGTAATGAAACTACAACTGGATCGGCGCTCATCTCCATTTTGGTAAGAATTCAAAAAATACCCAATTTGACGTCACGTTTGCAATTAACGCTGATGGGATCGAGCGCTCCGTTCGTTCGTCGATCGATCGTCGAAAACTCTGATTCCCCTTCGGGAATTGTCCGTCGGATGATGCTCGGATCCGTTTCGGGCTTGAAAGGAATTTTTAATTGCGCACCGTTGCCCGCATACCGATTACAATAACACTCTTGACAATTTTACGGGTAACGGTGGAAATTCCCAAATGTATTGTTACTTTGCGAATGTAGTGATTGGGCGATGCTCCGATAATGAAGCGACCGATATGTCGGGTGGAATACGAGGATCGATTGTTTAGTTTCGGTTTCGCTTTTAATATTTAATTTATAAAACAAGTAGAGGGTAAAATGGATAAAAGTTATCCGGTACATCATTCATTTATGTGCTAATCTTGGTAGGTCATATTTAAAACTTTTAACCCCACACTATAACATTCTATACATAATTATAAATAACAATAACTATACATTAAAACTACTTATGCCCTGTATGATTACTTAGCATCGAAGACTCGCTCGATGATTGGGCCAATTCGCGTGCCAATATTGGCAAGGTACTCAGCGTTGACCAATCGGTCCGTCGGGAAAAATTGATTCGCACATTCAATCATCTCACACGTGGTCGCCATAAAAAATGTAAAACTTTATTTCTTCATTTAACAGCAGTGAAAATATATTTATTGATAATATCAATTTCTCTATATAATATTCGATAAACCTCTCTATTTAGTCGTTGCAACGCTATCCATAAAATTGCCAATAGGCCATCGACCGAAGACATTCAGCTTTCATATATTCATTTATTTATCTATTAATCGAATGTTGCAGAACGTTTCCGCAACGCCAGTTTTTCTCCATTGGCATCAAACGAATGGTGCTTTGATTGAATAGAAACGCGCCGAAAGCTTCCTCATGGTCGACACTAGTAGTCAATGCGCCAAAGTGCCTTCGGTCGAGTAGGGCGAGCGACATGCCAAAGGTCGCAGGTATCGAAGTGCCAATTGCCCTGCAACCGGGAAACAACAAAAATACTCCTCGTCAGCGAACCTTCGACGCGTCGCGCTTCAATTTCACGAAAGCCGTGTTACACACAAAAAAAAGAACAAACGAGGGCTAAACGTCACCCGAGGGTAGTTTGGTTCGTCGTCGACATTGTATCGACGTGATCGGTCATCGAACGGTCTTCCGAAGTGCGGAACGAGAAGCGATATCGATGTCGCCTCGCTGTTCCCGAAAACTTCGATCTCCCATGCGCGCCCGTGCCGGAGCAACTCTACCATGAGTGGAATTTTCCGCGGTTATCCGGCTCAACCCGCCGCTCCGTCTCTCGGTCTTTGTTTTTCGGTGCGCGTTCGAAGCCAGCTTTTGGGACATTTACGCTGTAAATCACAAGCGAGGATGACTGCGCGTACCGATAGGCTTTCCAGTGAAGCCGATCGGCATGGCGCGGTTATCGCGACAGACGAGTTCGCAGGCGATTGCTCGCGACTCCGGAAAGTTGGTCAGCTTCGCCGAAAACCGGCGATGGAAACCGGCATTCCCGGTGGAACGCGGATCGGCGTTATCCGTCGCGGATGCGCGCGCATCTCGGTATGAATGATGCGCAACGCTGCGATGCCGCAGACACCGGTCCGGCAATGAATTTCGCCCAACCGATCGTACATAGTGCTCGTACGTGTGCAACCGTGTATCGCCGCATACGTGGTTACGCATGTGCGCCGCTCCACACCGCATACCGCACTCCGCGCATCTATTCGATCGCGCGCATTCTCCGTGAATTAATAATGTAATCAGAGTGCAGGAAAGGATTAGGTAAATTAGAAAAGCGGGCGTGACTGTGCGCAAACGGGGCGCGGAGAACGGAAGCGCGCGGAGCACGCAACATATGCCAGCATCGGAAATGCTGCCGAGTCCCGTGGACGCTTTGATTTACGTGTCCCGGGAGCTTCTCGCGGCCCCGGAGGCCGCGTATACCCGAACGAACACGGGCGCCCTCGCAGAGAGCCATTCGCATACTCCCACAAGCACACGCACAGACACCGAATACGAAACTCTCGAGAAGCCGAAGATGCATTGCACGAACAACCGAAAGCGCCCCGCCGTTCCCATAACGTTCCGGCTCAATCGAGTGAGACGAATCTCTCCCTAGCCGAAACCTCTCCGCCGTTATCCCTGCGGCCCTGAAGACTTCCAGATTCGACGGACGAAACCGACTGTTCCACTGGTTTTCCTTCGCCTCCGTTCACCTTCGAGGTGAGAAGTCGACGGTGCGTGGATCGGACGCGGTTATGACGCTTTGCGAATAAGGCGGGACATGTGCTGGACGTCTCATAGAAGCACCCGAATGTCTTGATTTTGGAGACTGATCGTTCGAAAAAATCTTGAGTCGATTAATTGTTGGACATTGCCGGGAAAGCAGTGACGTTTAATGGATAATATATATTCTTGATGAAGAGAAGAAGTGTTCGACCGATATTAACGATTCATCGTCCTGTAGTTGTCAATTTGATCACCGTTCAGAAGTTGTTGAAGTGGTAGAACTCTTGAATGAAATACGAGACGAATCTGTAATCCGCTCTATGAACGTCTCTGTGCGATCTGCTGACGGCCGATAAGTCGCTACCGCTTTACATTGATCCACCTCACAAGATAAACGTAATCATATTGATATCTCTGTTCTATACCGACATCAGCTGGCACAGGTTTGTGTGATGCATTTCCCTACGGTATAAATCAAAGTACTTTGGTCTTATTAATAGATTTCATATAACCTCGATGACGACAAGCTGGATATCGGAATCACTTGATTTTATTAAATAACTTGGATAATAACTCGATTCGATCAAATGATTTGAGAAGTCATATGATAAACGAATCTCTATAATCAATCCACTTTCTTGGCCGAAATCGCCAAGATTTACGTTCCGATCATAGATCCAACGAAGAAAAATTTACAGTCCCAGAACGGAGCGTTTCGGTCATTATCGGCATTTGGAAACGTGTCAATGAGAGGACCTCGAGACGGTCTCTCGTCCAATCCCTATCATCCCTCTCGCGGTTCAGCCGTCGCTGGACGACATTTCGCGATGACGGGCTTCCCAACGAAAAAATTCACCCCGACAGTCATCTTAATTAACTTCCCGGCGTCAATCCTCGTTCGATCGAACGAAACGCTGTCCATACTGGTTCTGGTCCGAAGAAATGACAGGCTTTGTCGCAGTGGTACGTACAACTATAACAAGTAGCTTCCGCGGAGTACAAATTGACTTTTGTAAGCATCACATGCCTGAACGTATGAGAGTACCTCGTATAGGAAACATCAAGGATTCGACCAACGAGGTCGCGTGACTCTAGTTGTTCCGTTTCCATCGATTATGCCAATAAGTACATCGTCCCTTTTCCATCCCCCTGACGATTCCGCGAGGGCGGCGAAACAAGCCCTACCTATACTTCTCCTCGAACCGTCACAACTGACCCACATTCCACGGTATAACATTACCGACGCAAAGTAGACACCCGATAATACACATCGCCTCTTAACAATCCACTATATATATCTGCCATTTCCTATAAACTATAGATCGATATCTCGGAAGCTTTATTTATATTCCGAGTTCCCGTGACAGAACCTTTGTCCGAATATACCCGAGTACCTTACGCTGCTGCATGGCTATGGATTATATACTCCAGCGTGTAGCATCGATCGGGTCTATACATAACGCTGTAATCCAGCGCAACGTACTCGAGTTATCTCTGAATTTTTTATCCACTGTTGATACACAGCGCTTATTGGAGCTCAGTATTTCTGGACATCTCGCTCGGTGTCTCAGCAAGTTCCGAGATATCGAGCAAGATATTCATCAGGATATCCAGCAAATATTGGGCAACGCGTCCGATGTCTTTCTAGACATCTCGTCGGACGTCTTTCTCCACATCTTCAACCCCGTTTTTCATCCATCAGGACACTCGTCAGGACAAAGAATCCAGAAAGACGAGGCATCAATGACGCCCGATTGAAAATCCTCTCAGTCGTCTGCACTCCTTGCCAGGAGGTCACGAGTCCTCCGATAAAATATACGAAGCGAAGAAGAGGGTTTATCGAAAAAGAATGTGTATAAACAAAGGGAGCGAGCCCGCGCCTGCGGAGTTTATTAAATAAAGATTAATTGATAGGAGGGATGAGCAAGGAGCGGCAAGGAACGAGATAAACCAGATAAAACCGCGTATAGGCGGGAAGATCTCAGCCGGGCGGAGGTCTCAGGTAGCCGGCCAGGCAGTGCCAGGATTCTCTCGGAGAGCCGAGAGATACCGTGAGGAAGAGTGAAATATTGTTGCCGATCGGCAATATGGCCTCGCGGTGTGTCCCAACATATCTGACATTCACCGAGAGCTTATATGCCTTCGTATCTATAATAAAGAAAGAAAGAGAGGGGGGCTGAGGCAGAGTAGGGGGGGGGGGGAGGGTTTGAGAGAGCGATAGCCAAGAGAAAAATGAAACCGTAGTGCATCGCGGGCCTGACGACATCCCGCTGTTCGGCTTATCCTTTCATGTCGGCCGCCCTAGCAGCGGGAGGTGCGATTCGACCTCCCACTCTTCTGTTACCCGGGTTGTATGTAAAGCCAAGTCTCTCCTCTACGTGCGGCCACGCAACTCTCACTCACCGCGGTGTACAACCGTGATCGGGGCCCGCTCTCCCAACGCCGACGTGCCCCACCCTCGATATATCATTATCCGAAGTCATTAATGATAAACCGCAAAGCCCCGCTCTCTTCACTCTCTGTCGGTTGTGTGTACGTTAGTCGAACCGCACGTCAAACCCGTACGTCCTCGCAGCTGCCTCGGCTCACACGCACCGGATTCCCGGCCGAGGGATGTGTACACGGGGGCGAAGATCCGCCCGCGATATGTCTCGGACACGCGTTCCCCTCACGAGACAGACGTTGACGCGGAAAGTCGTCGATGAGATATATAAATAAATCGAGGTTGTTCTCTCAAAGTTTAAGAAGAGACGAGGAGCAGTTTTATTCAAAGGGAACATTTTTTTTTTTTTTTTTTTTGGTTTTTATTGAGTCATGGTGTTTAAAGATCTTTTACGTAATTCGAGGCATTTCATGTTCAAGTGAAATTCTTATCTGTGATAAAATTTTTTTTTTATTTGGTGGAGATATTCGAAATCTCGCACTTCTCGACTCCAACTTTAGATTTCGAACTTTGGTAAATTGACGAACGTCTGACGGACGGCCCGGCTATTAAAATTCGCACTGCTCGCTCGGATGAATATTTTATGATAAAACGATTGTTTCGATACCATCGGACAGGCGTTGGTTAAATGATTCACGTGTTTGGCGAATCGATCAGGAAACTCAATACAATCAAGTACCCTACCCAACGAAAACTCCGGGCCAGATTTAACACGTCTCGCAGCCGTTCATATATCTTACAATAAATATGCCGCACTCCCGCCGTAAGATATTTAATGATTCATTACGACAGCCCGTCATTCAGAGTGTCTCGGCCTGCGTCACGCGCGGCTCTCACTCGATTTATCAAAACGCTTGCTGCTCCTAACTCACGCTTGTACCACCATGTTGTGTCGGTGAGCATCCAGTGTATTGCTCACATTACAATATGATGTACGTGGGATCAAAGCTATAGCAGAGTTTTATTGATTAATCACGCGTTCCTCCTCGATCGCATGTATCTACCCACATACATATTTCCGGACCATTGTGTACCGTCCATTTACTCGCGGGCCGTTCCCCTCATGAAGTCCGAAGACCCGATAAATTTCTTCGAAGCTATCGTGACACCTCTCACCATTATTTTCGGCGATTCGATTACTTTGGATTAATAAAAAAAAGAAGGATGCAAAATATTAAGAATTTCACCGACTTGGCTTCAATAAAATTCCTTGCCGACAACAGTGACGGAAAGTCATCGCTCGATAGGAAGTAGTCGGACTCATTGTTATTGATAATTGGGCCATATTTCCAACTTTTACAGAATAAGACTGTCTTTGGACCCAAACCATGTGATTATTTTAACGAAGTCGGGAATAAAATATCTCATGTTACACGGAATTGAGTAGATTTTCAACTGGTGTTATTTTTGAAAATAGTAAATTAACTAAAAATAGCATATTTTATGATAATATACTATTTTTGTCACTGATCCCCAGCGAACTGGAAGAGTCTTCGGTGAACTTTGGAGACAGCCAAGATTACCGATAAATCAAAATAGTTCGGCTATCTCTGATCTCGCGGTTAAAATCTGAAAGTGTCCTGAACAATCATCCGACGGACGGTAAAGTTCAGGTTTCTTTCACCCATAAGAACAGACATCGCAGAGATCTTTGTTCCCAGTTTTTATCACCGATCAGTATTCCGAAACCTTTATCGCCGAGACGGCCGGAAACCACACCGAAACTCAATTGCCGTACAAGATTTCCCCGTGACCCCGGAGGACTTTCTCAATCTTGACAAGTTTCCCCCGTGTCGCTCAGCCGACGACAGTTTCTCGTTGCGCAATGATCTCTCCGCCGATGTGCCGATCGCTCTGCCTCGCAACGGGCCAACGATAATTCCAAAGGTCAGCCCGACAATCGTACAGAGTGCCACGAAAGCGCCGGTTTCATCTGGTACCGCGGAAGTGGGAGAGAAAAAAGAACGATTAAGACCAAACGATAACCCATTCAGCTGTTGAGAACCAGCCGCGAGAGGAGTCGGACGGATCGTGGAATTACATAGCAGTGAAGGGTGAAGAAGGAATACGCAATCTCATGATTCGAGATTCTGGTGGTTACATCAAGAGTCTTGATGTGCTCAAGGTCCCGTGTCCCACGGGGCTTCGTCGGCTCTCTCGCGCGAACCGCATTTTCTCAGTCCTCCAGCATCCGGCGGCTCGCACTTACCACCCCGCGAAAGGGGTAGTAAGCGCCCTGTAGTTCAACGCTAGCTGATGCTTGCGGAGACAACGCTACCACCTCCTCCAACCGGCAGCGCCTCTATCCAGGAGCATTTACCTGTGTCCCGTACACACGTGTACCCATACACAATGCGCGCGCCGTGCTCTTCTTCGCCGTAGAATGCGCCTTCAATTCAGGTAATACACACACACACAAGGACACGGCGATACACACTGTCGCTGCTCCGACCACTGCTCTCGCGTCCGTGACCGCAAGGCCCCAAGGTGCCGTCCGCGGCGATGAATTGCGCGGCAGACTCTACGCGGTCTCGGGGTGGTATTTCGCTCGCGGCAATGGTGCGATGCTCTGTCCGCCGTTGCTGCGGTATGCCCTTCGTCGCACTTCGCCGGGACGCACGATTTTCCACTAGTACGACCGGTACGTGACGGGAATAGCATGCCCCGTGCGACGAAAATGGCAAAATGGTCCCAAAGGATCGCCGTCCGAAAGGGAGGGATGTACTCTTGCGGGTAGTCAAAGAAAATAAGTACGAGGGTAACGTGGCGAGTGGAGAAGATCTCACGAACATGGACAACCCTTTCATGGGCCTGTTGATATAAAACTGTCGCAAAGTCACCGTAGTAGAGTGGGCTCGGGATAAATGGCATTCTCTCGACTCCTGATAATCCGGCGAGCATGCAATTGGTATGCATCGTTGAGATTAAGGGTGGGTTTTTTGTGGGTGTTGTACTGGGCGAGAATTTGAAGGATCGAGGTCCATTGGAAGCGATTTTTTGGAATGGTTGAGGAAAACGCTCCAGAGAGGAAAATGGCTGAATGGTCCTAAAGGAGCGCCGTACGATCGGAGGAATGTGTGCTTTCCGGTAGTCGAAGAAAATAAGTATGAGGGGAGCGTGGAAAGTGGAGGAACTGTAACGGATGTGGAGAACCCTTTCATGGGGCTGTTGATATAAAACTGTCGTAACGTCCCTATAGTGGAGTAGGGTCGGGATAAATGGCATTTCTCGAATCCTGATACTTTAGCGCGTGTGCGATTTAGGTTCACAGTCAGTATGCATCGTTTAGATTAAGCATCACATTCTGAGAGCTACGATTTCTCTTTTTTATTGGTGATGCATTGGGGGATTAAAGACTCAAAAAAATTAACTGGAGGCGACTTTTTACTTTCCAAAGGCATTCTCAATCTCCGGTGACAAAAATGGCAGAATAGTCCCAAAAAATTGCCATTCAGAAGGGTTAGACTCTTGCCGGTAGTCGATGAAAACAAGTATGAAGGTGACAAATTGGGTGAACACTCAGGGACGTGGACGAAAAAGTGAATAGTAGGTGAATTTTCCGTAATTGTTACAAAATGTCTGTCTAACTCCCCATCTTATTTCGGCGCATGTCTGTCCTCAGCTCCTGCAATACGATTCTCCCCGGAATTCCAAGAGCCATTGAACACGGACAATTGAATTCCAATTCCACGAGAGAAAATTGTACGAAGCGACGAGCAAAAGAGTTGATTTTTTAAGGACTCAAAGATTTCTAACTCGACGCACAGAGCGGTTGCTCCGTGGTAGGAAGTTTACGCGGTCACACTTCGCGATCACGTCCTCGAGTGCGTCAATGCCGAGGCCGAGCTCTCGCTGCATACCTTTGAAACCGATGAAATTACCGCCGCTCGCCAGCAGCGGCTGCGACCGGGCAAGAGACTCCGGCCTGCCCGATCCTTTTTCCCGACGGAGAACGACTAGCTGCATTGGCGATCCGGTGTGCGTTCACCACAATTCGCTCGACACGCCGCAGATGCGCCTCGAGCAAGAGGGCTTACGGCCGCTGTCGAGCCTCTCATTCACTTTCATCCGGCCGCAGACTCCCATCACGATACGTGGCTGGGTCATCGAAGCTTTGCCAATTTTTTCCTACCACCGCTATTTTTTCGTTACTCCGTAATTCCCATAAATTCTCCAATTCTTCTCCGTCCAATAATTCGTATCTCCGTGGTATTTTTCAAAATGTTACAAGAAGAATCGTTTGAATTTCTTCGATACAAATTCGATGCCCCTCGCGACTCGCGCGTCACTGTACCGAGCGAACGACTCGTGCACGCCCTGCGATCTCAATTTGGTAACGTCCCATATAACTGGTATGACGAAGTCAAGGGGAAAACTGGTAAGCCAGGCTGTAGCCTGAGTATCGAGATCGTTGTGGTTTATCGTAACGTGGCCTCTGGGAGCCGGCCAACTTGGACGAGTCCTAACCGCCGTCTTAAGCGTAGCCGCCTCTGCCTCGGCGTAGCGCGTTGGTATGGAACTAATGAACTCACGAAGGGGCTTTCACGGACAGAGTTATTACCGGCTCGACTCCCCGCGGTCCCTCCAGCTTTACTCGCTCCTTCCCTTTCGCACTTTCTGCATTGCTCGTGGCACATACCGGCCGGAAGGCGCTGTCACATTCGCCCTCATACACACGCACACGCACACACACACACACACACACACATTTAGTCTCGTGTTCATGCGCATCCTCACGCTCTTCCTCATGCTCATCCTCATGCTCGTCCTCAACCTCATGCTCAACGTCATCCTCAATCTTTCCCGTTTCTTCTTCTTCTTCCTCTTCTTCGTCTTCGCCGCTTCATGCGGGTGAGTCAAACTCTTGTCACGCTCTTGTCTGCTTTCTCACCTTGGTTTCACACCGCAGTACGTACGTAGGTAAACTGGTAAACTTCCCCTCCGCAGTACACTTAATACCCTGCAGTACGAGCCGAGGAAACCCGGATAGATCCTTGCGTTATATTGCAAGACCCCGGCAGCCTCCGGCAACTTCGTCTAAATAAGTCAAATATCGCCCGTTTTACGAGCGTGCACCCCGGTCTCACGACATCGTTGGCGCTCAGCACACTGTATGGACGTTGCGACGGCGACCGGATATTACGCTACGTTGACTTAATGCTACCCCACTACGGTATTACCGTGTGGAATCCCGGGATCTCAGGTGTCCTTGCGAACCTACGGGCCGAAAATTCGTTTAAAGAGTCATGAAGTCGTGAGTCTAAGGGCTCGTCCGATCTGTCAAATTACCGGTGTGATCATTTCCACCTGAGACCGACAACCCTTGCACGAGCATCACGCCAATCCAATTAAAATTTACCACAAGCCAGACTTCCCTTGCGGCCTAAATAATTTCCGAGTGTCCCTTCGAACAGTGCCGAAAAATTCTGAACTTTCCTACTGTAACGAACGATGGTCCGACTAAAACCAAAAATCGTCGCAGACCGTACAGGTATCAAGAAATTTATGCAGGTAGTCACGTGGGAAAGTCCCATCTGCCGCTATGATTTTTTTTACGAGAATCCAAGTTCAGAAAATTCCGTGCAGTGATCGCCAGATTAATGACAAAAAAGATCTTAAAAAAAAAAATTGATTATTCAGCTGGAACAACAGTTCGAATCGCAGTTCTGCATTCCTCATTGAACTATCGCTCCGGGCGCTTCGCAAACAATTCCGTATTTCGCTGTCGTACTCTCCGGTTCCATCTGCTGTGTCCGGGAAATTCGGTACGGGAATCGCACAGAAAATGGTAATAAGAAATCTTAAGACAAATTATTAGTCAGGATGAACCACGGTTCGAAACACAGCTCTGCATTTCTTATTGTATTATCGCTCCGGGCGATTCGCAAACAATTCTCCATTTTGCTATGATACTTTCGAGTTTCCTCGAGTGGCTCATTATCCGTCGTAAGGCGCTTCTTGCCGTCGACTCCGAGAATAAGAAATCCAGAGCCGTCATGATATTACGAGGGCAAGGTGTCAGGAATTGAATTGCCTTGACGAGATACAATGGAAGAGGAGCGCTGCAAAGGAAAACCACTAGACTTCACCCCATATATATATATTTATATATATATATATATATATATATATCTATGTATAATATAAAATACATAGACGGATCTCTCCCTGGTTACCGCATCTTAAAATCCTACAACCACTAATTATCCTGAATGAAGAGGGAGGTTTTCTTTGTCATCGATGATGTATTGTACGCGAGGAAGTCCGTTTCTTCCGTCGACGACAACAGGGAGAGAAGGACTTTCGATTCTCCGCGGTTGCAGAGTGGAGCGAGTATCTAAGCTTAATGTGAAAGAGATGAGGCACGACGGGAAGGATCGAGCACTCGACTGCCGCCGCTGCTGTCTTCCTTTGAAAATGTTATATCCCCGAGCTGGGAGGGACGAGTCAGTCTCGACTTGACAAGCTTTTATTTGAAAATTCTTCGGGGTTATGAAAAATAGTGTAGAGGGAAGAATAAACGCCGCGAATGGTTCGGCACCGAAACCGCACGATCCGATCGTCGCACTCAATTTGCGGTCAGACCCCAGAGCGCATTTTGTAAGAACAGACGAGACATGTAACTCTCACCGAGCTCTGCTTTCCGAGGAGGTTTCGGGACATCGGTTCGACCTCGTCGCGAGAACTCCTTGGAGCTTTATGACGATTAAGATTTTTTTTTTTTAAAGAAATTTGGATCGGCAGGGCTAATCAGTTTCTTTGAAAAATTTAATTTTCGGTCCTCATGTCTATACTTGATTTTTTTGGCAGCAGAATCAAAAGAAAAGTTTTTACATGTGCCGATGGATTATCCCAGTTGTATATTTATCAGGACCTTATAGGGGCCTGTGTAATGTGACAAATTTCTACCCGGGAGGGAAAGACACTGAATCCGAATTAAATCCTTTTGTAAATTTATGATTCGACTTTCTGAACTATTCGGCCGTCAATTGCGGCCATTAATTAAGACACAAGAATAATTTATAATGGATCGATACAGTTACTAAATTTTGTCTTTTTTTTTTATTTTCCAGAACGTTATGACACAGCCTACGCGTGTGAGCAAAAGACACTGCGGATAGAGTGCCGGGAAGGTGAGCTCATACACCTGATTCGTGCGAACTACGGAAGGTTCTCGATAACGATATGCAACGAGCACGGGAATACCGACTGGAGCGTCAACTGCATGTCTCCAAAGTCCTTCAGGGTTCTCTACAGCATGTAAGTGATCCAATAAAAAAAAAAAAATAAAAAAAAATTATTCAAACAGAAAGAAACAATGCTTAATCGATTGCACTTTCGTCGAGGCATTTCCCTTGCGCCCTCGCGTTTAATCTCGGATTCTCTCGGCTTTGACGAGAAATAAAGGGCCGAGGGACATGCGACGAGGATATCGCAAAGGAATGTAAAAGGAATATGAGAAAGTGGAGAGGAACGATAGGGTGGTCGGGAGTCCGCATGGTCGAACGAACTGGCCAATTGGTCGACCGTCGGATCTCGTATTGGCAGAGGATCGCCAAGGATAGAAGGAGTCGCACAGTCAGCGCCGATTCCGTCTCTCTTGAACGGTCCCGGTCTGCCAGCCGAGAATCCACTCTATTTTCCTCCGATCCTTTCGCCAAATACTCGGGGCAGTCTAACCTCACCCCACCCCACCACCCCCACTCTCCCCCGCCCCCCTACACCGCCTCATTCCTCATCTCATCGACTCTCATCCTCATTCTCGTCCTCCTCCGACTCAGCTCCAAACCACGTTCTCGAACCGTCACCGTCTTCCACAGTCCTCGAAACTATCCACTCTCGAATCCTGAACGAGACTTTTTTTTTTATTAATTTTTTTTTTTTTAATTTATTTTTTTCATTTTTTTTTCTGTCTCTGTATCTTCGACGGCATTGCCTCCCACTTATCCATCTATACTTCTTTACATTCTTTCGAGGATCTCTCGGGAGCAACGGAACAATGCTTTCTTTTTTTTACTACCCGCTCCGTTTTCGATACTCATCGCTGATGGGATGTTTTTGCCTCCTCTCATCAACGACGATAACAGCACCGATACGCTTTTACGTTTAGTTTCGTTGTAATTTCGGGGCTTGATTGATGTGACTTTGGGAAATGGATTTGGTGGTTTTATCTCTTTCTCTTTTCTTCCCCGCTTTAATGAGTTTTTTTTTTCTTCAGCTTTTGGTTATATTCCGGACGAGACTCTTAACCGTTCCAACTATGATGTATATTTTGTTGACCTGAGCTTCGCGATTAACAGCAACACGGTCCGAAGCTGAGACCCATCTTTCGCGCTTCTGGGTTTACTTTTTGTATTTTATTGTATATGTTTGTCAATTCGCAAAAATATCTGGTTTGGAAAAATATTGAATACACGGCGGAAGAGATAAGGCCCGTATATGTAGTGTTAAAAAAATTCTGTTAAGTGGCCGGAGCTTTGTTTAGTGAAAATTGGTCTAGGAAGGGGACTTTTTAAGGACGCACTCTGCACTGAGAGAGGGATCTGATAAATATAATAATGCTTGAGAAATATTATACATGGCGGAAAGTAATTCATAGTGAAAAAGTTTGAGTTTTTCGTAACAACATATCGTTTGCAAATATCGACAATCCGGTTCTAGTTTTAGCGAAGACTGTAATTGCCATTGACGCGGAAAGTAATTGGACAAATTTGTAAATTAAAAAATTGAGTTTTTCACTTGAGCATCAAAGCTATTTTAACGAATTTTCATATTTCGATTTTACGAAACTATTATTTACAGTGTATAGAACTTTCCGCCCCCGGTGTAAATTACAGGATTTATAACAACTTTTTGTAAATATTTTGGTAAAAGTTCTTGGAAAATCTGTGATTTTCAACCGTAGCTGACAACTTAATTCCTCTCGGGTAATTTTATTTATATAGTTATTCGTTCAATACATATAAAAAGATAAGACATAATTTTTTTGCAAATTAAATAATATAATTTATTGCTTTTTATACATAAAACAATACAATCGTACGTAGAGCATGCCGCAGTTTTCATTATATCTTACTCTCAGTGCAATAGGAGTGAAGTTAGGCGAACACTGGCCGTCACCGTGCCAACACCGGCCCAGCGCGACACCCCCATAGGGTACGTGGACACGTACGCGATATTTTTGCTCTTTCATTTTTTCCTCTTCGGAGTTTTCGACAATCTACCCTGTCGGGAACGCCGCGCCGGAGCAGCGCTGGCCGAGCTGGCCGCACACTGGCCGACGCTGTGCCAACCCCGGCCCGGCGCGACGCTCCCACTAGAGTACGCGGACACGTACGACTCCCAATAATTTTTTCTTTTCGTTTTATCCTCTTCGACGTTCGATCTCAACGCGTCTCTCCGCATCCCGACACGAAATCCGTGTATCGCAGTCTCTCGGGCGATCGTGTACTCCGGAAGAGCCGAAATACTTGCCAAGGATCGCCATAGAAATATTCGCGCGCTTAGGCGTTAGAATCGTGACTTGTAAATTCGTAATTTATTTATTACGATGACTCGTCAGGAAATAATGGAAAAAAATAATCGACAATTTATTGACTTTTGCGAAAGGCCACGGGGATCGAGCTTAAGAACTTCGGTTCGGACACACCGGTATTTATCGGTTGTAAGATCGTGCGTAGCCTTTCACAAAAGGCAGACGGATCTCGAACGAAATGACTTACTTGACGCGCCGGCCGAAGTGTCGGAGAGGGTCTTGCACGTTAAGCGGAGGCCACGAAACGATGTTCGTCGCGAGTACTCTCGCTCGGAGAGCGGTTCGGTATGCCACAGCGAAAATTATCCCCGCGTGCTCAGGCAAGAAAAAAAAAAAAAAAAAAAAAAAAAAAAAGGAACGTTGAAACGGTCATTGGCACGACCGTGAAGCCGTCGGGACTTTATACCTTCCACTCCGCTCATCCTCCGAGCGTGTATACCTTTTCTCATTCCGCTTCGTTCTTTCGCCCCCTTTGCCAGCAGTAATTGCACCAAGTTCGCGGATAACGGCGCGCTGCACTGCGGACCTACTCGTAATTCAAGGATAATACTTCTGCCATCAATCTTTTTTTTTTCATTTTTTTTCCTCCCTTCGGAGCACCTCCGAGGACGAATGAGAAATAATTACCGGGATCGGTTGGTTTTCGCAAATTACAGATTAGCCCGGAAAAATGCTAAGTAACACGCTTAAACAATGCTTATGAGACGTTCCGCGGCGAGTTTATCGCGGTATTTAAACATTTTTTTTGTATTATTACTCCAAAATAGTCGCCGAGAATATCGCCCGAGTTACTACGTGTTATTAATTTTTTTTTCAATATTGTACACGTGTCATCGAGATGTGATCTTTGCACTAAGTACGACGGTAAATTATATTATCGTAATGTTACTTTTTTATTTTTATTTTTTTGTAATGTCATTTTGTGATTTAGAAGCGTTTTCACTTGGCGTCTTTGCTTTCAGTGAAACGCGCTCGGTCGGATAAACAGATCAATTTCAACGGGTGAAGGTTTTTCCCGCTCCCTCCCCTGTACGCGATGAATCCGATAAAAACATCGTCGCCATATCCTCGCGGGAGCTCTAGCCGGTTAAAAGTTACGGCTCCAGTAGTAACCCGATGTTACGGCCCCACTGTATAGAGCGCACCGGTCGAGAAGGAAGTCTCGCGGCCTTCGTAAATCGTGACGTGGAAATCCGAACGCATTAACCAGCAAGTTCGTTCGTTAATGGCCCCGTGCGCTTTTCGCGAGAATCGATTCCCTCGAATACCCCACTATTTTACAACCGTTCCTTCGCTCGTTCACAGGCTTTTTCTCTTATCGTATATCCACCCGATTTCTCCTTTTTGCGATATCGTCCCTATCAATTTCACCGCTACCCTGCTCTTCATGGAAAAATATACAGATGGAACATCTGCTCGCTTCTATATATAATTAACAATATATAATAATGATGTAATAGCTACATAACAATAAACTCTATTTCAATTAGGCGGTCACGGATACTCACAGACACTCACTGATTTGCACATAAGTACTGCGAGCGGACGAGCCAACGTAACCGCTCATTATAAACTGTATCAATATAATCTATTATTACATAACAGATAAATATTTTAATGAAATTGGAATTTTGAAAAAAAAATTTATATACTTTTGTGAAAAATAGATTTTTTTATCCAAATATCGAGGGATCAGATTACAAGATTTTATACGTGCAATCTATTGTTTGTGACATGGAATAATGGTGAAGTGAAGAATACGATAAGCAGTTAACATTTTGTTCTACCTGTAGTGCCTTTCCGTGGGGGAAAGTGGCGTGAAAATTGATTCATTATAAAATGTATTAAAATATTCCTTTATTTTTTTTTTTCCGTGAAGAATTTCCCGTCACAATGTATTACATTGCGTGCACAAGTAGGCCAGACGCTTCGGGCTTTAGTGGGAGAACTCGTTTAATCCCCGGGATAAATTAAGAGGGCGCCAGGGAGGGAGAATCCCGGTCTGAAGCTCGTGGTACTTAAAAGTATTCCAATCGCCAGTATGCAAACAAAGTTTGGGAAATGTTTCGTGGAATAGCGATCCTTGAGGATGGCCAATGGGAGAAGGAGGAGGCTATATATCGTCGATGAAGGAAAATCGGCCAGCGGGTGTTTTTCCTCCGTCCTCGAAAAGGAGCACCGACGATTTCTCATTTATTTTGTACGGTGCTTCTTAAATCGCTGTTACGACGGATCCTCGATTCCCGAGAAGAAACCCGAACCGTAAAACTTTTTATGCATGCATAGTAAAATTATAACTTCTTCGGAGCGGATAACCGAGTTACGATCGATTCCTGCGCAAACCGGTACGACTGAGTATCAATTATGATTTTTTTTTTTACTTATCGCAACGTATCGGTCGGCCAGTCGGCAGATGCGATGCGATATGTCTGTCCAAGAAATTCCAACGACGAGCAAAGACAGAGAGAATTTTATAAACAGAAAATCCGAAATTTAAAAAAAAATCAAGAAAAGATATAAATTTTTCATTCTTTTTTCAGTCGGTATAATGATAGTCTTTTTTTTTTTAAGGTGCATTTTGAATTTAACGAAACAGAGCGAGAGGAGAATTAAAACGTTGAATAATGATGAAGCTATAATTTTTTTTTAATATGGCCGATTATTACAGAATGTATTTTTATGACTTTGTATAATTTCTTTTTTTTTTTATAGAATTATTTTAATCCGATAACCGATTTGTGATAAATGACGCAAGGGATGCAAAAAGTGTATTAGAAGACATTTTTTCCACGCTCCGTATGTTATTTTTTAATCGCGTGAGCATTTTTTAATCACTTAAAAAATTGAAAATCTCTGCAAACTTTTATTTACAATGTTTAATATATTATAAAAATAAAATTCTCTCCTGTCAGGCTGATCGCACAGATTGACGATGTATTTAATACATAAACATGAGGCACGATCGTAATTCGGTAAAGCTTGGGTCTCTCACTGTGGCAATTAATGTAAATAATTTTTCAGCAAATATCGTCTCGCGTTTACCTACGTCTGGTGCAAAAAGTATGTAAAACGCATGCACCGAGTACCTGGGTAATCGCGAGTGTCGACACTGTAAAAAAAATCTGCTCAAATTCAACTGTATTGGAATTTTATTTTTTTCATAAACTCTTTTCTGAAGTTTTACACACGTGTGTGTTGTATTTCTTCACGGCCAAATTAACGATTTTTTATTAGTATTTTTGAATTTTTATTTTACAAAAAAGTACATTGATCTTCCATGAATGTAAAGAATTGGAGCAATTTTCAAGTTCCAGTGTACTAAATGTACAATTTTTTTTACAGTGCATGTGTGTACGTATTATAAGAAAATGCAAACATTAAATCCCAGCCGTGTGTGTTGCCATGGATTTTTACGTTACTTCCGTTGAATGTCAGATTGGAAGTAACACCTACGCGAGCGCTGTGTTCTAATCTGTGTAAAGTGCCGTCCCAGCTGCATCTACCCAGCAGACGAAAGGACTTTTCCCAGGGGAAATCCTCTCGACGAAGGCTTTTTTCTCCGCTCGCTATGTCAAAATTATGGAGCTCGATAACCGATCGTAAACTAAATACAATTTTACTTTTATTAATGAAATAATAATGAAAATGGTCTTCATACGTTTTTCTATGAGCAATCTAATTCCACGAAGAATGCCATTTATTTCTCGACGGTCATTTCTTTCCACTGACGTTGATAGAAAAGTCGACTATTCTCGTATAAAATTATTTCTTTCCCGCAGTTTTTTTTTTTTTTTTCATTCATTTTTTGACATTAAAAACCGTGGTTTCGTTTTTTTAATTTCAAAATGTACGACTCAAATTTTTAAAAACAACGTCAGAACGTACTTAACTATACACATAAAAAATGAACTCATGGAAATTAATGATGGGTAAAAAAAAACAGGGAAACGGAAAACAAAGGCTTTTTCACGAGAAAGCAAAATGTACGCTCGACGAGCTTCTCGGATACGTTATGTTTGTTTGACGGAAACAGGCAGCATTGCAATAACATAGAGTTTCGCTAACGCGCGTTATAATAAAATAAAGATCAAATTTCGGGGTGCAACAACTATGGGTGTTTTACACATGAAAAATTCTCCGACCGAGTCCCGTTAACGAATCTATGGTCGTAATTAACTTCGGTTATTATTATGAGGAAATATCGTTCGGCGGCCCCGTGCAATGCCGAAATGATACGTAACCGTGGCCGCTCGTCCAACGTTGTGCGTGATTATGAATTTAAAATCTTGCACGAGATATTATGTTGCGGGGATGCACTAAACAAAAATTGATGTTCGTGTTTGTCGTTGCGAAAAATATCACACCGTAATTACTGAAATATCTGGCCAGACGATTTTTTCAATTCCATTCCAATGTAAACGAATCAACTGTAGTTACGTATTTTCCATAATTTTATTTTGCAAGAAATTTTTTGCCACTCCATTTCAATTTTGACGAATGAGTTTCGGCTATTCAGTTATCGTATAATTTTATACAGTTATTTTTTTTGGTCATTTTATTACAATTCGACGAATCAGTTACAGTAAATTAATTATTTTCCATACTTTTTCTGTAGGAATTTTTCCATGCCGAAGCAAGTTTGAGAATTTTTTTTTCCTGATATTCACACCGTGAGAGTACATCCATTAAATACGAGCTTCGATCGAAACAGTGAAAACCGTACGCCGACAGAAGCTACCGCGACTCGGACACTGTTTTTGCGAAATGTCCGATTGACGTGACCCGAGGTAATTTCCATCTGGTTGACGTTGGAAGGAAGCGCATTAACGTCGTTCAAGGCTAGATCGGATTGCTGACGAACGGATACTGGTCGACAGCTTAGCCGAGTAAAAACGGGCGCGTATTTCGGTTAGAGAGGTCGAAGATATTACGCGCAGTTCGTTGATCCGAAAAATCGAAAAATAACGATTTTCAACTTAAGTAAACTCCCAAAGTGCCAAACAGGGCAACAACTCCGCGCGAGCGTCCTCGGACTTGAAGAATAATGTACCGGTCATCCAAGCGAAAACTGTAATATCTTCACTGCAAATCGAACCATCGACAATAATTTTTTTTATTTGACGAAAAAAAGAAATCGCAAATAGGAACAAGTTTTAAAATCCCTCCGAAAAAATTCTGGCATTCTCCGCTATAAAATTATCAGGTCACGTTATATTTAAGTAATTATCGAATTACATCACAACTATGATTGAAAATTAGGCCAGACTCAAAGCAATGCATTATATACTAAATATTATATTACAAGTATGAATTCTGGTCACTCTTCATAATTATTATTCAAGAGATTATTCGAAAAAACCACAGGACATAAATCAAAATAAAATATCGTCAAAATACAGTTTGGCAGTAATCGTTGAATTGATAAGAAGGCTATAAATGTGACGGTCACTCAGTAGCTTTCGTCGAAGGATAACGAAATAAACAAACGACCCGATAGAACATTACAACTCTTACTGTAAATTGGTCCAGACTCAGAGTAATGTATTATGTAGTAAATATTATATTAAAAGTGCCTCCTGGTCACTTTTCATAATTATTATTCAAGAAATCATTCGAAAAAACCAGCGGACATAAATCAAGATAAAATATCGTCAAAATACAGTTTGGCAGTAATCGTTGAATTGATAAGAAGGCTATAAATGTGACGGTCACTCGGTAGCTTTCGTCGAAGGATAACGAAATAAACAAACGACCCGATAGAACATTACAACTCTTACTGTAAATTGGTCCAGACTCAGAGTAATGTATTATGTAGTAAATATTATATTAAAAGTGCCTCCTGGTCACTTTTCATAATTATTATTCAAGAAATCATTCGAAAAAACCAGCGGACATAAATCAAGATAAAATATCGTCAAAATACAGTTTGGCAGTAATCGTTGAATTGATAAGAAGGCTATAAATGTGACGGTCACTCGGTAGCTTTCGTCGAAGGATAACGAAATAAACAAACGACCCGATAGAACATTACAACTCTTACTGTAAATTGGTCCAGACTCAGAGCAATGTATTATGTGGTAAATATTATATTAAAATTGCCTCCTGGTCACTTTTCATAATTATTATTCAAGAAATCATTCGAAAAAACCAGCGGACATAAATCAAAATAAAATATCGTCAAAATACAGTTTGGCAGTAATCGTTGAATTGATAAGAAGGCTATAAATGTGACGGTCACTCAGTAGCTCTCGTCGAAGCATAACGAAATAAAAAAACGTCCCGGTGGAACATAAACATTTGGAGAGAAGCACTGATCCGAGTAACAGCCTCGGCGAGGTATATCACGCCGGCCATTGGATAGCCTCAAGATAACGGATGAATGGATTAGAAACGTGCAGTAACGGCTTGCGGATTTGGGATTACTTGAATAGCGCTGGCTCTCGGGGTTTCGGGCGCGAATCGAGTCGGTGATCCACGGAATTAGCCCCGGGGCGATTTGCGCGCTCATCTGAAAACCCGAAACGACTGACATAACGTATGGACATACCGCAGTGACCTCACGCCGCGTTCGTCTGTCTTTGCCAATGACCGAATCGCGAAACGAGTCGTATACACGAATTTACGATTAAGGATTATTTTTATTTATTCCTTTTTTTTTTTCAATTCAGCGGGATAAAACGAAGACGGTAATCAAGAATCATTTCTATCATTTATCACGCCGAGAATAGTTGACTT